>CM018049.1:17860512-18170512 GCA_008638375.1 Nyssa sinensis | reverse complement strand
CCCTTAATTAAATTAATTTAATCATTTAAAATAATAATATATATTATTTTAGGCGAATATGAACACATGTGCCATAATGGTACAGTGCCTTCCACATGTGGGTTAAGTGTTTCCCCCCTTGCACGCATCTCAGGCTCGACTCCTAGGGGCTACTGCCCTTTTATTTTTTCTATTAGGCTACAGTCCAAACAATAGACAATCCCCCTAACCTAGAATAGGATATCTTATTCTAATTAGGGTTTACCAATTAACCTCATAAATCCTGTAACCAAACAGGTTAAATTAGGTTTTAAATTAAAAATCAGAACTCACCTAAACGATGCAGTTCATACCAAAATAGACTAAAATGACGTAGCATTGCGTCCACTGTTCATCGCCTTCTCTGGTGGGAATCTGTCATCCCCTCTGGCGACGACAACAATTTTTTGGTGACTTTCCGACCTAAAACTGATGAGGTTCTCTTCTATTGTTCATGGGGATTTCAACCCCACTTTCAGTTTTCCAATTTTCTAAGCCAATACTCACGAATAGAGAGCAACAACGGGTCTCCGGTGGGTATTCATTTTTCTAGTTGACTACTGTTTTTTTCATTTCGTGGCTTTTTAGCCACTATTCCAACCTAATTTTTCTTCCTTTTTTCTTCCTGCACCTAAGAGGAACAAATCCTCATGATTTAAACTTTACAAAAACCCCAAAACAGCCCTACTCACTAGGTTATCCTCCTACCTGCAACTATGGTTTCCCAAGTCATTTCTAAGCCATTTTTCTTGGTTCTTTTTCAAAATTAAACCTCTTATCATGCTCGTTCAGATCCTATATTCAAATCTAGCATTCATGCTTTGAGTCTTAAAAACAGACTTGAAATTTTACTCACCTTAGTTGAGCTTTTGGCTCACAGTATCCACACTTCTGTTCTTTTTTGTTTCCCTTCTGAATTTCCAAGCCCCACACTAATTTCCTTATTTGTTCTCAGTTATTCCTCTTTGTGTTCTGAATTTTCTCAACAGACTCAACCATATATATAGGAAAATTCTCACCGCCCTTCGCGCTGAGCTTCTTTCCTTCCTTGACTTTCTTTCCTTGATATTTCTTTCATTTTGATTTCTTTTAATTCTCACTTTACTTGTCTCTTGATCTTTTGTATATATTATATATATATATATATATAAAATATAACACACACTAATGTATACAGCAGCACATAGTGTGTTTCCGACACTCCCTTCTCTTTCTATATTCTGCATATGTATATATATATATATATATATAACTCTTATTTATATATATATATAGCACTATATATGTATTAACACATAAATACACTTATGTATAGACACACACACACACACACACACTTGTATACATATATGTATATACAGCCATATAGGTATATACACTGTTGTATATCTATATATATATATATCTTATATATCTATCTATTCATATATATATATATATATACTTTCTTACACACATGCATATATATATATATATATAATTGTATATATATATATATATATTCACTCGTATACACGTATTTTCGTACAGTCGGGTTTCCTGTACAGCGTCCCTCGTGTACTCGAAATTGTCTATGAATTACTAACGTATACTGATATTAACTGTGTATTCAAATACTGTATAGTTACTCAATCCATGAACTGTATAGTTTGTCTCGAACTGCGTACCCATTACTGTACACTAACTACTATTTTTGGTATCATTACGATAGCTCGGTTATATTTTGGTATTACATTCATTGGCTTGGTCTGCCTCGGTATTATTATTTGACTCTTTTTGGGCATTTTTTGAATTAGTCCAATTTATTTGGGTTGGGGTGTTACACCCATACCTTGCAGGTTGCGGGTTTAAGAACCAACCTTCCCAAATCAACACCAAAGCGCAATTTAAGAACGGGGATTTAAACCCCATGATGAGACCATCAGAGTAGAACGAACCCCATGGATTTTGGTGTTGGAATGAGCATGTATTGAGTGATATTCAGAAAATACCATGACAGTCCAACCGAGCTTTCGAGCTCAATTCGAACCCCTAAAGCAATGCTAAAATGATCCTTAATGTTCTAGCAACCTATACGAATTAAAAGTAGAAGAAAAGAGTCACTAAAAAGTCACAAAATAGAATTTTTAAAAACTAGAAATTAGGGCAACAATATCGGGGGTGATGGGGAAGAAGATAAACAGGAACGGGTCAGGTTTGGGTCGGTTTTGGGTTCTGATCGGAACCCGCCCAGTTGCACATTTGGTTTAGTTACACGGCATCATTTTAGGCCTTGGTTTTTAAATTTAAAACAAAATAGGTTTGTTTGGCTACGAGGTTAAAAGTCAAATTTAGTAACCCCACACGGAATAAGGATATCCTATCCCTGTTTTGCCCTTTTATCCGCCTTTTGGCAACTGAATTCTCAGAAAAATAAAGGGAAGTCGCAGCTCCCCAAACTCGAAACAGGGACCTCACGCACGTGAGGACCCCAAATCTCCACGTGGGTGCCACCGTGGCACATGTGATATTATATTGACAAGATAAATATATAATATGAATTAAATTAATTAATTTAATTTAATTATAGTAAATTGTCCCGTTACCCAAATAAAATAAAAGAGAAGTGCATTTTAACTTTTTCGGACATTCTGGACCCAAGGGCAGGTCCATTTTACGAGATGGGATCCCAAAAAATTAAGACAAGTAAAATATAAAATTACTATTTTACCCCTAATGATGCCTAAAGCCAAATGGAAGTCCGAGAGGGTCTAAATTGACTTTCTTCGACGTTTCGGACCCAACGGTAAGGTCCATAATGTCAAAATAGGTACTAAAAAATAAGACATGTGAAAATACAAATTTATTAAAGTACGCCAAAGAGTCCAATTTGACAACGAATCGTCTGATTTAATAGAAATAAGACCCATCCTAAGAAATTAGGATTCACCCAGTCTAAGAATAAATTAAGAACATCAAATAGGTGGTAATTTAAGTTAAATGTGGAATTAATTAAATTCTTCATAAATTGTTCATAGAAACTATAAGGGAAAGGGAAATGAACACTAGTAGCGCCGACCCTGAGGACAAAGGTGAGTAATCCTGTACTTTGAAGTGGAGATTTTAACTCCATGATCTTGAAGTATTTTAAGTTCAAAAAAATTCTTGAAGTTATTTAAGTTCAAAATTCTTGTATTTACATGACTTATGATTCAAAAGTACAATTGCTTCCATTTTTAAATTCTATCTTGACATGCAAGTTAGCTTGTTTATATTGTTGACTTTCTATAAGTTTGTATTCCAACATGTCTATGTTAAATTCAAAATTTTATTAAATGCCTCTCTTAAAGTAAATGTTTTTCATTCTAGCTATGTTTTAAATATTCCTAAACATTGTGATTAAGTACTCTGAAGCTTATGTCTTAAATGTTCTGAATTATTATATTTCAAATATTTTGAAGACCGTTAAAATATTCATGAATGTTTTGTCAAATGCTCTTAAAAAGCATCTATCTGAAAAATCATGTTTTAATGCTCTTGAAAAACATCTATCTGAAAAGCAGTGTTTTAATGCTCTCGAAAAGAATATATTGGAAGAAGTTGTGTTTTAAATGCCCTTGAAAAGAATATATTTGAGAAGTTAAGTTTTAAATGTTCTTGAAAAGCATCTGCTGAGAGGTTATGTTTAAATGCTCTTGAATAGCATCTATTTGTAAAGAAATATTTTTAAATGCCTCTTGTTTGTGAATTGATAATGAAAGATAATTGTGCATAAGAACCACAAGCTCATGAGGCCCTTCGGAACTCACATACGAGAAAAATGCCGGGTAAAAGATTTATCCCCCAGGCATGAGATATCTCCACGAGAAGTTAAGCTTAGAGTCCAGTTCAAAACAGATTCTTTTGTTCAAAAGTGAAAAGATGTTACGTTCAGAAATGACAAAAGATTTATCCCCCATTTTTCTAAACGTAAATTATATGTTCTAATTTCATGATCAAAACATTCATGTTTTCAGTATTTAATAGTAGAAGGTTTTTGGAACCCCATTTACATGAAAAGGGTTTTTAAAAAAATGGCCCAACTTTTAAAATGACAAAGGGTCATACCCTCCTATTTATAAGAAAAATGATTTTATTCATCCTGTTGTAATACCCCGACCCAAAATGGCACGAGTATCGAGGTAGCCGGGTCGGGCAACACTATGTCAATTGTACTTGGAGCTGTTTAATCCTATATTTTATAAATATCAATTTGCACTATCTCACAAAAAAAATTAGAGTATGTGTATAAACTCAGAAAATCGTATATACGTGTATATACGAAGATATATATATATATATTATGTATTTATACATTATTATACATTATTATAATATAGGATATATATATATATATATATATATATATATAAAATCAATATATCATAACTACCCCACCTAACCTAAACCTATAGGTATGGAGAGGGGTATGGGAGAAATAAGAAAGCATGGTGGGGAGTATGGTCAGCCATGCTTGGTTGAGTGTGGTTGGGGCAAGAAATATAAGTATATATTATATAAAAGTATAAATACATATCTTTGTGTGGGAGTGAGGAAATCAGAGAGAGAAAAGTGAAGCAGAGTTCGGGGGCAGGGAGCACGGGGAGAAAAAGCATAGAACTAGAAGCAGATTTTAGAGAGAAAGAGAGAGCAGTAGAGAGAGAAGGAAAAATCAATTTGAAGCAGTTGGAAGAGCTGTGCAAAACAGGTATGAATCAGTGTTAAATTCTTTCTCTTATTCTATCATAGATGCATGTTAGAACTAGATATACAAAAACGTGAAAGAAAACCAAAAACTAGAAAATCTAGCTTCGGTCAACAATGGCAGATTTTGGTAGGTCCATTTAATCGTGATTTTAGGACTTAAAATGGGTGGCCAAGTTCATTAGGAACCCAACGAAATTTGAACCATCTAAAACGGTTGAGAAATGGCCATTCTATGGCTGATTATCCTCTTGCCGGTGCAACGCCGGAAAACCGACTATGGGTGTCGGAAAACCATGTCCAATCAAACCAAAACTAGTTTAAAAACGATGCTTGAGATTCTAGAAATGTTTTGGTACAAAAACAGTGAAGGTTGGGCTTTAAATCAGTGAAAACCGTGAAGAAAAACGGTGAAAGTGGCACTGTTTCGGCGACATGGCCGGAAAACAAACCGGAGAAGACCACCGAAAATTCGGGGGCCATGTCGGGTCAAAACGGGACCGGGTCCGGGTCGGGATCCAACCGGATTTAAACGGATAGTGACACGTGTCGTGTTATGGTCAAATTTTAAGTTTTAAATTGAACCGGTCGGTTCAGTTGGTGTTCAAACCGGTTTAGGGTTTTTAACCCTGAACCAGTGGGTTCAGACCGTAATTCTGGGAAATTGCAAACCGGCCCCAAAACTTTGAGGAAATGCCACTGTTTCCCAAACAAGAAAATTAAAAAAATATTAATTTCTTTCAAAAATGCCCCTAATTCAAAATGAGTCAATGAAGTCCAAATGAGGCAAATAAATAGTCAATTTTTATTATCTCGAGCCTTCTGAAACCAATGGTGAAGTCAAAATTATGAAAAGAGGCCCCGAGAATAAAATACACGTAAAGTGCAAAATGACAGTTTTGCCCTTTTCAATCCGGACGTCCGATTTAATATCCGTAAAAGCCTAAACTTATTTTATTCGACGTTTCGGATACAATGACGACATCTAAATTAGTAATCGAGATACCGATAGCCAATATTAGCAATTTGAATATCGAGTATGGTTCGATTACAGTTATAGACTGAGTTATTTTCAGTTGACAGGCACGTCAAAAGAAAAAGGGAAGAAGACTTTAATTAGTTGAACTATTGAGAGTCATTTTTGAGGTAAGTAATTCTGACACTTTAATATGGGTTATTCCCAGCCAGTCACGTTATTTTTCATATGCTGCCAATTTGTACTCCATTACTACCTGATGCACTTGATTTGAGCCAATCGACTTGTAGATATCAGTTTACCTGATTTTGGATTTGACTTGCTTGCTTATATCATTTTGAGATCGATCATTGATATTTGAATATTATTGTACTATCGTACTATGACCTAGTCTTGAGATACATTCTACTGATTCCACACACTTCGTGTTTTGTTGTTTGTGATATCAAATGTTTAGTATGATTGTACATCTTGTGTGGGATTTTGTTGGTCATGATATTTGGCATGTGCTCGAGGTTGTGCTCAGTCACAATGACCCATCCATTCACAGATTGCGTGGGGGAAAAGACCCATTAGGGTCTGTTGTGTCCTACGGGACCTGTATTGAAAAGAGCTCTAACGCTTTTCAGAGAGCCCGAGGAATCGTGGCGGATCTGAGTGTGTGTTTTAGTGGGGTATGCCGGGCCCCGGGTGATTCACACGTATCTGGGTTATTTGAACTCGATGTTGACTTATTCTTGTTTCTATAGTATGATCATATCTTTATACCCTGTGAAGTGATCATTTGTTGCAAGCATGGAATATCTTTGATTGGCTAACGTATTGTTGTGGTAGCAATCCATCATGATAGGCCAGATCCCAATTTCATTTGGCTTTGTTATTGACTCTTGTGTTATATTGTGGGATATCCCTTTTAGACCTTCGGGTCGATATTTTGCACATTTTGGTGACTGGCTACGCCTTCATTATTGCCCATATTGGCTATCTGTTATTCCTTGTTCTATCATTTCATTAGACAAACCCGAACCCACATTAAAGCCAGGAAATTACTTATTGGGCTATTAGCTCACCCCTCCTCCCTTAAATTTTTCAGCACAACAAGAAGTTGGGGAACCCTCAAGGGCTCCAAGGATTTAAACGCTGCTAGTTACTGGTAGCTGTTTTGGCGAGTTATGTATTAAGTTAAATATTGTCAGGTCTTAATACTCCCATGTCACCACGGTCCTGTTTGTTGGTTTTGTTTTTGAAGGATCTGTATTTAAACACTTATAATTTTTGTTACGCATCTTGGTGAACTGACTGTGCTACCAGACATTTTAAATGATTAAGAAATGCTTTGTTAAAACTTTACCCAGCATTTCAGATCCTTTTGGACGGGGAACGGCCCACGGGCAGCAAACCCGGGTCACGGACCCCTAATCCGCATAGGGTGGGTTTTGTGTCGTGACAGAGTGGTATCAGAGCATATGGTTCTAGTGGTCCATGGGAGAGTAAGATTGAAGTATTACAACTCGCTAAAGTCTGAGGGTCATAAGTCTAGAGGTCAATTAATTACCCAAGTTTTGTGGACTGTCCTTTTTGCAGTGTATGGTGCAGACTCGTAGTAGGGCCATGGAGTCTGACTGAGAGCGCATGGATCGTATGGAGGAGATCCTGAATCGGGTGGTGGAGATGATGCCCCAAATGCAGGCCCAGGCAAATGGGCCAGTGCCACCGAATAATCCCCCAGCCATAGAGGATAGACCCAGGCGTGAGGAGGACCCCACTTACTTTTATAAACGGTTTCAAAATATGAAACTGCCTGCTTTCGATGGTAAAGGGGGACACTCAGCAGCCGAAGAATGGATGCTTGGAATGGATAAGATTTTCAAAATTATGACATGTACAGACACTCAAAAAGTGGCCTATGCCACTTATATGCTGACGGGGGCAGCACACATGTGGTGGCTTTTGCAGGAAGCCCGGGAACCTAATATGGCTTGGCCACGATTTGTGGAGATTTTCAATCAGAAGTATTTCCCTCGGGAAATTCAGAATCAAAAGGCTGCTGAGTTTATCACCCTTTAGCAGGGAGGCATGTCTGTTGAGGAATACGAGACCAAGTTTACCGAGCTGGCCAGATTTGCCCCAAATGTTATAAATACGGAAGAAAGAAAGGTCCGCAAGTTTGAAAGCGGCCTCAGATGGGCCATTAAAGATAGGATTCGGCCTCACCGACTCAGTACCTACGATGAGGTAGTGGAAACTGCCATGATCATAGAACAGAGCGGGGAAGAGTTTGCAAAAAGGCGAAAGAATCAAAGGCCTGGGAATAACAAGAGTAAGGGGCAGGGATCTTCATTTTCTAGGACTGGCACGGGATCACGTAATTTCAGTACGGGGTCTAGTCAGAAGAAGGCCAAGTCATAAGATGGGGGCGCGTCTAAATGTCCCACCTGCCAGGGATTTCATAAAGGACCATGCTATCGTGACACCAAGGCCTGCTTTAATTGTGGACAAGTCGGGCACTTCAAAGAGGACTGTCCTAAGAACAACAAGTCAGTGGTCAATACTACATCAGTTGCATCGGCTTCTATGATGAAACCCCAGCAGAAGAGTGGAGGACCCAGGACTGAGCAGCAGCGACTGGGGAGGGTCTTCGCTGTTACACCGGGGGATGTGCGGGCCACTACCTCGGTAGTTGCAGGTACCATTACAGTTTGTTCTCAGCCTGCACATGTCTTATTTGATACTGGATCCACACACTCGTTTATATCACCAGCATTTTCTAATAGAATAAACATGGAAGCCAAACCCTTAGGTTTTGTGTTGACTGTCACTGTACCATCAGGGGAGTCATTATTTGGAGATACTATATATAGATCTTGTGGGGTTGAGATCATGGGTATTCAGTTCATGGCGGACCTGATACCATTAGAAATCTGTGGATTTGATGTGATTTTAGGCATGGATTGGTTAACTGCGAATCATGCCACTATTGATTGTGAAGCTAAGAAGGTTCAAATACAGGGCCCAGGGTAACAGAGGCTTATCTTTGAGGGGACAGGAGTAGTCACCCTGCCATATTTTGTCTCTGCCATTCAAGCCAGACGTCTGCTCCGAAAGGGTTGTCATGGGTTTTTGTGTAGCATCATGGATGCCCGTTCACAAGTGCCTATTCTTGATCAGATCCCAGTTGCCCGGGAGTTCCCTGATGTATTTCTTGATGACCTTCTTGGCATGCCCATAGACCGAGAGATCGAGTTCTGTATTGATGTGATTCCCGGTACGACACCAGTGTCTAAAACCCCATACAGAATGGCGCCGGCTGAGCTGAATGAATTAAAGCTGCAACTGCAAGAATTGCTCGACAAAGGATTCATACGGCCCAGCTCGTCCCCATAGGGTGCCCCAGTGTTGTTTGTCAAAAAGAAAGATGGGACCATGCGGTTGTGTGTTGATTATCGCGAACTTAACAAGGTCACCATCAAGAACAAGTACCCACTGCCAAGGGTGGATGACTTGTTCGATCAGCTAAAGGGGGCACAGACGTTTTCTAAGATAGATTTGAGATCGGGATATCACCAACTTAAGGTTAGGCCAGAGGATGTGCAGAAGACGGCATTTAGGACTCGATACGGACACTATGAGTTCCTAGTGATGCCATTTGGGGTGACAAATGCCCCAGCTGCATTCATGGACATGATGAATAGGGTCTTCAAGCCGTACTTGGATGACTTTGTGATAGTATTTGTTAATGACATCTTGGTTTATTCTAAGAGCCCAGAAGATCACGAAGTGCATCTAAGAAAAGTTCTATAGAAGCTGAGGGAGCAGAAACTGTACGCAAAGTTGAAGAAGTGTGAGTTCTGGCTTCCCAGCATATCATTTTTGGGGCACGTGGTTTCTAAGGATGGCATTTCAATGGATTCACAAAAGATAGAAGCCATCGTGAATTGGCCCAGACCGACCAGCGTCACTGAAGTCCGGAGCTTTATGGTTTAGCTGGGTATTATAGGCGCTTTGTCAAAGATTTTTCCAAGATGGAAGCGCCGATCACGCAGTTGACTCGTAAGAATACCCCATTTGTATGGACTGAGGAGCGAGAGAGGAGCTTTCAGGAGCTAAAGGACCATCTGGTATCAGCCCCTATTTTGACAGTGCCAGATGAGATCGAAGGCTTCGTGATTTATAGTGACGCCTCACACAAAGGCTTGGGGTGTGTGCTAATGCAGAGGGGCCGGGTAGTAGCCTATGCGTCGAGACAGTTGAGACCCCATGAAAAGAACTACCTGACTCATGATCTGGAGCTAGCAGCTGTAGTGTTTGCATTGAAAATTTGGAGGCATTATCTTTATGGGGCGACTTGTGAGATCTTCACAGACCATAAGAGCCTCAAGTACCTTCTTACATAGAAGGAGCTCAACATGCGGCAACGCCGATGGTTAGAGCTGATTAAAGATTATGAGCTTAGCATCCAGTATCACCCCGGAAAAGCCAATGTAGTAGCTGATGCTCTCAGCCGTAAGTCTTCAGGGAGCCTTGCTTGTTTGTTGACCACACAACGAGAAATACAGAGGGATCTAGAGGAAATGGGAATTAAGGTGGTTCTGCCCAGTACTAGAGCAGTACTTGCTAATGTCACTGTCGGACTGACAATTGTGGACAAGATTAGAGGGCAACAGAAGCACGATGAGAAACTGGTCAAGCTCCGTGAAGAAACTGAGTCAGGGAAGAACTCAGAATTCGTGGTGCGTGATGGAATGCTGTATTATTGAGATCGGATTTGTGTGCCAGACATGCCCGAGATCAGAAAGGAGATTCTGGATGAGGCACACAATTCGAGATTTGCTGTACACCCAAGAAGCACTAAAATGTACAACGACGTCAAGACGACCTACTAGTGGCCAGGGATGAAGAAGGACATAGCTGAGTTTATAGCACGATGTATTAAATTCCAGCAGATTAAAGTCGAACACCAAAGGCCGAGTGGACCATTACAGCCGCTTCCAATACCCGAGTGGAAATGGGAGCATATCACTATGGACTTTGTCTCCGGGTTGCCTAAGACGCCTCGAGGGAGTGACTCGATATGGGTGATTGTTGATAGGTTGACAAAATCGGCTCACTTCCTAGCAACTAAGACAACCCAGTCACTGGAGCGATTGGCAGCGCTCTACATCTAGGAGATTGTTCGACTGCACGGAGTCCCAATATCTATTGTGTCTGACCGAGATCCGAGGTTCGTGTCCAAATTCTGGAGAAGCTTACAGGAAGCAATGGGCACGGAACTCAGCCTCAGCACAGCCTACTATCCCGAAACTGACGGGTAGTCTGAGAGAACCATTCAAACACTAGAGGACTTGTTGAGATTTTGTGTTTTGGATTTCAAAGTGAGCTGGGAGGATTCACTTCCACTGGTAGAGTTCGCCTATAATAACAGCTACCAGTCTAGCATTGGGATGGCTCCATATGAGGCACTATATGGTAGGAAGTGCTGGTCTCCACTGTGCTGGACTGAAATAGGCGAAAGGAAATTATATGGCCTTGAAATGGTAGAGCAGACTTCAGAAAAGATCCGAATAATCAAGCAGCGACTGTTAGCAACCCAAAGTTGTCAAAAGAGCTATGCCGACGTCCGGAGACGTGAGCTAGAATTTGAAGAGGGCGACCTTGTGTTTCTAAAGGTGTCGCCCATGAAGGGCGTGGTAAGATTTGGGAAGAAAGGGAAGTTGGGACCCCGCTACATTGGACCCTTTGAGGTCATAAAACGAGTCGGACCAGTAGCATACCGACTTGCTTTGCCAACAGAGTTAGCACATGTGCACAATGTCTTCCACGTATCCATGTTGAGGAAGTGTTTACATGATCCCAGTCAAGTAATCGAGCACGAACCGCTAGACGTTCAGAAGGATCTAACATATATTGAACATCCAGTGCAGATCCTAGATCGTCGAGACCAAGTTCTGAGGAACAAATCTATTCCCTTGGTGAAGGTACTTTGGAAAAATCATCAAATTGAAGAAGCTACTTGGGAAAGAGAGGATGTCATGCGAGCTAAGTACCCCCAGTTATTCCAGTCTTAGCACGAGCAAAGTTTGAGGACAAACTTATTTTAAGGGGGTAAGGATGTAATACCCCGACCCAAAATAGCACGAATATCGAGGCAGCTGGGTTGGGCAACACTATGTCAATTGTACTTGGAGCTGTTTAATCCTATATTTTATGAATATCAATTTGCACTATCTCACAAAAAAAAATCAGAGTATGTGTATAAACTCAGAAAATCGTATATACGTGTACATACGAAGATATATATATATTATGTATTTATACATTATTATAATATAGGATATATATATATATATATATAATCAATATATCATAACTATCCCACCTAACCTAAACCTATAGGTATGGAGAGGGGTATGGGAGAAATCAGAAAGCATGGTGGGGAGTATGGTCAGCCATGCTTGGTTAAGTGTGGTTGGGGCAAGAAATATAAGTATATATTATATAAAAGTATAGATACATATCTTTGTGTGGGAGTGAGGAAATTTGAGAGAGAAAAGTGAAGCAGAGTTCGGGGGCAGGGAGCACGGGGAGAAAAAGCATAGAACCAGAAGCAGATTTTAGAGAGAGAGAGAGAGAGAGAGCAGTAGAGAGAGAAGGAAAAATCAATTTGAAGCAGTTGGAAGAGCTGTGCAAAATAGGTATGAATCAGTGTTAAATTCTTTCTCTTATTCTATCATAGATGCATGTTAGAACTAGATATACAAAAATGTGAAAGAAAACCAAAAACTAGAAAATCTAGCTTCGGTCAACAATGGCAGATTTTGGTAGGTCCATTTAATTGCGATTTTAGGACTTAAAATGGGTGGCAAGTTCATTAGGAACCCAACGAAATTTGAACCATCTAAAACGGTTGAGAAATGGCCATTCTATGGCTGATTATCCTCTTGCCGGTGCAACGCCGGAAAACCGACTATGGGTGTCGGAAAACCATGTCCAATCAAACCAAAACTAGTTTAAAAATGATGCTTGAGATTCTAGAAATGTTTTGGTACAAAAACAGTGAAGGTTGGGCTTTAAATCAGTGAAAACCGTGAAGAAAAACGGTGAAAGTGGCACTGTTTCGGCGACATGGCCGGAAAACAAACCGGAGAAGACCACCGAAAATTTGGGGGCCATGTTGGGTCAAAATGGGACCGGGTCCGGGTCAGGACCGGGTCGGGATCCGACCGGATTTAAACGGATAGTGACACGTGTCGTGTTATGGTCAAATTTTAAGTTTTAAATTGAACCGGTCGGTTCAGTTGGGGTTCAAACCGGTTTAGGGTTTTTAACCCTAAACTAGTGGGTTCAGACCGTAATTCTGGGAAATTGCAAACCGGCCCCAAAACTTTGAGGAAATGCCACTATTGCCCAAACAAGAAAATTAATAAAATATCAATTTCTTTAAAAAATGCCCTTAATTCAAAATGAGTCTAATGAAGTCCAAATGAGGCAAATAAATAGTCGATTTTTATTATCTCGAGCCTTCTGAAACCAATGGTGAAGTCAAAATTATGAAAAGAGGCCCCGAGAATAAAATACACGTAAAGTGCAAAATGACAGTTTTGCCCTTTTCAATCCGGACGTCCGATTTAAGATCCGTAAAAGCCTAAACTTATTTTATTCGATGTTTCGGATACAATGAAGACATCTAAATTAGTAATCGAGATACCGATAGCCAAGATTAGCAATTTGAATATCGAGTATGGTTCGATTACAGTTATAGACTGAGTTATTTTCAATTGACAGGCACGTCAAAAGAAAAAGGGAAGGAGACTTTAATTAGTTGAACTATTGAGAGTCATTTTTGAGGTAAGTAATTCTGACACTTTAATATGGGTTATTCCCAGCCAGTCACGTTATTTTTCATATGCTGCCAATTTGTACTCCATTACTACCTGATGCACTTGATTTGAGCCAATCGACTTGTAGATATCAGTTTACCTGATTTTGGATTTGACTTGCTTGCTTACATCATTTTGAGATCGATCATTGATATTTGAATATTATTGTACTATCGTACTATGACCTAGTCTTGAGATATATTCTACTGATTCCACACACTTCGTGTTTTGTTGTTTGTGATATCAAATGTTTAGTATGACTGTACATCTTGTGTGGGATTTTGTTGGTCATGATATTTGGCATGTGCTCGGGGTTGTGCTCAGTCACAATGACCCATCCATTCACAGATTGCGTGGGGGAAAAGACCCATTAGGGTCTGTTGTGTCCTACGGGACCTGTATTGAAAAGAGCTATAACGCTTTTCAGAGAGCCCGAGGAACCGTGGCGGATCTGAGTGTGCATTTTAGTGGGGTGTGCTGGGCCCCGGGTGATTCACGCGTATCTGGGTTATTTGAACTCGATGTTGACTTATTCTTGTTTCCAAAGTATGATCATATCTTTATACCCTGTGAAGTGATCATTTGTTACAAGCATGGAATATCTTTGATTGGCTAATGTATTGTTGTGGCAGCAATCCATCATGATAGGCCAGATCCCAATTTCATTTGGCTTTGTTATTGACTCTTGTGTTATATTGTGGGATATGCCTTTTGGACCTTCGGGTCGATATTTTGCACATTTTGGTGACTGGTTACGCCTTCATTATTGCCCATATTGGCTATCTGTTATTCCTTGTTCTATCATTTCATTGGACAAACCTGAACCCACACTAAAGCCAGGAAATTACTTATTGGGCTAGTAGCTCACCCCTCCTCCCTTAAATTTTTCAGGACAACAAGAAGTCGGGGAACCCTTAGGCGCTCCAGGGATTTAAACGCTGCTAGTTACTGGTAGCTGTTTTGGCGAGTTTTGTATTAAGTTAAATATTGTCAGGTCTTAATACTCCCATGTCACCACGGTCCTGTTTGTTGGTTTTGTTTTTGAAGGATCTGTATTTAAAAACTTATAATTTTTGTTACGCATCTTGGTGAACTAACTGTGCTACCAGACATTTTAAATGATTAAGAAATGCTTTGTTGAAACTTTACCCAGCATTTCAGATCCTTTTGGACGGGGAACGGCCCACGGGCAGCAAACCCGGGTCACGGACCCCTAATCCGCATAGGGTGGGTTTTGGGTCGTGACACCTGTTAACAAGTAAATTATTTAAATTCTCTCAGCCACCAAATGACCACTCTGTACATCTTTACAAGTTTTCTACTGCATATTAAATGCATTCTGTAATTAAAGTATACGAGCAATTGGTAGTGGCTATTTTATAAGATCTGTTATACTTAACTTACTACCAATTGAAAACCATGACAAAATACTGGAATTACTCACGAGCTTAGTGAATCTCACATGGATTATCCATAATATGTACAGGCGATTTGATGGTGGGGTACAGGATCCACAACCATAGTGAAGTACAGGTTCAGAAGTTCAGAAATGTATGAGTTATGGGACTCACGGGTGAAATAATGTGAAATTCAGAAGTGTGTGAGGTATGGGACTCATAGGTGAAATAATGTGAAGTTCAAAAGTTCATAAGGTATGGGACTCACAGGTAAAGTAGTTTGAAGCTCAAATGTAAACGTGGGACATGGGACCAATAGTGATTGTGATGATAAATGTAATGTATATTTCAAAAGAAAAATTCCTAGGCAATTCTAGATACTGAAAAGATCATAGTAACATGTGTAATTGCTTCTGCTGCAATGATTGAATTTGATGTGATGAATAAAAGGAACAGATTTGGTTTTAGGAAGAAATTCCACGATCACGGTCCCCTAATCTACACATGATAGGTTTTGGGTCGTGACATGGGGTATGGGACCCACAGTTGATGTGAAGTATGAAGATCAGATGTGAATGTGGGGTATGGGGCCCATAACTGTTGTGATAGTGTTATGTAAGGACTAATGTTGTAATAAGTCTTTGAACTTGATGATAAGTACTATAAAACGTGTAATGAATAAATAAAAAATCAGCCTATCTAGTGTAAAGATTCGAAAATTTGGAATAAATTTTTTTTTTAGAACGCTATGTGAATGTCCTTAATTCCTAATTAATTTAAATTTAGAAAAAAAAATAAAAAAAAATAAAAATGACATAAGATGCAAACGGACACCCAGAGACGGTAAAACAAATAATACGGATACTGAGCCGGCTTTATGCCAACTTTATTGACATTCATAATTAATATATGAAAAATAAAAGTATGCATAATAGTATATATATATGAGAAAGAAAATGTAAAGTATGGTATATATATGTAGTAGGAAAATGAATAAAAGAGGAAACAAAGAAAAGGAAGAGGAAAAAGGGGCGGTGCAGGTCGCGGGTGAGGGAGAACGACAGAACAGGGGAGAAGGAAAGGGAGAAGAAAAGAGAGAAAGAAAAGGAAGGGAAGAGGAAGAAGCGACGGTGGTCGCGAGGGGGATCGAGGCAAGGGGGCGACGGAGTACGATGGGTTTCGAATTTTCTAGGGCGATTGGGGCTGTGTGTTGTGGATTGGAGGGACGCGAAGCAGCAACGATGGGTTGGGACGGATCTGTTGGGGAGTCATCACTGAGTTGATCTCTCAACTCTGTACCGAATATCGCAAGGAGGGAAGTAGCAGTTGGCGAAACCCCTTGTTCTGATCAAGACAAACGGGTTTCGCGATGGTCGATTGAGGATGATGGCACGGTTGTATTGGCATGGACAGAGCTGCGGTAGGTGGTATATATGTATATATATATAAGCATGTAGATGTGTGCATGTTGGTGCTGTGGGAGAGAAATTGTAGAGAGAACGGTGCCTGTTGTAGTCTAGATTTGCGTGTGGATGGTGCGATTTTGTGAGGGGCACTATGGGGGTTGCGGTGACAGCAGGTGAATAGGTTTTGTCTCCATTTCTTTCCTCTTGATTTGGTTGCTATTGTGTGTCAATTTTTTGGGGAGATCATTGGGGTTTGATGAACAGTACCGGTGGTTGTGATGGTAATGGTGATGGTGATGCCGTGATGTTGGGTCTTTGTTTGGGCGGAGAACTCTAGATAGACTTGTGTATTGCTCTGTTTCATGGAAATTTTGTTTGTGGTTAGTATGTGTGTTGGGTTGTTCTCTGATAGCACTGGGGGCCATTTGTTTGAGCAATGGTTGATTGTAATGCGTTATTGGACAGATTTTAGTAACGGACAGTAAAGGATGGTAACAATGTTCAAGTGAAACCTGAACAGGAGGAGGACGGAAGCTTGGGCTGTGTTGTGACGGGTAAGGAGCTGATGATGATGCCAGTTCCGATTAGGTACACTGGGCTACGCTTGACAAGTTAGGAGGTCGGTGAAGGAGAGAATTGTCAGGTGCTCGGTGTGTTGGTCAAATTGGAGATAGAGGGGGAATCACGTTGGCTTGATCATGAATGGATGATTGAGGAGTTCGGTTTGCATAAAGGATTACTGGTATTACGAACTGGGTGGAAGAATTCAAGTGATTGCTGTGATGAATGAGAGGGAATTCTCACTGACCCTGTAGGTGAAGATGAGAGATGTTGAAAGTGTTCTGTGGGAATTTTAGTTTGTCACAGAGTTTCCGTAACATATAGGTTCTTGGAAGTAGTTGGAAGCTCATGACAAGGGCTTTTAAAGAATCCAGAGAGCTGCAATTAGTTGTTCAGTACTCTTTAAGAAAATGGAGGAACTTGAGAATGACAGTAGGTAATACAATAGTTGAGGACTCTACAACAGAGAACTAGACAGTAATCTGATGAGAGGAAGGGAAAGTTCTTCAATATCTGATGGATGGGATGATAAGATGGATGGAATGATAAAGGGACAGAATCTGTCAGGATCATCATCTGCTTGAGGAAAAAAGGCTGAAGGAGTTTATGAAATTGGATTTAAAATGGTTGGCCGACTCGATCAACCTGTTGGTGTGTTTTCTTCAACTGCTGAACCATGGACTGGAGATCAACCTCAAACTCCGGATGCACGAGGGTTTGGTTCACGCTTGACTGCAAATTCTCCAAAGATTGGCTGAGTGGAGATAAGCATAAGCTTGATATGATTCCATTGGAGGACTAAGTTACTTACTGGTTGATTGGATTGCATAGTGGACATAGCTTAGTAGGGTTGTGACTTGTCACGCCCCGAATTTCTACAAACCCGAGGCGCGACTGACGAGACAGAAAATAAAATAAATAAAAGGACAAATGTAAATAAATCTACTAAACAAGCATCCATTCCCATCAATACATAGAATATCATAAAGTACATCTCACAACTGCATTGTTCATAGGTCACTCGGACTTAAGCCCTTACATTACAAAATATAAGTCCCATGGACCAAAATATACCAAATGCTTCACCCTATCAAGGTATCATGGAGTCTCAAGTGGCTGAAGTATCCTCATCTGAAAAATGTTGCCCACGAATGGGTCAGCTCAACTGCTGGTATGATGAAGTGCTAATGCAAGAAATAAAGCTAAGGCGTGGCATGTGCAAAGTGTACATTTATATCTAAATGTCATTCAAAGCATCACAGTAATATATGAGTGGTATGCATGACGCACCCATACACAACTCTATGCCACACCCATGTCTCATTTACGGGTACTCCCCGATGGCACGGAGTACCAATGCAATGGCCAATTTTGGGTTTTTCACCACAGGATCTACACCCTCATAATGCAAAGCACCACGAACTCAACCCACGCCATGTTCGCAAAGGATTCACCATATGCCAATATGCCAATGCAATCTCAATGAAACATGGTTTCCACAATATAGCATGCTCGAGACAATAATACGTAAATCACCAGCTGATTCCACATGCAAGCAGATCTCATATAATCAACTTAAACACATGTCATGATTCACGTTCGTCATTCACTAAATTTTCATAAAGTACAAGTAACATGTAAGCATGTGAACAACCAACTCCAAATCATCAAGTAAACACATTCCAAATAAACACATAAGTCATTCCAGTCATTCACAGAACATTCCTAACTTAACTTCATTTCTAACATTAGCAAAACACCATACCTGACGGGTTGGTCTCAACCCTAGAAGATCCTGCACGATACGTAACTGAACTGGCCAACGAAAATGCAGGAGGTCAGATCGCCCTCTCCAGTCTTGTTAGTGTCCCTAAGAGCATAAATTACAACTCAATCTATTGTCATTTGAATTTATGCTATTCATCAAATTTTATGTCTTTAATTCATAGGTTTCTATTCTACTAAATTAAACTCTGCCATTGAGTCTAGGACATCGAAGAAAATAAGTTTAGGTTTTCATAGAACTCAATTCAGACATCTGGGTTCAAAAGGACAAAACAGTCATTTTGCACTTTTCACGGGTCCTTACATTTCGTGACCTCTTTTCATAAATTGGACGCCACGGTTGAGTCCAGCATGCTCGAGATAATAAAGTTTCACTATTTTTTTACCTAATTCAGAGTTCGTTTGACTGTACTTCAATTCAGGGGCATTTTGATAATTTTAAAGGTTACTAAGGGTCTTTTATTTTTTGGGACCCTGTCTTGTAAAACGGACCTCACCATTGGTCTCAGAATGGTCAAGATAGTCAAAATACACTAATGACTTGTCCCATTTGGACTCCAGATTATTTTAGAATATTTAAATAATTAAATTAATTTAATTAACTAATTAATTAATTAATTTAATTAATATTTTATTCAGGAGGGTCAAAACATAATTAATCAAAAGTTCTGTGGGCCAAAATCAGATTTCCTAAAGTTCTGGGGTCAAGTTTAATTTCCAAAAGTTCAGGGTTAAATTTGTAAATTTCAATTCCTCCTATTCTCAATTCGGTTACCCAAATAGGGATTAGTCCAGAACAGGGATAGGATATCCCTGTTCCTGTTTCAATTTAAATTTTCAATTTCTTAAACCTGCAACCAAACAGCCCCATTCCCATTTTAATTTAAAACCTGTGACCGACACGTGGCAGGGGCGGATCGCCCAAGCCCAACTCGGACAAGAACCAGACCCGGACCAGACCCAGCCGTCACCCCTTCTTCCCCGTTTTTCCGGCGATGCACCAGTAGGGTTCCGGCACCTTCTCCGGCGCCGGCGACATTTTTTCGGTGGAATTTTCAGGTTTTCAAAACGTGGTTCTCTTCGGTTTTTCACGTAGTTTCTATATCCAAGGTCAGTTTTGGATCTAAGCCACTAGATCTTCACGAAATAGGGCTCAAAGGTTTCGGTCAACACTCCGACCGACCCTATTCTTTCATTTTCGTGACTCCTCGGTCATGGTTTAACCTCCATTTTCATCCTAATTGGTTTCTGCACCTCCTAGGGTTCGTTCCCTATCATTTAAACCGAGTTCTACACATAAAATGTCAAGACCCAACTCCCATAACTGAAACCTGCAACTCGAGTTTTCTCCCTAGTTTCTCGACCATTTTATCTCATTCTTTTTGCATTATTTTCCTTATAACATGCTCTTTAAGATCATATGCATCAAATCAATTATCCTGCTTTAAAAAAAATTAAAACAGAAATGGGTCACTTACAGTTTTTCTGTTGGGTTTCTCTCTCTAGCCGTGCACCTCTTTCACCCTCTGGTTCCAAGCCTGAATCAAGCTCTAAGACTCTTCTTTCCAGAACTCTCTTTCTCTCTCTTGCTTTCTGCTTTTCTTTCCTTCTCTTCTCCTAACCGAGACCATCACATATACACAACACATCCGCTCCCACACGTCTCCCACCACCAGCCCCTTTCCTTGACTTCTCCCCCTCTGTTCAGCCACCCTGTTTTTCCCCCCAATGCAGCTTTGCATTTAATGCAAAGCTGCCCTATATACACACACACACACACATATATATATATATATCACTCATCACACACACACTAGACACACACACTCCACCGACACCACACACACACCCCACGGTCTGTTGCACAACACACACACTGCTATATATATATACATATACATATTCACATATACATGTAATACATCATCCTATACATGTACAAATACATAAAATATTCCACACATCATCCATTTATACACATTACATTCATTTCACACTTTTAATAATAATAATAATAATAATATTAATAATGACAATAATAAATAAAAATAATAATAATAATAACCACAAAAATTTTATACACAAAAAAAAAAAATTTTTGAGGTTATTACATGACCAACCCTATCAGGTATGATATTTTACTAATGTGAAAAATGAGGTTAAGCTTAGGAGTATTTGATAAGATGATTGAATGTTCTCTATGCGTAATTGCTATTAGGAAACCACTTAGAATTTGATTGTTTATATGCTTACGTGTTCTTTATGATTCTGTGGGAGTTATGATTTACTTCTTGAGTTGTCATCATATGTGATTTATGTTTTAGAAGGATTGCTGATATTGCGACATGTAGATTTGCGTAAGTGTTGGGATTGATTGAGCATGACACGTAAATTTTTGGATGAAGTCTTGTGATTTAAATGCTATTGTTGATCTTAAATGTGATGCATTATTTAAAGCATGTTACATATGCTTATGAAAGTGATGTTTCATTTGAACTGTATTATTGCATGATGAAATCATGGCATATTGGCATAGTGCGATTCCTTGAAAGCATAGTGTGGGTCAGCACGAGGTGCTACTGCATTATGAGGGTGCAGATCCTGTGGTGAAAAACCCAAAATCGGCCATTAGGTACTCGCATGTCTGACGGATTCCGAATCATGAAGCGAGACATACGTGGCGGTACTCATGCCAGCGGGGAAGGACCAAATCATGAGACATGGGTGGGCATAGAGTTGCATGGGTGTGTCACGCATACTGATCATATACTGCATACTGTTCATGTACTGCCATAATGATATTGAATGCCATATAGAAATAACTGTACACTTGCACATGCCACGCCCTTAATTTTGTTTCTTGCATTAGTATTATATCATACCAGCATGTTGGCGCTGACCCATTCGTGGGACATATATTACAGATGAGGATGCCCTAGCTACTTGAGATTCGATGACACCTTGATAGGATGAAGCACTTGGTGTATTTTGGCCCACGGGACTTATGTATTGTGATGTAAGGGCTTAAGCCCGAATGACCTATGAACAATGTAGTTATGAGATGTATTTTATGTTTCTATATGTATTGATGGGAAATGATGCATGTCTAGTCAATCCCGTTGAGATTACTCCTTACTTTATTTCCTTCTTGTCTTGTAGAAAATTTGTATATTGTGGAAAAAAATGGAGATGATATTGGTATAGTGTAATGAATTGGGAGTCGATGACTCTTAAGTTTAAGTGTAACTGTATATATGATGGATTGTATAATTAGACGATGCACATTTAAATTCTGTGAGATTTGTGGCCATCGAGTGAGGATGGATTGTGATGTGTTTGTATATATATGATGCATTGTGATTATCAGGGGGAAAAAGGCTCAAAAAACAAAGGAGGTTCTGTAGAAATTTTAAGAAAATTAAAGAACTCTATTTAATTTGTCGTAAATTCGTAAATCTATTTAATTATCTTTTATTTTATTTACTTTCTGTTCGTCAGTCGCACCTCGGGTTTCGGTCAGAAATTCGGGGCGTGACATCTAGGAACTTGATTGGATGAATGTGCACTTGTGTGATTGCTTCCACTGCATATTTGATCTTATTGTGAAGTGCAATTCGTTCAGATTTTCGTTAAGTGCATTCGTGTCCCCTAATCCGCAGAGGGATGGTTTCGGGATGTGATAAGAAACTAAGGTAGATGTCATCGAAATCAATGAAGTACTTGGGTGGATCTTGATGGCTCGTAGTCATCCTCTGCCTTAACCTGCTCAACCTCTACCTCGTTGATTTTTTATGACAACCAAAGGGGGAGAAAAATGACGACAAAGAGAAAAATGAAGACACAAACTAAAGAAAAACAAAATTTGTATTTTGTTCATTTGTGTAGAATTTTTGTTAATGGGAATAGATTTTCTTTTGTTATTGATCTTGTAAAAATCATGAATCATATAATCTCATACATTCAATTTGTATAAGATCATTTTATATATTAATAAAATACTCTTTTGTATATTCTAAGTCTTTTATTTATATGCTAATTTTTGGTTATGCAAAAAATGTCAATAATTCACTGAAAGTCTACAATGGCATAAACCTTGCTTAGTTAATATATACATAATGATTGGGGGAGATTTAAACATTTAGTGCCATGAACATTGAATATATTCTATCATGGCAGAATAATGAACTATTCAAAATTGTGCATATTAATAGGGGAGATTTATAATTTGATTATGATTTCCTTATTTGCAATATTATCTTATTTGCTTCATTGTTTTGTGATCATAAAAAAAGGGTAGATTATTGGCCCTAAAGGTTTTCAACCAAGGGCATTTTCAAAATTTTGATGATAACAAGGCATTAATGATTTAAGTGCCAAAACAAATAGGTCAATAAACTCAAGAGATGGTTGACCAAGGCTTGACTAAAGATGAAAGTGATCAACATTGTGGAAACATGCTCACAAAATAAACCATCAAGACGAACTAAAGAAAGCACTCATGCCCAAAGAATCAAGTGAAGACTTTTATTTTTACTAAGTTATGTTATAGATTGGTTCTGGACACTTAGTTTTTTTTTAATCAATTTTTTTTTTTATAGTTTTTTAATAAAAATCGCGTAAAAGTAGTGGCTACCCCATTAGCATGAAATCCTTGTTCCATCCGCACGAAGTGCTATGTTCACACAAAGGACACTATTTTGTCCACACGCGTTTCTAATTTTCTAAACGGATCTCGCCATTGAGTCCGGAACACCCAAAAAACTTGGGTATGTCATTTTGTTTCGTTTAATTTGCATTTAAATTTGATTTTAATTGAAGAGGGGAAAAATTATAATTTTTTTCCACGAGTAAACCAGTTTTGGCCCTAAACCAATCCACTATAACTAGAAGAATCAACCAGCCCTACTTGTGTGGCCAAACACGTTAGCCCAAAACTTTAATGCGCCAATCCATGACCCAACCTGGCTAGTGACTCGGTTCACTAACCCGGGTGAGTATCGATTGTTGACTCACTGGTGGAATTTTCTAGTTGTCTTCTTCAGCAGACCCGCCGAAGAAGGACTTCAAAATCTGGGTTTCTTGTATTTCTTGCGTATTTTTCACCCATTTGTCCTCCTAATCGTCATTACAGATTGATTTAGGCATTAAAACGCCATGTTTGTTTGTCGTTTCATGTTTGTTAGGTTTCAATTTTGTTATAGATTACTTCTAACATCAAGGGTGATTCGTCTATGCAATTTTTTAGATCAAAAGGTCGTGAATCATCTAATATCAAAATCTACTTGATTTTTTGGGCAACTGACCCTCCACTAATTTTCTAGGCTATTTTTCAAGATTTTTCATCTTATTTCTTCCTAAATAATGCATACATCATATAAAACACACATGGTTTCTATATGTGATCCAGAAACATCCCAATTCTAGGAAAAACAAGAGAAGACATGTTTTTTCTCTCTAAAATCGGCTATACATCCACCTATATAAATATATCCACATATACCTACACACATACACACTAACACATGCAAATAATTGAGTATAATGTAGTAGACAAATCTCAGAATATGCCAAAAAATATCGACCTCTTATTGCCATCGTACAGAGAGAATCTAGTCAGATAAATGAATGAACTTCACCCATTTTTATGGTTGTTGAATCCCTTTTCCAGCCTCTACCCATCCGTCCTCCTCCACTTTTCCTCTTCTTTTTCTTTTTCTTTTTCTTCTTCTTATTCTTCACAGCCTCACTGTGTGCAGGTTCACACACATATATATACACATACTGAAACACATACACATACACACACACACACACTCAATCTCATGCACTCTCATAATGCTTCACACATATAGTGTGTACACAGAACACATATATTACACACGTAACTCACATATTGTTTTACTCTTTCACACATATATAAGTTTATATCCTCATTTCTCACACACTATTTCACACACACACACACACACAACTAGGTGGAACAGAGATAAAGTGAAGAGGGAGAGAAGAAATTTTGAAAAAAGAGGGAGAGAGGTTTAGTTAGACAAAATTTGATAGATTAGAGCAGCACTAATGGTAAGGTTAAAGGATCTATCAAAGCTAAATTTTTGTAAGTTGACTAAAAAACTCTGCTCCAATGGTAATTTTCATCCCTATCAAAATTTGACTAAAGTCAAAAACTCTACTAAATATAGCTTTTGTTTTGGTAGCTACTATCCTCATCAACGCTTCAGATTGAAAGATATCAATGGTCCAAATTTGATGGTACTTTTTCCCATTTTCAATGATTGAGAATGGTAGTTGGAAAGAAAAATGATAGTTCTACAAAAAAAAAAAAAAACATGTTACCATTGGAACATAAATGTCAAAATATAGTTTTTTGATATTATAGCATTGCTAAAATTTAGCTTTAGCTAAACTAAAATGACTTTTATCATTGGAGTTAGTCTTAGGTAGAAAATTTTTTCTCATGTATGTCTTACATTCATATCAAGATACATATATATATATATATATATCCCTATACACCCTCACACACTTGATCACACATCTAGATGCCCTCTTAAGAACTTTAAGCATGCCAAGTGTCCCCCTTTAAAATATCCTCCCAAGCTTCATGAGGAAGCTTTGCATAACAATTTATGCGCCACGTGGCTAGTTGGCCAAACGTGTGTGCGCCTCTACTTGAAAATCAACTTTAGCATAATCGCACCAAAATTGGCACCATAGCTAATTCTGACATGCTGATTCCAAATACGCATTCCATTTCTCCAAATTTAATCATTAATATTTTTTAATTTATCTGCATCGTGTGTCTGACTATGTGGCCCCATGGCCCACACCAATTCCAAATAAATTTGTAAAATTTCACTTTAGCTTCACAATGTTATATTTATTAATAATTAATTATTTTTATAATTAATTTTATACATTTTTAATTAATTAATTATCTGCCATTAGTTAAGATTGAAAAATCATCAAAAAACCCTTTTATAATTTTTAGTGTCTTTACATCACCAATATGTATTATATAGATGAGATAATCGAGAAATTTTGCTCTGAACCAGATTATTTGAGCAAAAATTCTAGCAGAGGAAATATTGCGAGACAAAAGTAGACAAAGATGTGACCATCTAATTGAAACATCTTTTAAAATCATTAAATAACGAAATGGTCCACATATATCCTCTTGAATGTGTTCTAAAAAGGTTAGGGATTTAACATCACCTTCAAAAGTGATGGTTTAATAATCAATTTGCATTGAGAGCATGCATTATAGAGCTATTCATATAGTAATAGAACCTTCTGGTTCTTTGAGGGATGTCCATGTGAGTTTTAAATGATTCTACACATCATTATTGTCCATAGGTGACCAAGTTAATCATGTCAAAGTACAAAAGTATTCGAGTTAGAGAACTTCTGGTTCATCACAACATGTGATTCAATTGCTTTTAAAATCTTTTGGTACAACCTAAAGGAGAGAGTAATAAGTTTTTTCAAAATATGCTTCTGGTTTTGAAATAATAGAAGTAATGTAAATGTATTCCACATTACGTTCACTAATGGTCTCTATTAATGAATTTTGGAAACTAGGAGACTATAGTTGTTTAAGTGTATTAGATTTAGGTCTCCTTATTTTCCTTTTCCTTTTCTGTTTAAGACTCTTTATGATTCTTCTATATAAGGAGGCCCCCTGTACAAGTTATTAATTCAATTCAATATAGAGTGATTTTTTCTAACTTTATGATGGTATCAAAGCTCAGGCTCTAAATCACTCGCTACTTATTCTAGTGTTCTTCTCAATTACTTTAAATTGTGTGACTCTAGAAAGTAGATCATCGGACTATTACGAATCATCGTGCACCATCTTAGAACGTGATCTGTCACTCACGACTCTAATCAGAAGGAAAAATTTAGACTTTTGACCACATCAGCATAAAGTACAAGAATATTTCTTTCCAACGCCGCAAGATTCGCCCAAAACCAAGCCCACATGTGCCCTCACACCCCACTAAAAGGTTCTATAATGCACCCATGCGTAGATAGAAACTTCATGCACCAAAGCATATATCTATCTCCTCATGTCAACCCTAGCAACACACTTGTCATCCACATGTCTGCCATGTCAATGGGGACCCACACAAACTATCATGTCATCAACCACATCTTCAAGGACCCACACAACTGCTATGACATTAGCCATGCCATTAGTGATGTCGGCAGGGAAGCCATCGGTGACGAAAACAGCCACGTCAGCGCTATATTAGAATTATGTCAACAGTCATTGCCATGTGTTGCCATGTCATTTAGGGCAACACAGTCTGGCCAGTTCAGCCAAACTGGTTCATGAGATTTTTTGGCCTCTGTTGACTAGTTCTTGGCTGGTTCAAACTAGTTGCATGGGATTTTTGACCTATTATTTCAAGTTTTGGGTTCTATTTGGCTTATTTCTACTTTCATATTTGAGTTTTCCTTATATCTTCTTATTATTGAGGTTCTTTGGCGCCACTATGGACAAGTCTAAGATTGCCCAGCCTATTCACACCACTTTGGATGGCACCAACTATACTATTTGGTCTCAATCAATGCGCATCTTTCTTAAAGGGCATAAGCTTTGGCTCTATGTTATTGGCAATATTACTAAACCTACCAAAGAAGCTTATGAGACCGATGAGGCCTTTCATTCTTGTTTGATTGATTGGGATAACAATCATCATGAAATTATTACGTGGTTTCACAACACTTCAATCCCTTTTATTGCAACTCTATTTGGTAGTTATGATGATGTTCTAATTTCTTGGGAAATGCTTGCTTCCCGTTACTCCTCAATGGATGGCTCTTGAGAGTACTAACTTATGATGGTTCTTGAAAGTACCAGCTTATGATGGTTCTCTATAACCTGAAGCACGAACATAGGCAAACTATCAATGATTTCTTTAGTCGCATGCATTTTTTATGGGACTAGCTCTTTTTTTCCCTCTCTCTCTCTCTCTAAAATCCATCTTGGAAGTGCCTAGGTGATGCTCAACTTTTCATTGCACATAGAGATTAACACAACCTCTATTAGTTTCTCATGGCATATCATAGTGACTTTGAGCCAGTACGTGTGCAACTTATGCATTGCTCACCACTCCCTACATTAAATCAAGTTCTCAATGAACTTTTTTAAGAGGAAACTCTTATTCAAACACTACGCGCCACATATGCTCAAACTGTGTTAGCTGCCTCTTTTCGTCCTCCTTAGCATATTTGGTATTCTCAACGATCTGAACCTTTCTTACGTCCTTAACATTCTCAGTCTGGATCTCCCTTTGTTACTCCTTCATCTTTTGGTTTTCCCTCTAGTTCTCGAGGACCCAAGTGACACTATTGCAGATGCTATGATCATACTATTGAGAAGTGCTAGCAATGACCACCGTCTACTACTGCTATTGCTGTTAATGTTGAGCTTGCTACATCTACTACACCTTCAATTTCTACCAACACCGATCCTTCTTCGGTGTCCATTTTTACGTTATCTTCAGTTGACTTGGAGGCATTTGTCAGTGAAGTTATATCCTACTTTGGTAATGTATCTTCCTTTGTCCTTTCTATTTTACTTGGTAACTTTATCTTGGCCTACCTGTTGTAATCATATGATGTCATCTCCTACTTATTTTTCTACTCACGCTCCCCCATCACGTCAATCTGTTATTCACACAGGTGATGGTTTATCCATGTCCATAAAATCTTTCAGCAATATTGTTCTATCTCATTTATCTATTCCTGATGTCTTCATGTGCCCACACTATCATTTAATCTCTTTTTTGTTGTTCAACTTTGTGAACTTTGTATGTTTAAGCTCTCTTTTTTGCATCTTTTAGTTTTAGGTGTTTCAGTTGTAGTCTCTTCATTACCACCCATAGCCATTTGTCACTCATGTCTATGTCATGATTCCTTACCTAGATTCAAATTATTAGTATCCAGAGGTTTATTAGGATTAGTGTCTTCATGTTCAAGTTCTTTTGATTGTGTGTCTTGTCAACTTGAAAAACAACTAGTATTGTCGTTTTATAATATTGAGTCAATTGCTTTTGCACCATTTGATCTTGTTTATTCTGATGTATGGGGTCCTTCTTCTACTTCTAGTATGAGTGACTCACAATATTTTATGATTTTTGTTGATAATTTCTCTTGTTATACTTGGGTTATCTTAATGAAATCATGTTCTTAATTGATTTCTATTTATAGTGAATTTGCCAAAATGATTGAAACTCAGTTTTCCAAGCGCATTAAAGTTTTCTGGTTTAATAATGCCTCCAAATACACTCAATATGCATTTCAAGACATTCTAAAACAATACGGCACTATTTTGCCCATGTCTTGTCTTAGTTGGGCTGAGTAGAAGTTAAGATCTATACTTGATACTATTAGAGCTCTTCTTCATGCTTCATCTGTTCCCACTTGCTTCTAGGGTGAGGCCACTATTAAAGTAGTATGCACTATAAATTGCCTGCCATCACCTATTCTTGACAATCAAACACTTTATGATCGTTTATTTGGCTCCATTCCCTTATATCAACATCTTTTTCTGTTTGATTTTCTTGTTTTATCCTACTCCAGCCTCATGAAAATACCAAACTTGAATCGAGTAATTCTAGGTTATGTTATTTTCTTGGATATGAAATCGAACACGAAGGTTATCACTGCTATGATCCTATTTCTCATCGTCTTTGAATCTCTCGCTATGTTATTTTTTAACAGTATTAACTATTTTGTAAGGTGTCCAAGTTTAACATGACCCCCTTTCTTCCCTTTTCCATTGAGGTACTACTTGAGTCTCCTATCTTTTCACTTCCCACCTCTTCTCTTTTTCTTGAGTGTTCCCCCTTCAACATTCCATGACTGATGACTTTATTACTACGCCTCCTATATCTCTAGTTCCCGTCTTACTTGAGGATCTTGCTGACCTTCCTCTTGATATTCATCGTTTTACCCAAGTGAGGTCATTTCCTTCACATCTTTATGATTATCATTGTTTTCATGCATTAGTAGCCTTACATGAACCTCACTCCTATCGTGAGGCTTCTACTAACCCTCTCATTCTTCTCACCAAGTTTGTCGACTGCGTTGAGCTCTATATGGCTTGAAGTAAGCTTCACGAACTTAGTTTGCCAAGTTTAACATCACTAACTCTCAACTTAGCTTCTCCAATGGATCTTATGACTCCGTTCTTTTTATTCACCACTCCCCTTAGGGCACCATTATTTTGTTATTCTATGTTGATGATATAATCATCATCGGGGATGATCTTCATGGCATTTAGGATCTCAAACACTTTCTTAGTCAATAGTTTTAGATGAAGGAATTGGGTACTCTGAATTATTTTCATGGTTTAGAAATCTCCTCAGCCTCTGATGGACTCTATCTAACACAGGTTAAGTATGCATCTGCTTTGCTCTCACAGGCCAATTTAATTGACTACAAGATTACAGACACTTCTATAGAACCCAATGCGCAACTTACTTTTTATGAGGGAGAACTTCTTCGTGATCCCATGTTGTATCGGCAATTGGTTGGCAATCTGGTCTATCTTACTGACACTCATCCTAACATCTCCTATGTTGTTCATCAAGTGAGTCAATTCATGGCAGCAACTTCCTTGACTCACTTTGCTGTTGTGCTTCGTATCCTTCAATATCTTAAACTGTAGAGACCTGAAAAATGAGAGTAAATTTTTCGTTTTACCGGTAGAGCACTATTTGTAATACCCTAAACCGGGATGATACGTAAACCGAGGTAGACCGGTTGAATAGTGTAATACCCAGTTGTAACCCGAGCTGTTTAAGCTCTATATTATGATATTATGTGGACTTGACGATTTTGAAATGTGAATGGATTATTTTGTACGGTCAATACTAGACGGCACCCGAGCAACTCAGAACCGAGCCTCATAAAGCATGCATGCGCGCAAACCCATGCATGCATATGTATACATATACGTGTAGCCCATTTAAAATGAGTGTATGTGCATGCCCTCAGAATCTAATACACATGTATGTATACAAATATGTATAAGCGTATAGCTGTGTATAATTAAGTGTATATATATATATGTGTGTGTGTACATAAAGTAATATAATTATATGTATATAATATAAAAATATGTATGTAGATATATATATATATACATCCAGCATGCAAGCATGCTGTTGCGTGTGTAAATGAGTGTAATTAGTGTGTGTGTGTGTGTGTAATATTATATACATATAATATATATACAAGTCTGGAGGCAATCAAAGAAAAGAAAAAGAAATGAAATAGGAAGGACGACATGCGCACTGTAGGAGCAGTAGGTGAAGTTGGCGTGTGATTGTGGTGTGATGAGGACTGCAGCAAGGCTGCTGACTTGAAAAGACGAAGAGAAATAATAGATATATATATATATATATATATATGCATATATAACAAAAACACCTTCATACAATTAAATGGGGAGGGTGGAGAAGTGATGGGCGTAGAGAAAGCAGGCGAGAAAAGGGCCTGTAGCAGGTGGGCTGTAAGAAGAGAATAAGTAGAGAGAGAGAAAGAGAGGCAGTGCACTGCACTACACTTATATATATACATCTACTAAACGTGTATTTGGAAGGAAGAGTTGGAGAAGTTGTGGAAGTTTGAAGGGGTTCAGGAGTCTAGCCAAGAAGGGATACAGACAGATTTCTAAGGATCCAAAAGGAGAAATTAGAAGAAGGAGGAGGTACGGCCACTTAGAGAAATCCAGAAGAAGGTAATCATTTGGTTTTTGTTTTAAGATTTTAAGAGCATGAATCGAAAATATGATTGTAGGGCCTTGTAGAGCATGAAAAATAGAATCTAATACAAAAAGAATCAATTAAAAAGATTGAAGAATGAACAAGATAAAAGAAGTTGCAAGTCTAGGGTGATAATTCGGGTTCTTGATATTTTGTGTGTTAAACTCAAGTTAAATAGTAAGGAATTAATGATATGAAGTGCATAAAAGTATTAGAACGAAACTAGAATGAAAATAGTGAGGAAATCATAGCAAAAAAGGGTTTGCCGAAAAATCGATTTCCCCCTGAAATCTGACTGTTTGAGAAGTTGTGGTAGCTTAAATCAAAAATTGAAGTTAGGAATGAGAAACCCATTGAAAATGGAAAAGAAACACGTTCGATTTGTGAGAAAATATGATTGGAAATAGTCGCCGTCATCGGAAGGGATGCCGGAACCCTACCGGACATCCACCGGAGAAGAAACCACTATTTGGCTTTTGGTTTGAGTCGGATGGGCCACAATTCAGGTTCGGGTCAAACCCGACCCACCCACATATGTAGAACCCTGAGGCTGTGTCGTTTTGGTTATAACATAAGTAAGAATTAGGGCCGTTTGGCAACAGGCATAAGAAATTAAATTGAGATTTAAATTGAAGTGGGATATCCTATCCTTGTTCTAAGGACTATCCACTATTTTGCTATTCTAATTTGGAATAGTAATTCTTGATTTCACAGATTTTACCCAACTGATTATATAATTACAAAAGGGCCCTAGAACTTTAGATAATTATGAAATGACCCCCCAGAATAAAATATTAATTAAATATTAATTTAATAAATTAATTAAAAATAAAAAAAAAATATCAAAATGCCCCTAAGTCAAAAAGTAGTCAAACGAACTCCGATTAAATAAAAGAATAGTGAATTTTTATTATTTTGAGCATTCTAGACTTAACTATGGAGTCTGATTTATGAAAAGAGGTCTCAAGAAGTAAGAACTCGTAAAAGTGCAAAATGACTATTTTGCCCTTTTTAGTACAGATGTCCAAATTGAATTCTGCGAAAGCCTATATCAACTTTGTTCGACATTCTGGATTCAATGGTAGAGTCTATTCAAGCAAAAGAGATACCAATAGTAAAGAGACATAAAATTTGATAAATAACATAAATTCATGTAAAGATAGACTGAGACATATTTTGTGAATCTTAGGAACACCAAAAGGAAATGAGAAGGTTGGTTGACCTTCTAGACAGATACAGTAAGAGGATTGCGTTGTTCACTGATTGGTTCGACTGTACAGTGGACTCAACTCCCCAGGGTTGAGGAAAACCTATCTAGGTATGATATTTTGCTAAGTAGGGAACAAGATTAAGTTTAGGAGTAATTTTCATGTTGATTGAATGATTCATACGTTTATTTGATGTTAGAAAATCGCATAGGATATGGTTGCTTTGAAAAACCTAGAGTTGATTGTTTATGCGCTTATGTGTTCCTTGTTACTCTTTGGGAGTTTGGTAAAGTGATAAACGTGAACCATGACTATGTGTATATTCCATGTGTTGGTACAGTATGTGATTTATGTTCTTCGAGAATTGTTAAGATTACGAATATATAACTTGAGTATGTGTTTAAATTGATTGTGTATAGCATGCATACATGTGGAAGGAGTTGTGTGATTCAAGTGTCATCGTTGTTTTAAGTATAATGCATTATTTAAAGCATGCTTCATGTATTGGTAAAATGCTTCATTGAGATTGCATTATGGCATGGTAGAATCAAAGCATATTGGCATTGTGTGATTCCTTGAAAACATAGTATCGGTTGAGTACTTGGTGCTATGCATTATGAGGGTGTAGATCTTGTGGTGAAAAATCAAAAATCGACCATTGGTACTCATGCCAACGGGGACGTACCGTAAAGTAAGACATACGATTGGTACTCATGCCAGTGGGGAAGGACCGTAAAGTGAGACATGGGTGTGGCATAGAGTTTGTATGGGTGTGTCACGCATATTGTTAATGCATTGTATTGATGAATTGGAAGGTATGTAGACTATAAATGTACACTTGCACATACCACGCCTTAATTTTGTTCCTTGCATTAGCATTGTGTCATACCAGTAGTTGCGCTGACCCATTCGTGGGATATCATATTACAGATGATGCTCCGGGTACTTGAGACTTGATGAAGTCTTAAAGGAAGGAGGGGAAAAGGACTTGGAAATATATTTAGCCCTTGGGGCATATTTTGTGATGTAAGGGCTTAAGCCCAAATAACATGTAAGATATATCTATTGAATGTGACTCACATGTATATATATATATATATATGTTGAAGGAAATGAATGTATGTCCAATTGAATCCATAAAATTGTCTTTTATTTTATTTTCTTAATTAATTTCACTCACTCCACGGGTTTGTGGAAATTCGGGGCGTGACAACATGGTATTAGAGCATAGGTTCGAATACCTAGAGACCGTAGGGTGTTGTTGAACACGATAGGGCCGTGACACGTAGTTTTAAATTTTGGTGAATGTTATGATAAGTGTAAGAACTTGTTTGGTGTATGTTAAGACATGCTGTGGTTGTTGCTTGTAAAGTGTGAGTTGTTGACATGTATATGCTTCATTTTTTTTTTATGCCTATGTCTAATGTAAAAAGGGGTATTAATTTTTTTTTTCTTGGACTTGTAGACTCATGCCACCAAGAAAAGCTCCTGTGAGAACTAGACCACCTAGGTGAGGTAGGCCTAGGGCTGCTGCCCCACCTCAGCGTGGCAGGCCTAAAGCTGCTACTCCTGCACATAGCATAGTAGAAGAGGCTACTGCTACTGCTCCTGCTCCTGCACCTGCCCCAATAGAGGAGGCTGTTGCTCCTGCTCCTGCTTCTGCACCAGCCCCAGCAGAGGAGGTGGAGCAAACTATTGGCGCCAGAGACATGGCGGCCATTATACATGAGTGTTTTCGAGGCATGCAGGAGACCCAGACCACTGGTGGCGAGACCAGGGATACCTTTGTGATGAAGGTGTTCTAGAGGATGAGACCTCCTACATTTGCGGGGCAGCCAGACCCTTTGGTTGCTGAGGAGTGGTTGGATCAGATCACCAGGATTTTAGAGTCCCAGGGGATTGTTGAGCCACACTTGAGGATTAGATGTGCCACCTTCCAGTTTACTGAATTGGCTAGTCAGTGGTGGAGAGTAGCTGCTGACCGGATAGACAGGTTCGGGGAAGGATGGGATACTTTTGTGGCCATGTTCAATGACCGCTATTTTCCTAAGACTGCCAGGATAGGGTTTATGGACAAGTTTGGGGCACTCCTCTAGAGGGATATGACGGTGACTCAGTATGAGTCTCGGTTTACTGCATTGGGGAGATTTGCCCCACATATTATTCGGGAGGAGTGACTGAGGATCCTTTATTTTGTCAAGGGGTTAAAGACCTCTATTAGGGACAGACTGGCAGGCCACATTATTGAGACCTATGAGGAGGCAGGATCAAGGCCACCAAAGTTGAGAGGGAGTTGGCTGACCTTAGGGGGATTAGAGAGTCCCGGACCTAGAGCAGGACTGCCCCAGTACAGATCCCTATGCCTGTCCTAACTTATACAAAGGGGAAACCATTGAAGAGGTCCTAAGCTCTTGCTTCTTCTTCACAGAAACCGCCGAGACCCATTTAGTTTTCAGCCCCCCGACCTATTATGCCCATTTCTTCCTAAGATGATGTACCCTAAGGACCCCTAACTTGTTATCGATGTGGACAGTCGAGCCATAGAAGGGCCAGTTGCCCCTAGAGGGACCCCAACTTGGGACAGGGGAATGGATCTAGCCAGGGGTCATTTCTACCACTAGTACAGGGTCAGGGGTGGGGAGTTCCACAGCATTGCTATACCTGTCACCAGACGGGCCATGTTAGGGCCAACTGTCCTTAGGGGCAGACTTCACAAAGCTTATAGAGGCCGCATTACTATCAGCATACTCAAATGCCTCTGCCACAGCCACAGTTAGGCCATAGATCCCCGGCACCATATTTCCACCCTACACCCTCCGTACAGAGTGTTAGAGCTCCCGGTCAGAGGAGAGGAGGTCAGTAGGGATAGAGAAGGGGAGGTAGACAGGGCCAGACTACTCAGGGTCGTGTTTATGCAAGAGCCATACCGGAGGCATCTACTTCTGGACCTTCAGTAGTTCGAGGTACATTCCTTATGTTTAGTTCATGGGCCAGCGTATTGATAGACTCAGGTGCATCTCATTCATTCATATCTACCATGCTTGCCATGACATTGGGGTTGGACATAGATCGGTTAGATCCATCATTGCATGTTGACAACCCAGTTGGGGGTAGTATGATATTGACGAGGATCTGTAGAGATTGCTCGATAGAGATAGTTGATCGCATCCTTTATTTTGACTTCATTCAGCTTGACATGTCTGGTCTTGATATTATTTTGAGGATGGACTGGTTGTTTTCTTTCCGGACGAGTATAGATTGCTACAGGGGGAGAATGACAGTGTGTACTCTTGAGGGAGATAGCTTTTATTTCACGGGAGATCATGGAGATTTCTTAGCTCCACCCTTGTATGACTCGAGGAGTTGGAGAGGTCATAGTTACATGTTGGCTAGTTTGGTAGCAGAGAAGAGTGGGACTACAGAGAGTGTGTTACCACCAGGAGTAGATGAGTTTCCAGATGTCTTTCCGGATGACTTGACTGGTCTATCGTCGAGATGGGAGATAGAGTTCACGATAAAGCTTATCCTAGGCACTGTACCTATTTCCATTCCACCTTACCGTATGGCTCTAGCCGAGTTGAGAGAGCTGAAAGAGCAGTTGACTGATTTATAGGGTAAGTGTTTTATTCGTCCTAGTACTTCTCCCTGGGGTGCTTCGGCACTATTTGTGAAGAAAAAGGATGAGACATTACATTTGTATGTGGACTATAGGAGGCTAAACCGGATCACTATCAAGAACAAATACCCATTGTCGAGGATAGATGACTTGTTTGATCAGTTTAGGGGTTCGAGATGTTTTTCGAAGATTGATCTTAGATCGGGGTATCATTAGTTGAGAGTACGGGAGGATGATGTGGGGAAGACTGCTTTTCACACTCGTTATGGCCATTATGAGTTTGTAGTTATGCCATTCGGTGTGACGAATGCCCCGGCGGCATTTATAGAATTGATACATCGCATTTTTAGTCCTTATTTAGATCAGTTTGTCGTGGTATTTGTTGATGAAATTTTGATTTATTCACCTTCGAGGATGAGCATGCCTTTCACTTACGGACTGTGTTACAGATTTTGAGGGAGCACCGTTTATTTGCTAAGTTCTCAAAGTGTGAGTTTTGGCTTCAAGAGGTGCAGTCCCTAGGCCATGATGTGTCAAGTAATGGGGTATTTATAGATCCCTCTAAGATTGCCACTGTTATGAGTTGGGAGAGGCCGAAGAGTGTGTTTGAGATTCGTAGTTTCTTGGGGTTGGCAGGATATTACCGTCGATTAGTAGAGGAGTTTTCTCGTCTTGCCGGGCTAATGACTCGTCTAATGAGCAAGGGCATTAGATTTGAGTTGACAGATGACTTTGAGCAGTCATTTCAGGAGGTGAAGAGGAGGCTGAATTCAACACCTGTCTTGATTATACCTGAGAGATGTATGAGTTATACAGTGTATTGTGATGCTTCACGAGAGGGGCTAGGCTGTGTATTGATGTAGGAGGAGAGAGTGGTAGTCTATGGTTCTCGGCAGTTGAAGAGTCACGAGCAGAACTACCCCACACATGATTTAGAGTTAGCTGCCGTCATCTTTGCACTTAAGAGTTGGCGACACTACTTATATGGGGAGAGGTTTGAGGTGTTCTCATATCACAAAAGCCTTAGATACATTTTCACATAGAAGGACTTGAACCTTCGGCAAATGAGGTGGATGGAGTATATAGAGGACTATGACTTTGACCTTCAGTACCATCTTGGGAAGGCCAATGTCGTAGCAGATGCATTTAGTAAGAGACCGAGGAGCACTGTTGCTAGTATTGCTATTAGGGAGTGAGAGATGATGGGAGACATTGGCGAGTTTAACTTGGACTTTGCCGAGTCTGAGGGACATGTCACACTGTTCAGTTTATGTGCACAGCCTACACTTTTGAGCAGAGTTATTGAGGCACAGTTACAGGACACAGAGACAAAGCGATTCGAGCACGAGTTACTAGTACCGAGGGCATTGAGGGGTGGACAGTTCATTCGGACCTTAGCCTAAGGTATATGGGTAGAGTTTTTGTTCTAGAGTCTCTTAAGGCTGATGTTCTTAGAGATTTTCATCATTCACGCCTAGCAGTACACCTAGGGGGCACTAAGATGTACCATGATTTACGCCTCCAGTATTGGTGGACGGGGATGAAAGGGGATGTGGTGCAATTTGTATCTAGATGTCTCACGTGCCAGCAGGTGAAGGCTGAGCACCAGAGACTTGGGGGTTTGTTATAGCCATTGCCAGTGGCTGAGTGGAAGTGGGAATTTGTTACCATGGATTTTGTGATGGGTCTTCCGAAGTGACCTAGAGGTCACGATGCAGTTTGGGTTATAGTTGACAGGTTGACGAAGCCCGCACATTTCCTACCGATTAGAGCGACTGATTCAGTGGATGTTCTCAATAGGTTGTATATTCGAGAGATAGTACGACTACATGGGATTCCTGTTTCCATTGTTTTAGACAGAGACCCATGTTTCACTGCACGGTTTTGGCAGAGTCTACAGACAGCCTTAGGGACTCAGCTACTATTTAGTACTACCTTCCACCCTCAGACTGATGGTCAATCAAAGCGTACCATTCAAATTCTTGAGGACATGCTTAGAGCCTGTGTTATGGACTTCAGGGGTAGCTAGGAGGATCACCTTGTTCTAGTAGAGTTTGCCTACAACAACAGCTATCAGTCTAGCATTGAGATGGCACCATTTGAGGCGTTATGGTAGGCTGTGCCGTTCACCAGTATGTTGGACTGAGATGGGGGAGACAGCGCCTTTAGGGCCAGACATAGTCCGTGAGACCACGGAGAAGATACAGGTGATCCGGCAGCGTCTATTGACAGCACAGAGCTGCCAGAAGAGTTATGCAGATAGAAGGCAATAACCTCTGTCATTTGATGTTAGGGGACATGTGTTCCTCAAGGTAACCCCACGGCGGGGATTGAGGAGATTTAGGTGTAGCGGGAAACTGTCGTCACGGTTTATAGGCCCATTTGAGATCCTTGGGAAGGTCGGTGAGGTGGCCTATAAGCTAGCATTACCGCCGCAGCTATCTGGGGTTCATGATATCTTCCATGTGTCGATGTTAAGGAAGTACGAGCCTGACCCTTCACATGTGCTAGATTGGGTGGATCTTCAAGTGGAGGGTGATGTTTCATATGATGAGAAGCCTGTGGAGATATTGGACTCGAGGGACTAGGTTTTGCGAGGCAAGACCATTCCTTTGGTCAAGGTTCTTTGGAGCCATCACGAGGTCGAGGAGGCTACTTGGGAACGTGAGGCTAAAGTCCGCGCTGGGTATCCAGAGTTGTTTATTCATTGAGTTACATTTCTAAATTTTAGGACAAAATTTCTTTAAGGGGGGAAAGAGACCTGAAAGGTGAGAGTAAATTTTTCGTTTTGCCGGTAGAGCACTATTTGTAATACCCTAAACCGGGATAACACGTAAACTGAGGTAGACCGATTGAGTAGTATAATACCCAGTTATAACCCGAGTTGTTTAAGCTATATATTATGATATTATGTGGACTGAACAATTTTGAAATGTGAACGGATTATTTTGTACGGTCAATGCCAGACGGCACCTGAGCAACTCAAAATCGAGCCTCATAAAGCGTGCATGCACGTAAACCTATGCATGCATACGTATACATATATGCGTAGCCTATTTAAAATGAGTGTATGTACGTGCCCTCCAAATCTAATACACATGTATATATACAAATATGTATAAGCGTATAGTTGTGTATAATTAAGTGTATATATCTATGTGTACACAAAGTAATATAATTATATGTATATAATATACAAATATGTATATAGATATATATACATCCAACATGCAAGCAGGCTGTTGCGTGTATGGGTGAGTGTAATTAATGTGTGTGTAATATTATATACATTTAATATATATACGAGTTTGGATGCAATCAAAGAAATGAAATAGGAAGGACGACATGCACACTGCGGGAGCAGTAGGTGAAGTTGGCGTGTGATTGTGGTGTGATGAGGACTGCAGCAAGGCTGCTGACTTGGAAAGAGGAAGAGAAATAATAGATATATATATATATATATGTGTGTGTGTGTGTGTATATACAACAAAAACACCTTCATAAAATTAAATGGGAAGGGTGGAGAAGTGATGGGCGTAGAGAAAGCAGGCAAGAAAAGGGCCTGTAGTAGGTGGGTTGTGAGAAGAGAATAAGTAGAGAGAGAGAAAGAGGGGCAATGCACTGCACTACACTTATATATATACATACACTGAACGTGTATTTGGAAGGAAGAGTTGGAGAAGTTGTGGAAGTTTGAAGGGGTTCAGGAGTCAAGCCAAGAAGGGATACAGAAGGATTTCTAAGGGTCCAAAAGGAGAAATTAGAAGAAGGAGGAGGTACGGCCACTCAAAGAAATCCAAAAGAAGGTAAGCATTTGGTTTCTGTTTTAAGATTTTAAGAGCATGAATGGAAAATATGATTGTAGGGCCTTGTAGAGCATGAAAAATGGAATCTGATGCAAAAAGAATCAATTAAAAAGATTGAAGAATGAACAAGATAAAAGAAGTTACAGGTCTAGGGTGATAATTTGGGTTCTTGATATAAAGTGCAGAACAGTAATAGAACGAAACTAGAATGAAAACAGTGATGAAATCATAGCAAAAAAGGGCTCATCGAAAAATCGGTTTCCCACTGAAATCTCACTATTTGGGAAGCTGTGGTAGCTTAAATCAAAAATTGAAGTTAGGAATGAGGAACCCATTGAAAATGGAAAAGAAACACGTTCAATTTGTGAAAAAATATGATCGAAAATAGTCACCGGAAAGGATGCTGGAACCCTACTGGACATCCACCGGAGAAGAAACCACTGTTTGGCTTTTGGTTCGGGTCGGATAGGCCACGGTTCGGGTTCGGGTCAGACCCGACCCACCCACATATGTAGAACCCTGAGGATGTGTCATTTTGGTTATAACATAAGTAAGAATTAGGGCCGTTTGGCAACAGGTATAAGAAATTAAATTGAGATTTAAATTAAAGTGGGATATCCTATCCCTATTCTAAGGACTATCCACTGTTTGGCTATTCCAATTTGGAATAGTAATTCCTGATTTCACAAATTTTACCCATATGATTATATATTTACAAAGGGGCCCTAGAACTTTAGATAATTATGAAATGACCCCCCAGAATAAAATATTAATTAAATATTAATTTAATAAATTAATTAAAAATAAAGAAAAATTACTAAAATGCCCCTAAGTCAAAAAGTAGTCGAACGAACTCTGATTAAAATAAAAGAATAGTGAATTTTTATTATTTAAAGCATTCCAGACTCAATTGTGGAGTTTGATTAATAAAAGAGGTATCGAGAAGTAAGAACCCGTAAAAGTGCAAAATGACCATTTTGCCCTTTTTAGTACAGATGTCAAAATTTAATTCTGTGAAAGCCTAAATCAACTTTGTTCGACGTTCTGGATTCAATGGTAGATTCAATTCAAGTAAAAGAGATACCAAAAGTAAAAAGACATAAAAGTTTATGAATTCCTTATTACTCTTTCGGAGTTTAGTAAAGTGATAAACATGAACCATGACTATGTGCATATTCCTTGTGTTGGTACAGTATGTGATTTATGTTTTTCGAGAATTATTAAGATTGTGAATATATAAATTGAGCATGTGTTTAAATTGATTGTGTATAGCATGCATACATGTGGAAGAAGTTGTGTGATTCAAGTGCCATCGTTGTTTAAGTATAATGCATTATTTAAAGCATGCTTCATGTATTGGTAAAATGCTTCATTGAGATTGTATTATGGCATGGTGGAATCAAAGCATATTGGCATGGTGTGATTCCTTGAAAACATAGTGTGGGTTGAGCACTTGGTGCTGTGCATTATGAGGGTGTAGATCCTGTGGTGAAAAACCCAAAATCGGCTATTGCTACTCATGCCAACGAGGACGTACCGTAAAGTAAGACATACGATTGGTACTCATGCTAACGGGGAAGGACCATAAAGTGAGACATGGGTGTGGCATAGAGTTTGCATGGGTGTGTCACGCATATTATTAATGCATTGTATTGATGAATTGGAAGGCATGTAGACTATAAATGTACACTTGCACATGCCACGCCTTATTGTGTCATACCAGCAGTTGCGCTGACCCATTCGTGGGATATCATATTACAGATGACGCTTCGAGTACTTGAGACTTGATGAAGTCTTGAAAGAAGGAAGGGAAAAGGACTTGGAAGTATATTTGGCCCTTGGGGCATATTTTGTGATGTAATGGCTTAAGCGCAAATAACATGTAAGATATATCTATTAAATGTGACTCACATGTATATATATATGTTGAAGGAAATGAATGTACGTATGTCCAATTAAATCCATAAAATTGTCTTTTATTTTATTTTCTTAATTAATTTCACTCACTCCTCGAGTTTGTGGAAATTCGGGGCGTGACATAAATGGACTATATTTCATGGTCTTTACTTTTCCTCCTAGTCTTCTTTTCAACTTCGTGCCTACACTGATGTAGATTGGGTAGGGGACCCTACAAATCACCACTCCACTATTGGTTATTGTTTTCTACTCGGCACTTTTCTTATTTCATTGTGAAGTAAGAAATAAACTATTGTTACTCGATCCAACATTGAGGTTGAGCACCGTGCTCTTACTGATACTCTTACAGGACATGGGGCTTTCTCTTTTTATAGCCACTCTTATTTACTGTGATAATAGGAGTGTTATTTAAATTGCGCATAATGATATGTTTCATGAACGAACAAAATATATTGAGATTGATTGTGATTTTGCCTGTCATCATCTTCTTCAGGGATCTTTTCAACTTCTCTCCATTGGTTCCCTTAATAAGCTTGCAGACTTGTTTACTGAATCTCATATTCCAGGATGCCTTTGTGATTTTTTCTTCAAACTTAGGTTGATCTCTTATTCTCTACCTTAAGTTTGAGGTGGGCTATTAGTGAAATTAGGAAACTAGGATAAACTAGGATATTATAGTTGTTTTAGTGTATTAGGTTTAGGTCTCTTTCTTTTTATTTTCCTTTGTGTCTAAGACTCTCAATGATTCTCCTTTATAAAGAGGAGCCCTATATAGTTTTTGTAAGGACTCGAAAAATCATAGAAGGGCAAACTAGTAAATTGCCAACATAAATTGAGGCCAAACCAAAAAATAATTAAAGATGTGTCCCAAGGACTGCGAAACAGTCATTTATGGTACGCAGATAGATAAGAAAATCCAAATGATAGAATTTGAGGAAATGGACTGCATATTTGGAGTTAGGGTGTCAAAATTAGCTAGTGTACCAAGTTTGGTACGATTTTGAGATAGTTTTATTTCGAGCGCATGTGCGTGCACAGTTGGCCAACTAGCCACGTGGCACATGGGGATGCATATAAGGCCTCTCCAAGAAGCTAAGTAGAGATCCTAGAAGGGGAACACATGACATCATTGTGGTGGTAGAAGAGAAAGTGATTGTGTGTGGGAGGGTGTATGGTAGGGAGACATAAATGGAGTGATAGGACACATCACTCCCATCACCTTTTTCTTTCTCCTCTTTTCCTTCACCCTTTTCTGATTTCCCTCTTCTTCATTCAACTCTCTCTCCCTCTCTCTTTCAAACTTCCTCTCTCACTCTCTCTCTTTTCTCCCACTTTCCTTCCATAGCAGGGTGTGTCTGTGTGTTTGAGGGGGGTTTGTGTGTATGTATTTGGTGTGTGCATTTGAGAAAAGCTGTGACAGTGTGTGTGAGTGTTATACAGAGTGTGTGTAACACAGGGGGTATATGCGTGTGTGTTACACACACAGTGAACAATTGAGAAAAATTGGAGGAAGAAAGAATGAAGAAAAGAAGATGACAGAAGAAGAAAGAATAAACATGATTGGTCTGAACGGAGGGCAACCATTAAAGCTCAATAAGCTTTCTCTCTCGAGAATAGCGAATAGAGGTAGGGATTTCTAGACATTTTAAGTTTATTTTGGTTCCTTAGATTTTTTGTGTGCATGTCTATATGTGGTTTGTAGTAATTGTGTATATATGTGTCTGTGTGCATGTAGAGAGAGATACCAAAAATGGGTCTTTCACTCATCCCATGAATTGGCCCTTAGATCTAGTTTAAATGGGTTGGACTCGAACCTAGAGGTGATTTGGAAGTGGTTTGGCGTGAAGAGAAGGTTCGAAGATCGGAAAATAGGTTGGGGAGGCCACTTCACCGGAAAATTGGGTTTCCTTGAAAACCATGGAATTGATCATTGTTAATCCTTGAAATTATGTTTAAAAGGTGTTACAAGATGAAAAAAATTGATTAAGAAGAAAAATGGGTGAAAACCGTGCAAGAAAAGTTCAGGAAAAACTTTAAAAAATTACAGTTTCTGGTAGGGTTCCGGCATACCTGCCAAAGAAGATGACTGGAAAAAGGTTGCCGGCAGTCAACTCCGACATCGACTAGTTAACAGATCAACAGTTGACTGTTGACCAGTCAACCGGGTCATGGACTGGGTTGGGTCGCGGATCTAGGTCTGGCCCAGTGAGTTTTGAATCTAAGGGTCTGTTTGGTCACAAGAAAATTGGAACCTTCGTTTGGAATTGAAATTGGAATAGGGATAACCCTATTCCAAAAATTTAAGATTTAATCAAATTCAGATTGCTTGATTAAAATTTTAAGAAATTGGAATTTCAAAAATTATAAAGGAGTTGAATTGATTTGATTAATTACAAACTCATGAACTTTTTAAAGAAAATTATGAAAAAGTCCACGTGTTTATAAGATTAAAAGTAAAGCCAATTAAAATGTTAGGAGGGGCATTCTTAAGGTTTTTAAGCATTTCGAACTTAATGACGAGGTCAGTTTGGACATTTAGAGACCCGGGGTGGTCCTACATGAATATAAGAAATTATGAAAATACCCCTAATGATAGTTGAAGTAACTTAAAAGCTAATTAAAATTTAGAAAGGACTATTCCAAATTTGTTGGATGCTTGAGATTCAAATATATGATTATATTGGATAAATTGGGACCAGGTAATGGTCCTACCTAAATTAATAAAATGATAATTATACCCATAGACTTATATTAAGCAATTGAAAGCCGAATTAAGATCTGGAAGAGGCGTTTCTAATATTTGTGGGCGCTAGAAACTCAAATATGATATCAGAATAATGAAATAAGGACTCGGGGGTGGTCCCACATGAATATGTGAAATTATGAAAATGCCCCTAGGCATGGAACAGATACTTCGAAGCGTAATATAAAGAGGATACCTTAAGGATTATTAGGCCTTCTAGATCCGATTTTAAGGTTGGTTTTGAGGGACGGCATCTCGGTAGATGCGTAACTTGTCCGATAAATTACAAAAATTCCCTTATGAGTTTAAAAGATAGTCAAATGACTTAGAAATAATACGACAGAGCTTTCATAGGGTTTTTGAAGCCCGAGAACACACTTTTGATATCCGTTGGGTAAACGGATAACCGATATGTAGGCTAATGTGAAATTAGCCATAAAGAACCTTAAGGCTTGACAAGATAACTTAGTTGTAAGGACCAAGGTGGTCCTAAGGATGGAACTGCAAGTGTGTAAAGTATTTGAGACATGTTATGAATAACACATGTAGTGTCCCCTTCTAGTATAACGATGATTGAGACTAGGGTGAAGTCCTGACCTGTTGATAGATATTTATATCCTTATTATTAGATGCTTTGTCATTTATTTATTAGCATACTATGACTGTTATTATGATTATTATGATGTTAGAATCCTACTTAGTATTATACAGTGAATGTGACTAATATATTGATGTTTATTATTGGTTACAGCTCTGCTATTTATACAAATATATGAACACTATGGTTTGTGTGATTACTTGTGAATTGAATGTCCTGTATTACATTCATTGGCTATTATTGTGGACTTAATGTTCCATGTCGTTTATATTGTTAAGTAACCTGAGTGGTGTGAGATTTGAGTGGATTTGATGATATTGAGCCTATATGAGTGGTGTGAGATTTGAGTGAATATGATGACGTTGAGCATACTAAAGTGATATGAGCTTAAATGGATATGAGGCTACGAAACGTACCAAAGTGGTAGAAGATTTATAAGGAATTGAGGATTTTGATCATACTAGAGTGATGTGAGATTTGTATGGATTTGATAATGCAAAATTGTTTGATAGCGAGAGAATGTGAGCCTCGATGATTGTTGTCATAAGGATGGAGACTCCCTTTGATTACAGATTGTAACCTTGCAATAGAGCTATCAATGGAGCCAATTGAGACCCTATCCAATCTGAGATTTGATCCACTAAGTCCGAATATTGTTTTAGAAATAGTGATCCGTTACCCGATCTGATCTGAATCTAATTATCCCAAATATAAACGAACCGGATATGATATAGGCTGATCCGATCCATTTACAATCCGATCTGATCATATCCGTTTATATATATATATATAATTAATAAGGACCATGGTAGTTTTATATATATATATATATATGTTTTAATATTATGGACATGGTAGTTTTTTATTATATTTTAATTTTTAAATAACTATTTATTATAATTTTATGATTGATTTATTATTTAATTATGGTTGGTTAGTGTAGTTTTTATTTTTAATAATGATTTAAATAGCAGATTTTAGTTTAATACAGATTTATAGCCATGTAAAGTATTATAAATTTTAAATGGATTGGACCCGATTAACGGATCGAAGATCCGGTTATTAACAGATTCGAATATGGATCAACATTCGAATGATCTATCGGATAAACGGATCGGATTGGATTTTATATTAAATGGATCGGATTAGGATCACCTCGGATCCGGTTTGAATCCGATCCGTTTATAGCTCTACCTCGCAAGGGAGGCTTCCTAGGCCTATGAGTTAGCAACTCATGAAGGGTAGGATACAGGCTCTTCGGGGGCCCTGTGCATATGTCAAAGACATCTTGAACTTGTAGGCATATCATACTATATTCATGGAAGCAATTGTGTATTTTTCATTGAGTGCTTGTATTGGCTGTTTAGATTAATGCAGTGAACGATGATTGACTTGTTATTAGACGATGATTGACTTCTTATGTTATGGCTTGTGTTTGATATGTACTAGGATGGTGTGATGGTCACACATTGTTGATTTATTTCGTTAATGATTATATTGGTTGTGCAGCCAACATATTCTATATATCTGTTGTCATTAAAAATATATCTTGTTTTGGTGGCTTAAAAATAGGAAATAAAGGTGCTTCGTGAAATTTTATGCTCACACTTATGTCATGTGTCCAACCTTCCTTATGTTGACTGCTTAGCTATTATTGTTAAACCACATATAGTGGTGTCATACCATCTTGATACTCATACTTATGATTGTGTCTAGGATTTGTTGACATTGTGTGCTTGTGATGCATACTGGACTTTAGGGAGTGTCTTCTTTGGACTTGCATTAGTTTTTGCACTCTGCTTACTTGTGTGTTTTGGAAAACCCTACTGAGCATTATGGTTCACCCATACTGTTCATGGGAATGGCAGGTGTTGACTTGATGGACAACAGACGGGAAACATTAAGAGATGAACTGAAGTCATTGTAGTACTTAGTTACATTCATGTATTTACTCATTTATATTTATTAAGGGTGCTTTTGTAAAGATCTGAAAAATCAGGGTAAAATTTTCATTTTTGCCGGTGGGGCACTATTCATGCACTATGTACCGGTATGGCACATTACATGCATCATTTATATATAAGTCATGTTTAGAAGTATATTTTGAGTATTCCATAGAAGGGAAATATGCTTAGAATGTTAAAATACACCTTTTATGAGAATTTGAGACTAATCAGAGATAGTTTGAAAAATGGACTAAAAAGGGCATCCCAGGTGGCCCGGGTGGACCCGGCCATGCCCACCAACAGGCGAAAATAAAGTTTTTAAAAAAATATCATTTAAAATAATTTAAGAATTTTGGTTAAAGCAGAATGTCGAATTGAGACGTTTCGGGATGGGTTGTAGTGTTACGGGGTCCCGAACTCATTAAGGGCAAAAGGGTCTTTTCACCTCTTGACCCCTTTACTATAAATAGGACCCTTTAGGGTTAAATTTCTCAGAAATAGTCTGAGAAAAATGCAGCAGGTCATGCATGGAGAGAAAGGTGAAGAAAACCTAAGTTTTTTCAACTTTCTACCTTCCAAAACCCATCTCTAACCCAAGAATTTCACAAGGCTTCCTTCTAGGAAGTTGTTCCCCACATCAAGGGATACATTCTCACCGATTGGTGTGGCTGCACAGCGAGTACAACTCCCTAGGGTTGAGAAAAATCATTCTAGGTTTGATATTTTGCTAAGTCAAGAATAGAGTTAAGTTCAGTAGTGTTTTATAAGTTGATTATATGACTTACATGCTTACTTGATGTTAGAAAACTACCTAGCATATAGTTGCTTTGAAAACCTAGGGTTGGTACTTTGTGTACTTATGTATTCTTTGGGAATTTGGTGAAGTGATGAACATGTAACATGAATATATGTATAATTCATTGCATTATAACTTATGTTCATGTAGACAAAATCTTATAGTTTGCTCAATGTATTGGTATTTTGTGTACTTGTGTAATCTTTGAGAATTTAGTAAGGTTGTGAACATATAACATGACTATATGTAAAATTGATTGGATTATATGTCACGCCCCGAATTTCTACAAACCCAAGGCGCGACTGATGAGACAGAAAATAAAATAAATAAAAGGACAAATGTAAATAAATCCACTAAACAAGCATCCATTCCCATCAATACATAAAATAACATAAAGTACATCTCACAACTGCATTGTTCATAGGTCATTCGGGCTTAAGCCCTTACATTACAAAACATAAGTCCCATGGACCAAAAATATACCAAGTGCTTCATTCTATCAAAGTATCATTGAGTCTCAAGTAGCTGGAGTATCCTCATCTGAAAAATGTTGCCCACGAATGGGTCAGCTCAACTGCTGGTATGATGAAGTGCTAATGCAAGAAATAAAGCTAAGGCGTGGCATGTCCAAAGTGTATATTTATATCTAAATGTCATTTAAAGCATCGCAGTAATATATGAGTGGTATGCATCACGCACCCATGCACAACTCTATGCCACACCCATGTCTTATTTACGGGTACTCCCCGATGGCATCGAAGTACCAATGCAATGGCCAATTTTGAGTTTTTCACCACAGGATCTACACCCTCATAATGCATAGCACCACGTGCTCAACTCACGCCATGTTCTCAAGGATTCACCATATGCCAATATGCTAATGTAATCTCAATGAACATGGTTCTCAATAATATAACATGCTCGGACATTAACATATAAATCATCAGTCAGTTCCATATGCATACATATCTCATGTGTCCATATATCATAGTTCATGTTCTTCACTTTACTAAACTCTCAAAGAACGCAAGTAACACATAAACATGTGAACAACCAACTTCAAATTATCAAGTAAACACATTCCAAATAAACACATAAATCATTTTAGTCATTCACGAAATATTCCTAACTTAACTTCATTTCTAACATTAGCAAAACACCATACCTGACGGGTTATTCACAACCCAAGTAAACTGCGCTCGTAATGTAGTGGCTAGTGGGGAGAATGTAGAAGGATCAGACTGCCTTATCCTTGCCTTTTCGTGTCCCTAAAACCATAACAAATAACTTAGTTCATTTGTTTCCTAAATGATGCTATTCAAAAAATTTTATGTCTTTATTTTATAAGTTTCTATTATGCTAAATTAAACTCTGCTATTGAGTCCAGGACGTCGAAGAAAATAAGTTTAGGCTTTCGTATAACTCAATTCGGACATCTGGGTTCAAAAGGGCAAAACAGTCATTTTGCACTTTTCACGGGTCCTTACATTTCGTGACCTCTTTTCACAAATCGGACTCCACGGTTGAGTCCGGAATGCTCGAGATAATAAAGTTTCACTATTTTTTTACTTAATTCGGAGTTCGTTTGACTGTACTTCAATTCAGGGGCATTTTGGTAATTTTAAAGGTTACTACGGGTCTTTTATTTTTTGGGACCCCGTCTCATAAAACGGACCTCACCATTGGTCTCAGAATGGTCGAGATAGTCAAAATACACTAATGACTTGTCCCATTTGAACTCCGGATTATTTTAGAATATTTAATTAATTTAATTAATTAATTTAATTAATATTTTATTCAGGAGGGGTCAAAACATAATTAGTCAAAAGTTCTGTGGGTCAAAATCAGATTTCCTAAAGTTCTGGGGTTTCAATTTGAATTTCAAAAAGTACAGGGGTTAGTTTGAAATTTCCAACTCTCTTATCCTTAATCCGGATAGCCAAACAGTGGCTAATTCTGAAACAAGGATAGGATATCCCTATTTTCAATTTAATCCCAATTTCAATCTCACAACCCCGTAACCAAACAGCTCCTATCCCTATTTAATTTAAAACCTGCGACCGACACGTGGCAGAGGCGGGTCGACCCTGGCCCGATCCGAACCCGAACCCGACCCAACCCGGACCCGAACAGTGTCCCTTCTTCCCCGTTTTCCCGGTGAGCCTCCGGTAGGGTTCCGGTGCCTTCTCCGGCATTGGCGATATTTTTTCGGTGACTTTTCACAGTTTTAAAAATGTAGTTTTCTTAGGTTTTTCTTGTAGATTCTATATCTAAGGTTGGTTTTGGATTTAAGCCACTAGATTTTCACGAAATAGTGTCCAAAGATTTCGGTCAACTCTCCGACCGACCCTTCTCTTTCATTTTCGTGATTGTTTGGCCATGGTTCAACCTCCATTTTTATCCTAATGGGTTTCTGCACCTCCTAAGGTTCGTTCCCTACCATTTAAACCGTGTTCTACACATAAAATGTCAAGACCCACCTCCCATAACCGAAACCTGCAACTCACTATTTCTATCTCGTTTCTTAATTGTTTTCTTTCATTCTTTTTTCAAAATGAACCTTATAACATGCTCTTTAAGATCCTATACATCAAATTAATTAGCATGCTAAAAAAAAAAAACAGAACTGGGTCACTTACGGTTTTTGTTGGGTTTCTCTCTCTAGCCGTGCACCTCCTTCACCCTCTGGTTCCAAGCTTGAATCAAGCTCCAAGACTCCTTCTTTCCAGAACTCTCTTTCTCTCTCTCATTTTCTGTTTTCCTTTTCCTTCCCTTTTCCCAACCGAGACCAACATATATACACTAACACACCAACTCCCTCACGTCTCCCACCACCAGCCCCTTTCCTTGACCTCTTTCCCTCTGTTCAGCCACCCATGTTCTTCCCCATTGCAGCTTTGCATTAATTGCAAAGCTGCCCTATATATACCTATATATATATATACCACTCATTACACATACACTAGACACACACACTCAACCGACATCACACACACACACCCCCATGGTCTGTTGCACCCATCCAGTGCACACATGCACTGCTATATATATATATACATATACATATTCACATATACATGTACACATATTATTCTACACATATACACATACATATAATATCCCACACATATACATACTACACATACATAACACCCATGCATTCCATAATCATAAACACATTACATTAATTTCACATTTTTAATAATAAAAATAATAATATTAATAATAACAATATTGAATAATAATAATAATAATAATAATAATAATAACCACAAAATTTTTATATATATAAAAAAAAAAAAATTTGGGGTTATTACATCCTTCCCTCCTTAAAGAAATTTCGTCTCGAAATTTAAAATAACATAAAATAAAGGAAAATACATCACTGATCAAACAGCTCGGGGTACCTAACTCGAACCTCGGCCTCACGCTCCCAAGTAGCCTCCTCAGCCCCATGATGGTTCCAATGAACCTTGACCAAAGGGATGGTCCTGCCTCGCAAAACCTGGTCCCTCGAGTCCAATATCTCCACGGGCCTTTGGTCATAAGAAGCGTCGCCCTCTAGCTGAAGATCTACCCAATCTAATACATGGGAAGGGTGAGGCTGGTACTTCCTCAGCATCGACACATGGAAGACATCATGGACTCCAGATAGCTGCGGTGGTAATGCCAGCTTATAAGCCACCTCACCAACCCTTCCAAGAATCTCAAAGGGGCCTATAAATCGTGGCGACAGCTTCCCACCGTGCCCAAATCTCCTCAAACCTCGTTTGGGAGATACCTTGAGGAACACATGGTCCCCCACCTCAAATGACAAGGGCCGTCGCCTCCTATCTCCATAACTCCTCTGGCGACTCTGGGCTGTCAACAATCGCTGCCGATCACCTGTATCTTGTCCGTGGTCTCACGGACTATATCAGGTCCCAAGGCAGCTGTCTCTCCCACCTCAGTCCAACACACCGAGGAACGGCACGGCCTACCATACAATGCCTCAAATGGTGCCATCTCAATACTGGACTCGTAGCTGTTGTTGTAGGCAAACTCGACCAAGGCAAGGTAATCCTCCCAGCTACCTCTAAAGTCCATGACACAGGCCCTGAGCATATCCTCCAAGATCTGAATAATGCGCTCTGACTGGCCATCTGTCTGTGGGTGAAAGGCAGTACTAAACTGCAGCTAGGTCCCCAAGGCTGTCTGGAGGCTCTGCCAGAACCGTGCAGTGAAACGTGGGTCTCCGTCAGAAACAATGGATACCGGAACCCCATATAGTCGCACTATCTCTCGAATGTATAACCTATTGAGGGCGTCTGATGAGTCGGTCACTCTGATCGATAAGAAATGGGTGGATTTCGTCAGCCTGTCCACAATAACCCAAACCGCATCATGGCCCTTAGGCGACTTCGGAAGACCCATCACAAAATCCATAGTAACATGCTCCCACTTCCACTCGGCTACCGGTAATGGCTATAGCAAACCTCCAAGCCTCTGGTGCTCAGCCTTCACCTGCTGGCACGTGAGACACCTAGCCACAAACTGTGCCACATCTGCCTTCATCCCAGTCCACCAATACTAACGGCGCAGATCATGATACATCTTGGTGCCCCCTGGGTGCACCGCTAGGCGTGAATGATGGAAATCCCTAAGGACATCAGTCCTAAAAGACTCGGGAACGAAGACTCTACCCCTGTATCTCAAGCCAAGGTCAGAATGGACTGCCCATCCCTCAAATCCCTCAGGGCTAGCAATCCGTGCTCTAATCTGCTCGACCTCAGTATCCTGCAACTGTGCCTCTATAACTCTACTCAACAGTGTAGGCTGTGCACATAGGCTGAACAGTACGGCGCGTCCCTCAGACTCGGTAAGCTCTAAGTCAAACTCCCCAATAGCTCCCATCATCTCCCACTCTCTAATGGCTATGCTGGCTATAGTGCTCCTCGGTCTCCGACTAAGTGCATCAGCTACGACGTTGGCCTTCCCAAGATGGTACTGAAGGTCAAAGTCGTAATCCTCTAGATACTCCATCCATCTCCTCTGTCGGAGGTTCAGATCCTTCTGTGTAAAAATATATCTGAGGCTCTTGTGATCCGAGAACACCTCAAATCTCACCCCATATAAATAGTGTCGCCAACTCTTAAGTGCAAAGATGACGGCAGCTAACTCTAAATCATGGGTAGGGTAGTTCTTCTCATGGCCCTTCAACTGGCGAGAACCATAGGCTACTACCCTGCCTTCCTGTATCAGCACACAACCCAATCCCTCTCGGGAAGCATCACAGTATAACCCAGGCCTCCCTCAGGGATAATCAGGACGGGCGCTGAACTCAGTCTCCTCTTCAGCTCCTGAAATGACTACTCACAGTCGTCGGTCCACTAAAACCTGATGCCCTTGCACGTCAGACGGGTCATCGGCGCGGCAAGGCGAGAAAATCCCTCCACAAAACGGCGGTAGTACCCTGCTAACCCCAAGAAGCTCCGTATCTCAAACACATTCTTTGGCCTCTCCCAGCTCATAACAGAGTCAATCTTAGAAGGGTCAATAGATACTCCACTCCCAGACACGACATGGCCCAAGAACTGTACCTCCTGAAGCCAGAACTCGCACTTCGAGAGCTTGGCAAATAGACTGTGCTCTCTCAAGATCTGTAACACAGTCCGTAGGTGGAAGGCATGCTCATCCTCGGAAGGTGAGTAAATCAAAATATCATTCACAAACACCACTACGAACTGATCTATGTACTGGCCAAAAACACGGTGCATCAAGTCCATGAATGCCGCTGGGGCATTCGTCACACCAAATGGCATCACCACAAACTCATAGTGACCATAGCGAGTGCGAAAGCCGTCTTCGCTATGTCCTCCTCTCGTACCCTCAACTGGTGATACCTCGATCGAAGATCAATCTTCGAGAAGCATCTCGAACCTCTCAACTGATCAAATAAGTCATCGATCCTGGGTAACGGGTACTTGTTCTTAATAGTCACCCGGTTTAGCCTCCGGTAGTCCACACATAACCGCAATGTCCCGTCCTTTTTCTTCGTAAACAGTGCTGAGGGACCCCAAGGAGAAGTGCTAGGACGGATAAACCCCTTACCCTGTAGGTCAGTCAGCTGCTCCTTCAGCTCTCTCAACTCTGCTGGAGCCATGTGGTAAGGTGGGATAGAAATGGGTACAGTACCGGGGATAAGCTCTATGGTAAACTCTACCTCCCGCCTCGGTGGCAAACTAGTCAAGCTGTCGGGAAAAACATCGGGAAACTCATCCACTACCGACGGTAACACAACCCCTGTAGCCTCACTATCCCCTGCAATCAAACTAGCCAGCATATAACTATGAGCTCCCCAACTCCTAGAGTTGTACAAGGGTGGTACCAAGAAATCTCTACGGTCTCCCGTGAAATAAAAACAATCCCCCTCAGGGGTGCACACCGTAACTCTCCCCCTGTAACAATCGATACTAGCCCGGAAAGTAAACAGCCAGTCCATACCCAAAATAACATCGAAGTCAGTCATATCAAGCACAATAAAGTCAAAACAGAGAGTACGATTCGCTATCTCAAGTGAACAACCCCTACAGATCCTGGTCAATGTCACACTACCCCCAACAGGGGTATCAACACGTAGCGGTGAATCCAACCGATCTATAGTCAACCCCAATGACATGGCAAACACAATGGATATGAATGAATGCGATGCACCTGAGTCTATCAACACGCTAGCCCATGAACTAAACATAAGAAATGTACCTCGGACTACAGATGGCCCAGCAGTAGAAGCCTCTGGGGTGGCAACCGCATACACTCGGCCCTGTACGGTCTGACCCTGTCTGCCTCCCCCTCTCTGCCCTTGCTGTCCTCCCTCTCTCGGGGCGGGAGCTCTAACACTCAATGCTGAGGATGCTGGCTGATAGTAAGGTGATGGGGGTCTATAGCCTGACTGTGACTGGGGTAAAGGCATATGGGTGTGCTGGTAATAGTGGGACCTCGGTGTGCTCTGTGAAGTCTGCCCCTGAGGGCAGTTGGCCTTGACATGGCCCGGCTGATGACAAGTATATCACACTGGTGGGGCCCTCCCGACCTGACTCTGAATCTGAGGTGGAAGTGGCATCTGGCTCGGTCCAGTCCCTGATCCCTGACTAGGATCTCTCTATGCGCAATTGGCCATCCTGTGGCCAGGCTGTCCACACTGGTAACATGTAATGGCCACCTGTGGTACCCCTCCTCGAGGAGTGATAGATATAGTAGGCTGGGGAGCTAAAAACTGAATAGGTCTCGGGGATGTCGATGTAAAAGAAGTACCGGTCCGGAACCTCTTATGTGGCCTCCTACCAGGATGAGCTAGGGTGGTCATAGTAGGCTGAGTGGGTGTAGGTGTCAGTGCTGTGGCTGGTCTGGCCTGAGCCCGGGACTCCCTGATCCTTCTGAGAGCGGCCAACTCTCTCTACCCTCGTGGTCTTGATCACCGCCTCCTCATAAATATCAATGATGTGACCCGCCAGCTTCTCCCTAATAGAGGTCTTCAGTCCCTCGAGAAAATGGTAAACTCTCAGCTCCTCCTGTCCAGTGATGTGTGGGGCAAACCTCCCCAATGCGGTACAACTGGACTCATACTGTGTCACTGTCATGTCCCTCTGGAGCAATGTCTCAAACTCCCTCCTGAATCCAACCCTGGCAGTCGCTGGAAAGTAGTGGTCATTGAACATGGCCACAAAAGCATCCCACCCCTCTCCAAATCTACTAATCCTCCCTGCAGATACCTTCCACCACTGGCTTGCTAGTCCGGTAAACTGGAACGTGGCACATCGGATCCTCAAGTGTGGCTCGACAATCCCTAGCGAGTCCAGGATCCTAACAATCTGGTCCAGCCACTCCTCAGCCACTAAGGGATCAGGCTGCCCTGCAAATGATGGTGGCCTCATCTGCTGAAACGCCTTCATGACGAAGGTGTCTCTAGTCTCTCCACCTGTCGCTTTGGCCTCGGCATCAGCAGCCCTGGCCTCAGCATCAGTGGTCCTGGCCTCCTACATGGTACGGAAGCACTCCTGTATAATGGCTGCCAAATTTCTGGTGCCAATAGTCTGCTCTACCTCCTCCACAGGGGCTGGCACCGGAGCAGGTGTAGGCATAGGGGCAGGAGCAAGAGCCATGGTCTCCTCAGCTGTGCTGTGGGCAGGAGCATCAGCTGGAGCAACAGTCTCCTCTACTACGGCACGGGGAAGTGCAGTAGTCCGGGGTCTGTCGCGTCGGGGCTTGGTAACAGCCTTGGGTCTACCCCGTCTAGGTGGTCCAACTCTCACGGCGGGGGCTTTCCTCGGTGGCATATCTCTACAAGTCCAAAGAGAAGAAATATTTAACACTACTCTTTCACATTTGGGCATAAGTGTTAAAATGATCTCAGTCATATCCTTATTCACACTTAAACTTAACAAATAGACATAAAACATGTCATGCTATATACTAAATCGACTGTCATATATCATATCTGTCATGCATCTCATCACATTGAATCACATAGGCATGCATCACAATATAGCATCAATCGACACGTAATTTCAACAAATCATGCTTCAAGTATATAAAACCACATAGCACACAAGATCCTATCACATGCTGCTAAAGGTTCACATTAAGTCTCATTCTTTTCTCTAGGGTCTCATGGTGTTAAACAACACCCCACAGTCTCTAGGTATTCGAACTTATGCTCTGATACCACGTTGTCACGCCCCGAGGTTCTACAAACCCGAGGCGCGACTGACGAGACAGAAAATAAAATAAATAAAAGGACAAAAGTAAATAAATCCACTAAACAAGCATCCATTGCCATCAATACATAAAATAACATAAAATACATCTCACAACTGCATTGTTCATAGGTTATTCGGGCTTAAGCCCTTACATTACAAAACATAAGTCCCATGGACCAAAAATATACCAAGTGCTTCATTCTATCAAAGTATCATTGAGTCTCAAGTAGCTGGAGTATCCTCATCTGAAAAATGTTGCCCACGAATGGGTCAGCTCAACTACTGGTATGATGAAGTGCTAATGCAAGAAATAAAGCTAAGGCGTGGGATGTGCAAAGTGTACATTTATATCTAAATGTCATTCAAAGCATCGCAGTAATATATGAGTGGTATGCATCACGCACCCATGTGTAACTCTATGCCACACCCATGTCTCATTTACAAGTACTCCCCGATGGCATCGAAGTACCAATGCAATGGCCAATTTTGGGTTTTTCACCACAGGATCTACACCCTCATAATGCATAGCACCACATGCTCAACTCATGCCATGTTCTCAAGGATTCACCATATGCCAATATGCTAATGTAATCTCAATGAACATGGTTCTCAATAATATAACATGCTCGGACAATAACATATAAATCATCAGTCAGTTCCATATGCATACATATCTCATGTTTCCATATATCATAGTTCATGTTCTTCACTTTACTAAACTCTCAAAGAACGCAAGTAACACATAAACATGTGAACAACCAACTTCAAATTATCAAGTAAACACATTCCAAATAAACACATAAATCATTTTAGTCATTCACGAAATATTCCTAACTTAACTTTATTTCTAACATTAGCAAAACACCATACCTGACGGGTTAGTCGCAACCCAAGTAAATTGCGCTCGTAATGTAGTGGTTAGTGGTGAGAATGTGGAAGGATCAGACTGCCTTCTCCTTGCCTTTTCGTGTCCCTAAAACCATAACAAGTGACTTAATTCATTTGTTTCCTAAATGATGTTATTCAACAAATTTTATGTCTTTATTTTATAAGATTCTATTCTGCTAAATTAAACTCTGCTATTGAGTCCAGGACGTCGAAGAAAATAAGTTTAGGCTTTCGTATAACTCAATTCGGACATCTGGGTTCAAAAGGGCAAAATAGTCATTTTGCACTTTTCACGGGTCCTTACATTTCGTGACCTCTTTTCACAAATCGGACTCCACGGTTGAGTCCGAAATGCTCGAGATAATAAATTTTCACTATTTGTTTTCTTAATTCGGAGTTCGTTTGATTGTACTTCAATTCAGGGGCATTTTGGTAATTTTAAAGGTTACTACGGGTCTTTTATTTTTTTGGACCCCTTCTCATAAAACAGACCTCATCATTGGTCTCAGAATGGTCGAGATAGTCAAAATACACTAATGACTTGTCCCATTTGGACTCCGGATTATTTTAGAATATTTAATTAATATTTTATTCAAGAGGGGTCAAAACATAATTAGTCAAAAGTTCTGTGGGTCAAAATCAGATTTCCTAAAGTTCTGGGGTTTCAATTTGAATTTCAAAAAGTACAGGGGTTAGTTTGAAATTTCCAACTCTCTTATCCTTAATCCGGATAGCCAAACAATGGCTAATTCCGAAACAGGGATAGGATATCCCTGTTTTCAATTTAATCCCAATTTCAATCTCACAACCCCGTAACCAAACAGCCCCTATCCCCATTTAATTTAAAACCTGCGACCGACACGTGGCAGGGGCGGGTCGACCCTGGCCCGATCCGAACCCGGACCCGACCCAACCCGGACCCGAACAGTGTCCCTTCTTTCTCGTTTTCCCAGTGAGCCTCCAGTAGGATTCCGGCGCCTTCTCCGGCGCCGGCGATATTTTTTCGACGACTTTTCACAGTTTTAAAATGTAGTTTTCTCAGGTTTTTCTTGTAGATTCCATATCTAAGGTTGGTTTTGGATTTAAGCCACTAGATTTTCACGAAATAGTGTCCAAAGATTTCGGTCAACTCTCCGGCTGACCCTTCTCTTTCATTTTCGTGACTGTTTGGCCATGGTTCAACCTCCATTTTTATCTTAATGGGTTTCTGCACCTCCTAGGGTTCGTTCCCTACCATTTAAACTGAGTTCTACACATAAAATGTCAAGACCCACCTCCCATAACCGAAACCTGCAACCCACTGTTTCTATCTCGTTTCTCAATCATTTTCTTTCATTCTTTTTGCAAAATGAACCTTATAACATACTCTTTAAGATCATATACATCAAATTAATTATCATGCTAAAAAAAAAAAAAAACAGAACTGGGTCACTTACGGTTTTTGTTGGGTTTCTCTCTCTAGCCGTGCACCTCTTTCACCCTCTGGTTCCAAGCTTGAATCAAGCTCCAAGACTCCTTCTTTCCAGAACTCTCTTTCTCTCTCTCGTTTTCTGTTTTCCTTTTCCTTCTCTTCTCCCAGCCGAGACCAACATATATACACTAACACACCAACTCCCTCACGTCTCCCACCACCAGCCCCTTTCCTTGACCTCTTTCCCTCTGCTCAGCCACCCATGTTCTTCCCCAATACAGCTTTGCATTAATTGCAAAGCTGCCCTATATATACCTATATATATATATATATATATATATACCACTCATTACACACACACACTAGACACACACTCAACCGACACCACACACACACACCCCCACGGTCTGTTGCACCCATCCAGTGCACACATGCACTACTATATATATATATATACATATACATATTCACATATACATGTACACATATTATTCTACACATATACACATACATATAATATCCCACACATATATATGCTACACATACATAACACCCATGTATTCCATAATCATAAACACATTACATTAATTTCACATTTTTAATAATAAAAATAATAATATTAATAATAACAATAATGAATAATAATAATAACCACAAAATTTTTATATATAAAAAAAAAAAATTTGGGGTTATTACATTATATGCTATGTTCATGTAGATAAAGTTTTGTGGTTTAAAACTTATAGTTTGCTTTATGTATGATGCATTATTTAAGACACACTCCATGGGTTTGATAAATGTCTCATTGAAATTGCATAGAAAAATCAAGGCATCTTGGTATACGTGAATCTTTGGAAACATGGTGTGTGTTGAGCACTTTGGTGCTATGCATTATGAGGGTGTAGATCCTGTGGTAAGAAAATCCAAAAATTGGCCATTGGTACTCGCTAATCCAAAGGAAGTGCGCGCCCGTGAAACGAGACATATAAGTGGTACTCTCAAATCCAACTGGGAAGGACCGTGAAACGAGACATGTATTGGGCATAGAGTTGCATGTGTGTCATGCATATTGCCATTGCATTGCATTAAGGAATTGGAAAGGCATATAGCTTATAAATGTTCACTTTGCACATGCCACGCCTTACCTTAGTTATTTATATTAGCATTATGTCATACTGGGTCGTCGTGCTCACCCTATATGAGATTACATATCACAAATGAGACTCTCGGCACTTGAGACTTGATGAGGTCTTGAAGCATGGAGGGAGAAGTGGACTTTGAAGAAGATTTGACCCTTGGGGCATATTTTTGGTTGTATGAGGGCATAAGCCTTAGGACATGTGTAATAACTTGAATAATCTTGTATAGTATGGAAACAATGGGCAAGGCCAAAAATTTGTAATGAGCATGAAATATGTGACATTTTGAATTTAAAGTATATGTATATATATATATGGTGGATTGTATGTTTTAAATGATATATGAATGCTTAGTTAAGTAAGGGAAGGTATTTTAGTAGTTAACTTCATAGTAGGGGATTGTGTTGTGGAATATTAGGTGGAAAAGGCTTAGAAAACAAAGGAGACCATGTTAAAATTTTGTGAAATAAAAGGATTGTTGGGTGTGTAAAATGCCCCATATATAGGTGGGAAGAGTACCAAAAAGTAAGGGATAAAAACCTTGAGGAAATAGGCTAAAAATTGAAAAAACTAGCTTAGCACTTTGGAAAAAAATTCAGAAAAGGGAGAAATAGGTTGCATAAATTACAGTGTAGCAACAATGGAACAACCTGCAACAGCCCCAAAGTCTTGTTGTTTGAAAGTTATGGTTTGCTCAATGTATTGGTACTTTGTGTAATTGTGTGATCTTTGGAAATTTGTTTAAGTTATGAACATGTAACATGAATATATGTATAATTGATTGCATTTGTAGAGATCCAAAAAATGAGGGTAAATTTTTCATTTTTGAGGTAGAACACTTTGCATGCATAGTTTATCAATTTTGTCGGTTTTATCGATAAAGTGCCTTTTTACACTGTTTTCACCGAATGACCTATTTAGAAACATATTTAGAGTGTGTCATAGAAGAGTAAAGTGCTTAGAATAATGTGAAGTATCCTCTGTACGAAAATTAGCCGAAACGGAAATGGTTTTCGGGATTGGACAAAAAGGGTATTCGGGTGACCCGGGTGGAACGGGTCTAGCCGACCTCAAATGAAAATGTTTCCTTCTAATAATTTTCATTTAAAATAATTTTATGAACATTGGATAAAATGTAATTTCAATTTGAGGTGTTTAGGAATGAACTGTAGAGTAACGGGGTTTATGGCCTCATTAAGGGCAAAATGGTCATTTTCCCTTAGCCCTTTGTCCTCTACTATAAATACAGCTCATATAGCCCATACTTATCAGATATACACCCATAAAATTTGGGAATCTCGTCCATATAGAGAGAGGGAGAGAAAAGCCCTAAAAATCCATATTTTCAAGCTGGTGGAACACACATTTCGAGGAGGAATATGGCCGAACTTCCTTCTGAGAAAGTGTTCAGCTCAATGAGTACTATATACTCACTGAAAATTTTTTCCATCCAGAAAGTACATCCTTCTCATTTTAAGAAAAACTGATTTAGGTATGGTTTCTTGCTAAACTAGAAATAGATCTAGCTTTTCCTACCTTTCTATGTGTTATTTGAGCTGCTTAGAGATGTATTTGTGGTTAGGAAGTTATTTAAGTGGTGTTATTTTGAAGAACCTAGAGTTAGAAATTTGGGAATTTTTATTTCCTTTGATTTAATTGATGTTTTATCATTATGAATAACATGTGGCTTGTCTATGTGTTAGATTGCTATGTTTTGATGTGTATTTATGTTGAACAATTATTCTATGTCATGAAGGAAATGTGATAGGTTGAGGTGGGGAAGCTCTATGGAATTTTAGCAAATTGTGAAAAGTTTAGCATAATCTTTGTGAATTGCTAGTATAGTGGTTTTGTAGTTTGAATGTGCCTTGATGTGTGTGGCCATTGTATATGCATGTAAATGATGTTTTGGAAGTGTAAAATTAAGCGTTTTGTGGGGTGGAATACATGACTTGAAAAGGGGCACACCATGTGTTTGTTGAAATGTCACATTGAGTTTGCATGATAAAATCATGGCATCTTGGAATAAGATGGTTCTTTGGAAACATGGTGTGGGTGGCACGTGGTGCCGGACATTATGAGGGTGCAGATCTTGTGGTGAAAAACCCAAAATTCAGCCGTTGGTACTCCATTCCATCGGGGGCGCACCGAAAAGGAGACATACGTGGCGGTACTCATGCCAGCGGGGAAGGACCATATCATGAGACATGTGTGTGGCATATAGTTTGCATATGTGTGTCATACATGATGCCTTACATTGCATTGATCATTGGGAAGGGAAATGCATGGTTTATAAATGCACACTTGCACATGCCACGTCCTAGATTTGTTTCTAGCATTAGCTTGTGATCATACCAGCAGTTGAGCTGACCCATTCGTGGGATACCATTCCAGATGAGACCCCGGAGACTTGAGACTTGTGCAAGTCTTGAAGGACGAGAGGACACGGACTTCTTTGGAGATTTGTTCCTTGGGGCACTTTTTGGGATGTATGGGTATAAGCCCAACTGGTTGTATTTATTTTTGGACATGTACTTATTTTGTTTTATACTTGGAAGAAGATGTAAACTTTTGGCCTTGGGCCATTGTAAATTGTATGGGTTGAGAACCAAGTAAATGCTTGATATTTCATTTAAATGCATCTTAGATGAATGTATATGAATTGATGGAAGTTGTGGCCACTGAGTGAGGGTGGATGTTTATGAAATTTTACATATATATTTTGTGACTATTAGGCGAAGGAAATAACTTGGAAAAACAAAGGAAACTATGCCCAAAATTTTGGAAAAAATTAACAATTGATAAGTATATGAAACAACCTCGGAATGGGTGAGAAAAGTATCAAAAATGGGGGCTAGAGATTAGGGAAAAAGTGGGCTGAAATGGGTAGGAAATGGCTTAAAAAGCTTAGGGAAAAATAGGTTGAAAAATGGGTGAAAAAGGGGTCTAAATGACTTGGGAATAAATCCGGAAAAATGATAAATTTTAGGGCGGTAAATAGAGAAGTTTGGGCTGCTGGATGGAGAAATTCACTCGTAGCCATGAACAGTAATAGAGGAAAAAAAAAAATCAAAAAAATCAGATTTTGGCCCCAGCCTGCTGCCCCTGCGCGCACCCCTGGCCCTGCGTGGCCTGCTGCTGCCTTGTCGCGACGCGCCTGCTATTCCATCGCGACACCACTTGCTGTCCCGTCCCTCTTCAGCCACCTTTTGAATTATTTTTGCGACACTTTTTAGACAATATTTATTGGTCAATTTTTGGGCCCATTTAGGGGCTATTTTAGAGACCTTTTGGGGCCATGTTTGGCCACCAACATGGGCTGTTTTAGACCCTCTTCCTTGGACACTTTTTGGTGGGTTTCTTGGCCCGTTTGTGGGCTGCACCTTGGACCATTTTTGGGAGGGTTTGTGACATCCATCTTGGGAAAATTTTGGGGCAAATTTGAGATTGTTTTCAAAGACCGTTTTCAAATATAACTTAAATTAATTGGAACACATGTCGGGGTAAGAGTTTAGCGTTAATTTGAGGAAATAATGGGTGAACTTCACTTTAATTTCTTTAATTGTCAATTAATTATTTCTTTTAATTTCTTTTTACTCACCCCCGGGTTTGTGGAAATCCGGGGCGTGAAAGCATTATAGCCTATGTTCATGTAGACAAAGTATTGTGGTTTGAAAGCTATGGTTTGCTTAATCCATGATGTATAATTTAAGGCACACCCCATGTGTTTGATAAAATGCCTCATTGAAATTGCATGATTGCATAGTAAAATTAAGGCATATTGGCATATTGTGAATCTTTGAAAACATAGTGTGGGTTGAGCACATTGATGCTATACATTATAAGGGTGTAGATCTTGTGGTAAAAAAACCCAAAATTGGCCATTGGTACTCACGATCCAATGGGGACGGGCCGTGAAGCGAGACATAGATTGGTACTTACGTTCCAACGGGGAAGGGCCGTGAAGCGAGACATGGGTGTGGCATAGAGTTGTATGTGTATGTCATGCATATTACCATAGCATTGCATTGATAAATTGGAAGGAATATAGTTTATAAATGTTCACTTTGCACATGCCACGCCTTATCTTTGTTCTTTATATTAGCATTATGTCATACTGGGTCGTTGTGCTCACCCTTTATGGGATTACATATTACAAATGAGACTCCTGGCACATGAGACTTGATGAAGTCATTAGAGCACAGAGGGAAAATGGATTTCGAAGTATATTTAGCCTAAGGGCTACATTTGGTATGTATGGGCATAAGCCCAAATAACTTGTGTTTAATTTAGAAAACGGTGGACTATAGGCCTTGGGCCATTTTGTAATGTAAGGGCTTAAACCTAAATGACAAATAGAGTATTTTTGTTTAATGTGCATCACATGTATATGTTAGGAACAATGTAAGAAAAGGGACCATGGTAAGGATTACATGCAAGTATGAATTTTAGTATACGAGGAATTAGCAAAGTAGGCATTGAGCCTTGAACTTACTTGATAATGTAGGTGTATGTTAAATTTTCATAAATTTGTGGCCATTGAGTAAGGGTGGATTGTGCATATACTTGTATATATAAATTGTTGTAAAATACTAGGTGAAAAATACTTAGAAAACAAAAGAGATCATGTTAAAATTTTGTGAATTTAAAAGAGTTGTTAGGTGTATAAAACACCCCATATATAGGTGGAAATACTGCCAAAAAATAGGGGGTTAAAAACCTTGAGGAAATAGTCTAAAAATTGAAAAAATTAGCTTACAGCACTTTGAAAAAAAATTTAGAAAATAGAGAAAATCAGTTGTAGCATTTACACTTTAGCTACAGTGGAACAGCCTGCAGCAGCCCCAGGTCAGTCCCTTGCCGTGTGCCTGCGCCGCGCGCCCACGTTGCAAGCCTCGCGGGCCCAACGCGCGTGCGCCTGCACCCCTGTGCCCTGCGCCTTGCTGCTCTACTGGTTGACAGCCCCTTGGGCACCCAGCCCCCTGCACCTTGACACCAGCCTTTAGTCACTTGCCTGAGGCCATGCTTGACCAACCTCTAGGCCATGTTGGCCAATCACCTTAGGCCATGTTTGGCCAATCCCTAGGCCATGTTTAGTCACTATTTTGGGCCATGTTTGGCCACTTTTTTGGACTATGTTTTGCCACCTTTATGGGACATGTTTGGCCACCTCCTTAGACAATATTTGGTAGAATTTTTGACCTATTCTTGGCCTATGTCCTAGGGAATTTGGGGCCCATTTGGGCCATTGTTCCAAGGCATATTAATGGTTGTGGCATAGAGTGGTATGGGTGTTTCATGGGCATTGTCATTACATTGCATGGATTATATGGATGGCTTGTGGATTGTTGCTATTACGTGGCATAGACGATTTGGAAAGCATGTGGATTATTGTTATTACATTGCATGGATGATTTAGAATACATGTTGAGATAAACGTACACTTGCACATGCCACGCCATAAATTATGTTAATGAGTTGAATGACATGTAGATTATTGCTAGTACGTTGTATGATGATGTTGAATGACATGTAGATATAACTGTACACTTGCATATGCCACGCCCTCAATTTTGTTTCTTGCATTAGCATTATATTGTACCAGCAATTGAGCTGACCCATTCGTGGGACAACATTTCAGATGACGCTCCCGACACTTGAGACTTGAGGAAGTTTTGCAGAGTGGAGGAGATATGAACTTAGGAGGATATTTGGCCCGTTGAGGCATGTTTTGTAATGTAGGGCTTAAGCCTGAATGACATGTTGAATGTTTTTATTGACTCTACTTTACATGGATGTACATTGAAGAAAATGAATGTAAGTTTGGGTTGAATCCATTAGATTGTCCTTTATTTCTTTATTATTTTATTTTCTTTTAGTTTCGTTACTCGCGCCTCGGGTTCCCCGGAATTCGAGGCGTGACAATTTACATGTCAACCCCAAACTAAAATTGATAAACAAAACCCCCAATAATCGAAACAAAAAGTCAAATTGACAAAAAAAAAGCCCTAATCAAAACTGAAAATAAACAAAAAGCAAAAGAAGCGAAAAAAAAAGGCCCAAATCGACAAAGAAACACCCATTTTGAACCCTAATCAAAACTAAAAATCAGCACAAAAATACATAAATTAAAAGGAAAAGAACTTACTGGTTCACTCTTAGAAGCGACTTGAATTGGTCGTCTTTTCCTCTAGAATGACGATCCATAATCATCTCTTCCTTTAGAGCTACGGTCAATGATTGTCTCTCCCTCTCTTATCTCCTCTCATATTCTCTCTGCATACCCTCTTACAAGACCCCTCTCATAGAAACCCTTTACATGAACACTCTCTCCACCTAAAGACAATGAAATGATGATCTGAAACCCTTCACATCGGTTGTGTCAGTTCATTTAATTCCAAGGGAAAAAGGATCATAATAAAATATCATGATTTGGCACCAAATAACTGGGTTGTCAACTAAGGGTAGCATGGTAATTTGGAGATTTTCATTAACGTCCATCAATAGAAAACATTGACAGGGGAGGTTAGTGTAATTTTAGAAAGGACAGGGGACGTGTCATGTCCCAAGTCCCCAAAGACCCAGGTTGTGATCGACTCCCTATAGTATATCTAGTAATATTTAAAATTCATCCTACTTAATCTTCAATCCATGAATTATACTATTTACTAATTAACTATTATACATTGTTTCTTGAAGCCCTATATATCAAAAAAAAAAATATATATATATATATATATATAAATATCAGATTCATTTAGGATACAACCTATGGTTCATTTCTTTTTTTGTTCACTAAACAATTCAGCCCTATTTGAAGCCTCATATCTCTCAACTCATAAGACCTAATATCTTGAGCTTTTTAGGACATGTTCTAATACCAGTCTACTTTCAGTGAGTTTTGGAATTACTCAAAAATACATCTGGTAACTCAAGTTATTAATGAAAAGGTAAAGGCATGTCTGAACTGCCCTGTTCACACAGCAGGTCCACCCTGTTTAAATCTCTATATTTTCCAATTTATAAAACCTAATATTTTTATCTTTCTATGACATATTAAAATATAAGTCTAGTTTCCATAGAACTTGGAAGCACTTAAAAATAGTACCTAAAACTCAAGTTATGGACTAATTTTTAAACAGTAATCAGATCCTATGCAGATGTCTTAAAATCAGCATAACTCCCTCAATATTTTCCTAATTAAGGTCATTTTTGAGCTATTTGAAAGATAAGACAAAGATGTTTAATTCTGTAAAATATGAGATTCTAATTCCATAGGAGGTAGGAGATATGGTCTTTCAAAATGGGCTATTCTACACAGCCTTTTGCAGAAATGCTAAACTCATACCAATATCATTTTAGCAATGTTATAATTCATTCTTGCATACCTTTTTTTCTTCTTAAAAAAAAAATCCATACCACATTACATTCATACTCTTATGAGTCTAAAACATAAGTAGCATTAGTACATGTCCATTTTCTAAAGAAGCCCAAAAATATAAGTTTTCAAGTTAAGTTATGTAATATTCATACAACCAAAAATAAATCCATCTTCGAAAGAAACCAAAAGTGGTCTTGACCTCCATTCGAGGACGTGTCAAATGGTAGGCTCCTTGCCGAAACCTGCATCTAGTAGGGGTCAGTACCCCAGTAGGATATCTCAACAGGAGAAATGAAAATGTTGCAATGTGTATGCTTGTGGAGGTCTAATGACATGCCAATGACAATATTTATTAAATGTAACTAAATAAATCATAGAGTAACAATACAATCTAATTAAATTTCAAGGATTTTAATATATTATGGATGGGTCCAATTTTCTTCTCACTTACTCATTTCGTAATTTGTCATTACATTCCACAATTTAAGCCTAGGTTTCCCTAACCTAAGCTTTGGTTCCCGAAAAGCCCATTTGGGTTTTATGGGCTACTAACCCACCGGACACCACAACCAAACGCCGTGCGGATTTTTGACTCGCAAGCCGAAGGGATGCTCACTCCCACATCAAAATCCATAGCCCGAGATTGCAATCTCTCATACACTCTAAGGCACACAAGTGACACATTGCAATCTCACATACACTCTAGAGCACACAAATACGTCTCTAGTTTCCCCATCTTTCATTCTTCTTCATAATTTTCCATGAATAATCAATCTTTTATCAATAAGGGAGTTTACAATTTATCCACCAATTCATATAAACAAGGTATATATCACCCAAAGTCCATTTCTATCAACTCAAATAATTTCCATTCATTTACAAGTAAAGGAGTTTCAAGTTATACAAACTAGTAAAGGGCTTTAAATAAAAAAACTAACTATTTATGGAGCTAATGAGAAATAATCTAGAGAAATCAAGAAGAGGGATCATGCTTTGGGTAATTACAACAAGAGTAACATTCCCATTCAAGAAATACAATAAATTAGTGTACAACCCTACATGTAATTTTTGATAAACCCCAAAAAGAAAAAAAAAATTACATAAACCCAATTATAGTTTTAACGCAAACACAACCTAACAACTCTAAGCATCTCCATTTCTTCAAGTTTAGAAACCCTACCTTGTTCATGAAATTTTTGAGTTGCGATTCTTCAAGCCCTAGCTTCCCAAATTGTAATTGATGTTGGTAAGGCTAAAAATATTGCACTAGAGAACCATACTCCACTCTAATATTCAAGAAAATCAAGAGATTTGGAGGTAAATTGAAAGAATGAGTGAAACCTTAAGCTTTCCCCCATTTTTTCCTTGCTAGCCGTAACGATAGAAAGAAAGTGTAAGTGGAAAATTCTGGTTTTATGTATTTATGGTATGTATTCAAAAGTCTAACCTTGTTAAATGACCAATTTAACCTCAAAAGTTATGGACACTATTAACTCTCTCACACCTTTTATGTCATTTCACCTACAAATGCACCAAATTACATTTTCATGACTTTTAGTTGCCTAATTACATTTCAATGTAATATTATTTAAGTATTTCAATTACATGGACATACATGTTAGGTAAATGACTATTTTATTCCAATGGCTACTTTATGTATTTATTTTAACTCCAAATATTCCACAAAAAAATAATAATAATACTTTTTTTTACCCATCCTTTTTATATTATTATTTAATTATATATATATATATATAATATTGCATTATTTATACCTTTTGTTTGTTTATTTAATATCATAAAATTACAGGACGTTACAAGAGGTCCTTGTAATTGTCAGAACCCTTCAGGGGAGATTAGTGTAATTTTTTTTATTTTTTTAATCAAAATGGTTAACTCGCTTAAGTGCTCAATATTTTCTCCACTTGCAAATGCGAGTGCAATGTCAAAAATATAATTATGTCCATCGCATGAGATTTAATTGTCTTGGTTTTGCTAGTTTGCATATATCCACGCGCATAAGGTAATAGTGTTAAAATTTCATCAAAGTTAATGAGCGAACTTATTTTGACTTAGATTCTAATGCTGAAGTCACAACGACGAAATTATAGTCAAATTTAATAAAGGGAAGGGTTCTCTACACTAATCTATTTATACTAAGTGAATTATTTTCTAATTATGTGAACTTCCTTTCATTTATTAATATTTTTAGTTTACTTCAAACATTACTATTTAATTTAGAATTAACCTTATTTATATCCTTTATTAAATTGTAAAACTCCAAACTTTCCAACGTAATTTTGAATAACTCCACAAAATTTTAATAATTGTCCATCAATTATCTTATCCAAATATAAAAAATCTTATACTTGAGAAAAATGCAAGGTATTACATCTTTTCTGACTTAATCATTAAAGAGTCTCCACCTAATACTACACCAGCGTCTCAAGATTTTACCCTTTTTTTCATCTTGTAAGTCATATCTTGACTACCAATCAGTTTTCTACATCAACATGTATATTTTGCCACATGTTCTTCTTGATATAAGAGTTGTTCGCTTAAAAGTCCATGAAAAGTACAAAAATTATCAAGTTCCAACCCAAACTTAGTAACTCACCAAGTCCTTCAAAAGACTAGGCCCACGAGTGTCACACATTTTTCAATAAGTTTTTCAAGATTTCAAAATTCAACAACTTATAAATTATAGATCCGTTTATAAAATAATTTATATATTTAGACTCTAAAAATCAAGATCTATCAAACAAGGTGCATATTACATATGAAATTTTAAAGAAAAAAAAATTGCTTCCAAAACTATAAATCTTACTGTCCTTGTAAGAAATAGATTGTAAAATTAAATTGTTTAAAAAGGATAGTGAAATTTTAATTTCACTGTGAATTTCTTAGTTGCTACTAGTTTTATTCAGTTTTTTAAGATGCATTTTGGATGTCAAAAGAGTTTTTTGAGGTAGTGAGATTTGTAACAAAAAAAATCAGTATTTGAAGAAAAGTGGACAGTAAAATTTTACAGTATGTGAGATTATACAATTTTACATTTTGTGAGACCAATGTAAAATTTTATTGGATTTATTGGACAATTGTTAGATTTACAAAGCAATCAAAATCCTTTTGTCCCTGTTAGAAGTATAATAGTTCACATATATATTATTGTGTAATTCTAGTAAGATTAGGGTTTCATAGTTTATTTCCTTTATTACTACTTTCCATGTACAACCTCATAACCTTCCTATATAAGGAGCTCTTTTGTTTAGTTTCATAATAATACAATGTAGTCCTTTGGGTTTTTCTCTTATCTCTTTCTTCTCTTTTTCTTGTCTCTTTTATGTTATTCCACCAAATCTAACATGGCATCAGAGCCAAAATCTAATCCTTCATCAAACATTGTTCATCATTAACATCATCAACCGCGATCCATCCTCACCCATCATCACCATCGACTAATTCCAGTCGATCGGCACAGTCCACCAAATCACCATTGTCGACCATATCCATCACAACAGCAATTTCTCACACCAATCCATCATCAACACGCTGTTATCCGAATCCATCATAGCAGCAACATGACTCACATCAATCTATCATCAACGCGCTACTATCCAAATCCATAATAGCATCCTTCACCGTCACCAATAGCTCTACCGCCACCGCTTTCAACCTAGCACCAGCTCCCTCGCCGCCACTCTTTCCTCATTGTCCGAATGTCAAGTTCCCCGCTGCCTTCACACTCTCGAGTTGGGCCTTTGGAACCGGTCTCGTCGAGATTATCGCCATCAACCACTCGTCGCACCATTTTTGCATCACACTAGCAGAATAGTTAGTATCATCGAAAGCCTTCATTGTCAGAATCAGCCAACTACGCCATCGTTGCCAAGGTTCATCATCATTGTGAACAGACGTACAACATCCTTCTATTGCAATCGAGAATCTTCGTTGTTCAACTCTGTTCAAACAGCGCAGATTCAAAGCCCACATCAACTATCATTGCCAAGCAAATCACAACCACTTTTGTGCGCAAATGTGAGACCAGCACTAAAACCTTAAGAGCTCCAGCTTAGGAAGCTAATGGCAGAGTAGAATCATCTCAGATCTTATCTTAACCCAAGAACTCGGCCTATTTTCTTTAAATCACCCAAGTGAACCCAACAGCCCTATTGGCCCATATTTCATTTAAACCCCTACCAACCCATAACATTTCCTTTACCCATTAGGCCTAGCCCTCTCATTTAAATCCATTGGACTGCCAAAAATCATGGCTGCCACCGCTAGAAACAAATATCTATAACACCACTTACTCACTCACTGTTGTTCAGTCACATGACCGAACGTCTCACTCACTCACTCACTCACTCACTGTTGCACTATCGAAATCTTCTCATCATCGTGCAAAATCCTCCAGCCATATCGTCATCTTCTCCATTCTCACTATCATACACCCGCAACAACCTATCTCGGCCTTGTACCTTCGCCACATCTGCCATCTAACGGTGCAACGTCTCTGATCATTATCACAAAATCTCCATCAAGCCTCGTCATCACCATTGACTCTTTCAATACAGCCCACCACCAGATTGGTCGTCACCACCCATCACAATAAGTCATTGTTCACTATAACCAACCACTATTGTAACATTCACCCAACAAGTGAACTACCAAAGTCACGGAGGAGCTCTCACGTCTCTTCTTCGCTTCCGTATCTTCAATATTCGATCAACCATCCGGCTTAGTCGTGATGATGTCACTACTCCTCACCATCAATCAACATCCGTCGCCTAGCAGCTCCTCAATTGCCACCATCTCAGCTTCACGGTCTCCACCCCCATTAGAATCGGCTATGCACACCATCATTTGCACTTCCATGAGTCGCCTTCAGTTCCAGCTCCACGCTTCCATGCATCGTCATGAACTCTATTAAGGTTCCACCTCCACAACCATGTCAACTTAAGTAACATCTATATTTCACCACAACGCCAACAAGTCACCTGTCAACTTTTAGAGATTTTTGTTTGCAAAGTCAAATTGGTCTACCTCCCACCATGAGTTTGAGGGGGGGTGTTAGAAGTATAATAGTTTGCATATATATTATTGTATAATTCTAGTAGAATTAGGGTTTCATAGTTTATTTCCTTTATTACTACTTTCCATGTACAAGTTCATAACCTTTCTATATAAGGAGTTCTCTTGTTTAGTTTCATAATAATTCAATCTAATATAATATAATCCTCTGAGTTTTCTCCTCTCTCTCTTCTCTCTTCTCTATTTATTGTCTCTTTTATATTATTCCACCAAATCTAACAGTCTCAAATGCTCACAACGAACCTACCCTTGTCCATATGCAGTAACAAACAAAAACACATTCAGGCAAATGATGAATCTCTCTCTCTCTCTCTACATGAATTAATCATTCACTAAGTGGAATCGTAAGCACAAATTGGAGTGTTTGTTGGGTGAATCTTTGGATCAATTGAAAAAGAAAGAAAAAAAAAACATAAATCCGTTTTCAAAATTTCCTTCTTATTCTCTTTCCCACACTCACTATTTCGTGCACTAGACTAGACTCACCACCACCACCACCACCCCCCCCCCCCCCCCCCATCCAAATCCACCTCACTATCCATCACATTTTGTCACTGTCGTATACCGCCATGATCATTCTCCTCTCTTTGCCACTTTTTCAGTTTCGAATTACGACACCCACATAAGTAATAAACACACACACACGTGTGTACATATATATATATATATATATATATATATATATATATATATATATATATATATATATATACAGACGAAGCAAATTGGAGAATGTGTTTGTCGAGGTGGAGTTGTTTGTCGAGAATGGCTGAAAAAGAAAAAGAGGTTGTGAGCGTGGCTTGACAGTGGTGCCAAATGGCGCCTATGGTGGTCTTTGATGACTGGAAGTGGTGGTGGCTCGGAGATGGGTGGCGATGAGGGAGTTTTCTTATAGTGGAGGTTTTTAGGGTGGTTATCTCTGGACGGTAGATAAGAGTTAAGAGCTGGCACGTGACTGTAGATACAATCAGTGAGGAAGCGATATTAGACAATGAAGACAGTGACGACGCCGTTGGTGGCTGATTTTGACGATGATTTTTGGTTGCTACCATGGAAGCCATTAGCGATGGCCCTGAGAGAATTCATGAGCGGGGGGCGCCACTTTGGAAGGAAGAGTTGGAACATGATAAATGACTTAAGGGGGGAAAAAGTCATATCTTAAAATTGGTTCGTGCCAGTTCATGAAAATGAACCTGATCTCAAAAATAAAATGATGAATTGTCTTTCAGTTCAAAGTGAAAACATATGTGAACTTTATAATAATTAAGTATTTTTATAAGTGACTTAAGATTAATTATTTTTTCTGTGTCATTACGGTACCAAATATTTTTATCTTAATGATGCATTTCATGTTTAAAAAATAAAATAATTTTTTTTTTAACCGAATGCACAACATGACAATAAAATGCATTGATGGCATTTTTGAAACAATAGATAACAATTAAGTTTTGTTTGGTTATTGAGAAAATTTGTATTGCCATTAATTTGATTGGTTATGGTATTTTCATGTTAAAATCTTCTCATTTAATTTTTTTTATACCTAAAAAATTTTAAAAATTTAAGAATAAGTAAAGGAAATACAAAGTTGTTATTTTTTATCTTATCATTTTTTTCTCTGAGAAATAAAATTTTTTTACATGTAAAATTTCTCCAATTTGAGAAAAAAATTCCCCCCCAATCATCTTCCTTGATATCCTCCTTTTTTGAGAAAAAAAAAAAGTTAAAATGTAATTATTTTTTCAAATAGAAACCAGTTAAGACTGTGCTACTATAACTAAAGTCGAAACCATAGCACCCTCCAACACTCCATCTTTGACAATATTTTGAAATGCTCTAATTCTCAACATCCTTGTAATCTATTCTGATACTTGATATGAACAGATCAAATATTTAACGTCAGCCTGTCACCTTCTCCTGTAACTAAATTGATGATCAATTGGGTTAGTTCCTACTAAGGTGATCAATAAGATTATAATCACAACCTTATATTTCAAATTGACCATGACCACCGCCACTACAAATTAGTGACCTGTATTAAAAAACAAATTTGATGAGAAAGAGAATCCCAAGAATTTAGATAAAGATAATAAAGCATAAACAATGGAGTACAACTCCATTTTGAAGATCAATGCATACTGGATCAGATACAGGGTGTTCAATTGATAATTGAATCAAGTTCAACCAACATTTTAATTGGAGTAATGCCCAATCGTATCGAAGTTTCCAAACAAAGCCGCAAGTCTGCATCACATTCACTTGGCAGTAAAATCTTATCGCCCTCTTCATCCCAATAAAAGATTCTAAAACTTTTGATCCTTAGCCTCTTTGCAATTTCCTCCTCCAAATTTACCATTCCCGATGTACGAGAGAGCTTAAACTTGATAACACTATCTCCGTATGATGCCTTTATGCTCACATCCTGTATTGCTGTAACATGTGGCGATGTGTGATCAACACTAACAGCAGCTTGCTTGAGAGGCAAATTAATAACTTCAACAGATAATCGAAGTCCCAGTTCTTGTCCAGAAGCAAGCTTAAAACTTGGGAGATGCTGCTTCATTGTTGCCAATATTGAGTCCAACAAGGTTTGTGGGTATCCATTTGTCTCATTGCGGGGAAGAAGGAACTCTAGAACGTAATCATCATCTCCGGTGTGACTGCTGCGCAAGCAAATTGCGAAACTGCCAGCCAACTTATGAATGCGTGCATGGTGAGCCAAGGGGTAGTCACTAAAACTGAAATGGGTAATATCACTGCAGAAGCATGCGTTACGGGACAAATATGCCTTCCCTGCAACTCCCTGCCCCCTTTTCAAATGCAGTTCAAGAGACTGAATTTTCAACCAGGATAATGTGAGGCTTGTAGTAATAATTCCGTGCAGAACTTGGCCGGAATTTTCATAAAAGCTAGTGCAGCTTTTCTCTGGAATGCCACTATAGGCCACATCACTGTATTGCCTGCACGATACCCAGACAATGACGAAAGGTAATTCATGATTTTTGGGCAGCACTTCCAACGCTTTCTCGATTTCATCCCTTGCATTACGCTGAATCTGGTTTGCAATTATTGTCAGAGAGTATAGAACAGTGTGTTGAAAACATTTAAATAAAAAGATAAATCACTTAGATTTGACATTTAAAATATTTACATGGAAAGAAAAAAATTTGACAATTGCATTACTGTTGCAACTTACATCAGAAAAAGTAGGCTTATTCATAAAACAGGATTTCAGATTGCCAAGCACATTGAATCCCTGCAAAACAACTAAAATGGTGTAAGGAAGATAAATACTTGCCAAGCAATACAAAACTTCATTGGATGAATTCAGCGCTACCAAATTAAGCACACAAGCCATTCTCTATCTTGTTTTGAGTAAAACTACACCTTTCAAAACGGTTTGCTCAAAAAGAGATTCTCTAGATTTATATTAACCCTTCATCTTTTGAAAAAACCTTTTTACTCCTAATTTGAATAGTCTAGTATTAAGGTTTGTCTTTTGTTTCAAAAAAAAAAAAACAATTATTCAGGATTATTCAATAGAAAATATTAAATCACAGTGACTTTCTAATCTGGTCTGATGGTATGTCAGGACCCTTTTGAATTTCTCATGATTCATGGAAACAAATTTCTCAAACTTCAAAAATTTGAGAAGTTGGCGAGAGACCGTGACACAATGAGACCTACATTATGTTTGAATGAAAAAAATTGGAAAGAAAGAGAAGGAAAGGAGAAAAAAGAAAAACTTATATTATATTTGTCATATTTGTTTTAAAAATTAAGAAAGAAATAAAGAAAAAGAGAGAAAGAGGGAAGGAAAACTTAAGTCTTGTTTAAATAATTTTGTTATCCTTTTAAAAGTAGATGAAAATGAAAGAAAAAGAAATAAAAATTTAATAAATTTTTAATAATATTAATATTATTTTTAAAATTATAAAAATTAAAATAAAAATGACATTTTTATCTTAAAACATTCAAAAGATATAATAATAAAATAATATAAAATCATTCTTTTTACTTTCTCTACTTTATCATTCCTAAACAAGATATTAAGATTTCATCTTCTTTCTTTTCATTAGTTATCCAAACATAAAAAAAAGTATTTTACTTTATCTTCTTCTCTTCTCTTTTTTCTCTTAAAACTAATACTCTATTCCTTTTTCTCATGAAAAATACTCTTCTATCGGTTCCTTTCTCTACTACTTATCCAATGGAAGTGTTAGTGTGATTGTTTCACTCAGTAATATCACCGACCCACGCAGGCAACGTGATAGTCCTCACTTACCCCTGTATCTTGAAAATGTTTTTTGATAAGCCAGATCCCGTAACCAGGGAAAAGCTCTGGAGCGGCTACGCACTCAATAATCCCAGTACAGCACTGGCCAGAAGCGTCAAATACTGGAAAAGCAGACAAATCCCGAAGATAGCTGTTTGAAACACAATCCCACCATGGATGCTCTTGCTTAGAAAAACAGCGAAGATCTGGAGTAAGTTGTGGTAATTTTTGACGGAAAGCATGGGCAGGGAATCCAAGGTCTTCTTCAACGTTAAATTTATATTTCACAGAGCACTTCCTATAGGAACAAAGTATTTCATCTATTCGGCAAAACGCAAAAGGTTGATTTGAAGTCGTTAGGAATCGCTGGCCATCAATGATTACGGGCGCCCAAAACTGAATTAGAATACCTGGGGTTTCAACTCGAAAGTGTAAATCGTTTACTTCCATGTTTTGAAGCACAGATCTGACCTGGTCTTCGATTTTATCAGAATTCAATGATGGGCCTAGCTATCAAATAAAATGGGAAAAAAAGGGTAATTATGCATCATTTCCTAAATTATTTAGGAAATCAGAAACTTAGAAGCAGATTTTAACATCTAAAACATAAAAGAAATAAAAAAATAACAGAGACAGAAAGAGAGATGTCACTTACATGACGAGTGGTCTGTAGAACTCCAAAAAACCCATAGATTAGAAGAAGAATTTGGGCGTTGGAAGCACAATTTTTCCCCAAATTGAGAAAGAAAATAATTTTCATCATAAATTGGCACCTCCTCTGTCGGAGTACCGAATTGCTGCAATTCGGACATTTTTCTGAAAATGGGAAAGCTAGGTCAAGTAAATCGTTTGTTGCCTACTATCACACCCTCAACATCCTTTCTTCTATATATTATATAGTCATACACCGACTCTTTCTACCATCAAGTCGTTCAACTGCCGATTAGTGTATGTAGACCGTTATATCACAAAAGGATAGATTTGTTCTCACATAACACGTATACATGTAGAGCGCTTATGCATGCATATTAGGAAAAGCTCTTTTATCCAAAATTGACAGGCGCACAGAGTTCAAAGCTCCTTTGCTCGGAACACCGCAAGATCTCTAATCTTCCATCCAGAGCAGGAAATGCTGGGCACAAAGGAGTACCGAGCTGGTCACCGCCTTATATGCCTTACTGACCTTAGAGTAAGGAAGCATAATGTGACATGGAAACTGCTATTTTCAGATATCTTTTAATTCTTACTTTTGCGGAGCACAAAGTTCAATATGGCAATTGCCATCTTCGGATATCATTAAATCTCTATCTTTGCGACTCTAAATCTTACTCAACTTTGGAGATCCGTAGCCTATAAACTAAACCCTAAGGTGCGCTTTTCAATTACATTTTCTCAATTACTTTCAATTGCAGTCTTTCTTTTAGTTTTTACTAACTTTATCAGTAGAGCGGCTACCACCAGAGTCAACCTAGTAGCTCTCTGATCCTTTTTTTTGAGTGCTTGATAGACGACAAAGAACGGAGCCCCACTGATCAGAAAGTACAACATCAGTTTGGCACCGTATGTGGGAAACGAAAATTATTTCTTGCTAACTTTCTTATCCGGCAACAACTTTTTTTTGTCTTTTCTTACTAAAAAGACAATGGCTCCCAATCTTCGTTTAGGAAAAAGTTCCCATAACCCCCGAAACCAGCCTCCTGCTAGAAGAGGAAGGGCGCAATTCCTTACAACAACAACTCGATCGGGTCCAACGGCAGTCCGATCAGATGCAGGAACAACTCCTTGCCATCTCCCAAGCCTTGGCGTCGCTGGCCTAGAATCAACAAAATAATCTCACTCCTCTCACCAACGCTGCTGATGAAGGGGCTCAGCCTCTTGCCACTACCATGGGTGGAGGACACGGAGTCCCCCAATGTGTAGTCGATGCAGCCCCATGGCACCACTCATATAGTGGGTGACCCCCAGCCATCCACAGCAGCAAGGAGAGGGATGCCTGCCTTCTATCCTACCGTCCATTACCAAAGCAAGACCAGGGTTCCAACTCCGGCAGCTTCGGGGGCCAATCCAATGCCACCGGAGTTTCAGCCTCTGTTGGTGCCAGTTCCCCCAATCCAAGATGGGCAACGTCCCTCTGCTACTACTGGATAGAATTATCCCCTACACATATGGGCTGAAGTTATAAGACAAGGCCAACAACAACCAGTTCTGCTTAAAGTTCCATAAAGGGTGGAGGAAATAGCGGACTCCATGGATCAAACCATCATCACCAAAGGAACCTACGTCCCTCTAGAGTAGGACGAATTAGCAAAGCTGCTCGGAAGGTTTGCCACACCGTTCACTCTTACCATAATGGCGGAAGAGCGGCCAAAAAAATTTGTAGTCCTAAAGTTCACCCTTTATGACAGGTTTGAAGATCCTAGAGATCACCCCTCTCACTATCAGCACACCATAGCTCTACATAGGGCTACTGACGCCTTCATGTGCTGAACCTTTGTAACCAGTCTCAAAGATACTGCTCTGAAGTGGTTCCACAGCCTTTCTCAAGAGTCAATCACCAACTTCTATAAGCTCAGCAAGCGGTTCCTCAATTAATTCCTGACCAGCAGGAAGTTGAGAAAGGGGCCAGAATTTCTGTTAACCATAAAGCAAACCAAAGGTGAGTCACTTCGGGAGTACATCGCTCGCTTCAATGCCGAGCTCACGGAGATAACAGACTACAGCCCGAGCTTCCTAGTAGCAGCTCTCACCTCTAGCCTAGGGCCAGGGCGCTTCTAGGATTCTTTGACGAAGAATCCTCCCGCTGATATGGCAGCACTTATGGAGCTGGCAAGAAAGTACATAAACATAGAGGACAGGAAAATATCCTTCTAAAAGGCTAAAGAGCACGCTTAGAAGGACAATCACAAGGACTCCACTATAACTAAGAAGAGGGTCAGAAGTCCTGACAAAAGGAAGGCACCCAAAACCCAAAATAGCCCCACTTCTGGGCAATACGTCACGTTCACTCCTCTGAACGCCTCCCTTACCCACATACTTCGGCAGGTCCAGACCAGTGAGGATCTAAAGTGGCCAGAGCTATTGAGCAATCCTGATACTAGGGACCAGAATAAGTACTGTGATTTCTACAAAGATCACGGGCACACCACTAACAAATACAGAGCCCTCAAATAGGAGATTCAACAACTCATCAGGCGAGGGTGTCTGTGAGAGTTTGTCTGACAGGACGGGAGGAAGAGCCTTTTCAATGACAAGCCATAACAAAGAAGGCAAAAACAGAGGCCTGAATAGAGGGAGGTCCGAAACGAGCAACTACAACAGAACAACCAGGTCATCTTTGTCCTTCACGCTGAAAACTCGATGATAGGAATGTCCAATCGTGCAAGAAAGCGGTATGCTCGGAAGACTAGGACAGCACCTACCGTCCTCTAGATCTCTACCATTGAAAAAAGGCTAAAGTCCGCACCACAAATCTAGTTTTTAAAGTTGGATCTTTTAAGGGTGCACTGTCTTCACAATGATGCCCTCGTCATCTCGCTCAAAATTACAAGTTTTGAGATCAGAAGGGTCTTGGTGGACACATGGAGTTCCATCAATGTGTTATTCTATGAGCCTCTCAACTATATGAAGCTCAAACCCAGTGACATCAAGTCTACCACTGCTGTAATGGCCGGATTTGATGGGAACCTCAACACCCCGCTAGGTAAAATTGACCTGCCAACCACAGTAGGAGAAGGGGATGGACAGAAGACGTTGATCTCCAAATACATGGTCCTAGACTCCAAGTCCTCGTACAACGTCATCATCGAAAGACCTTGGCTCCATCAGATGGAAGCAATCACCTCGGCCTTCCATCAGTGCCCGAAATACGTGCACAACAATATGGTCTACTCCATCAGGGGCTACCAGCCAACTGCCCTATAATGCCACACTCTCGCGTTGAAGGGAAAAATGCTCAAATAGCAATCACGGCATCCTCATGAAGGAAGAAGTCCTGCCCCTTCCGACCTTCGTGACATAGAGGAGTGCCCCTCTGAAATTGATAAACCAGTGAGCCCTAGAGGAAGGGATAATAGGGCCAAGCCAATGGAAGATCCTATAAAAGTGCTCATAAGCTCTGAAAAGGGTGGACAGTATTTGTAGATTGGTTCAGATCTATCCCTCTCCGAGCAAAGGAAGATGGTGGAATTTCTGAAGAATAACCTGTGGGTATTCGCTTGGGAAACGAAGGATATGAAAGGGATAGACCCTAATCTTATCTCCTATAAGCTAATGACCAATCCTGACCATCCTCATGTAAGACAAAAAAAGATGACAATTGCTCCAGAATGCCACAAGATCATCAACGAAGAGTCCAGAGGCTGCTAGATGCCAAAATGATAAAAGAGGTGTTCTATCTAGAATGGCTCGCCAACACAGTCCTTGCTAAGAAGAAGAACGACAAATAGAGGGTTTGTGTTGACTACATAGACCTCAACAAAGCTTGCCCCAAAGACAGCTTCCCTCTTCCAAGGATTAATCAACTAGTAGACGCAACCGCATGATCCTTGATGCCATAAAGAAGAGGTTGGAGGAAGCCAAAGGAAGATGGGTCGAAGAACTCCCTAGAGTGCTCTGGGCCTACCGTACTACTAAAGAACACCAACTGTAGAGACATCGTTCTCACTTGCATACGGTACTGAAGCGGTCATTCCTATCGAGATCGGTATGCCAACCTTGAGGACGGATGCCTTTAACTAGGAAACCATCAACTAGTAGAGAATCTAGATCTGCTTGAAGAGAAACACGAGCAAGCCTGGACCAAGATTGAAGCATACCGACAGAGAATGGCCAAGAGCTTCAGCCAAGGGCTAAGACATGTCCATTTCTAGGTCGGGGATCTCGTCTTACAATGTATAGACCCTTAAAATCTTGTAACCATTGCAAGTGTTACAGGTCTGGTCCATCCTAATGTACAGACCCCTAAAAACCTTGCAGCCATTACAAGTGTTACAATAGTCCATCTCAATGTACAGACCCCTAAAAATCTTGTAGCCATTACAAGTGTTACAAGTCTAGTTCATCTCAATGTACAGACCCTAAAAACCTTGCAGCCATTGTAAGTGTTATAAATCTAGTCCATCTCAATGTACAGACCCTTAAAAACCTTGCAGCCATTGCAAGTGTTACAGGTTGGGTTCATCTCAATGTACAGACCCCTAAAACCTAGCAGTCATTGCAAGTGTTACAGGTCTATTCCATCCTAATGTACAGACCCTTAAAATCCTTGTAGCCATTGCAAGTGTTATAGGTCTCTGGTCCATCTCAATGTACAGACCCCTAAAAACCTTGCAGCCAGTGCAAGCGTTACAGGTCTGGTCCATTTCAACAAACAGACCCCTAAAAGCCTTGTATCCATTACAAGAGTTATAGGCTTGGTCCATTCTTCATTTAGGAGAGCAATCAAAGTACCAAAGGCCCTAGCTATTCAACCTGCTGTGGTTCTCCATTTTCTATGGAATTAAAGCCTGATTAAATCACAGGTTATGAAGGTTTCGACCTAGCCTCAAGTTCTGAAGATCTTTGTTGAAGGTCTTGGTTTAATCACTACTATTAAAGATCAATACTAAGATTTAATTACAAGTGTTGATTCCTGAAGACCAACGCTTGATTACAAGTGTTGAAGATTTTGGTTCAATTTCAAAGTTTTATGCTTGATTTAATTACAAGTTGTGAAGCCCTTGATTCAACCGCAAGTTATAAAGACCCATACTTGATTTAATTAGAAGTTGATGAGATTTGAGGCTTAAAGCCTGATTCACTTTCAAGTCCGAAAGATTCTTACTTAATTTAATTACAAGTTACGAGGGTTAGAAACTTAAAGTTTTACAGAGCTACGAAGGTTTGAAATCAAGACTTGTTTAAAGTGCTGGAGTTCATTACAAACACTAAAGCTCGGTACATCATGGCAAGCAACATGTCAGTATCAGAAAATCCTACAAGTATGACTACTTTGGGGATTCAATTGACAAATAACACAAGTTCTTTGTAATAAAAAGGTAACAAACAACTCTTTTTAAAAAGATACTTTCATTCATAAATAACCCAAACTTGGGAAAATTACAAGGAAGTAAAACAAAGTATAAAGTTTCCTAGTCTACTGCTGGTTTGGCAACCTCTAGAGTATCAGTGATAAAGAAAAGTTCTGAAGCTCTGCACCATATCAAGATGACTCTCTTCTTCCTCTTCTTTATTCTCTTCAAACTCAGCACACTGCATCCATATTAGTCTGCTCTAGTGCATCAGCCGGAGGAAGGTCAGGAGGCGCTACCTCATCATCATCGTCTTGTACCCCAATCTCACTAGGAGAAATTTGAATGTCATTAATCCCAACATGATCAAGGTCAGGGTATTTATTGAGGAGCTTGGCTCTAAAGCTACAGTACCCGTGCTCAATCAGCTCTCCACCCATGCCCTTGACCTCAACCTTCATATCAGTCTTGGTTTGAGTTCTGACAAAATCAACAGTGTCTTAGAATTTCTTGAGGGAGGTAGACTGGAAGCCTTCAAACCTCTTTTGGAGGTCTTCCAACTTCAGAGCAAGGGAATCCCGTTCAGACTTCAAGATGGAGTAAGAGTTAGCAACCTCCTTCAACTTCTCCTCAGTCGTAGAGGCAGTAGAGTAGCTTGGCTTCATCAAGCTCAGATTAGAGGTTATCAATCAACTCCGAATCTACTAAATAATCCACGATAGCAGCAAGGCCGTGCATGGTCTGAAAACAAGAAACAAACAAATAAGAAGTTAGAACAAGACGATAAAACATAAAAAGATAGCAAAAAAGGAAGCAAAAGAGTAAGAGCTCTGAGTTACCTTTAACTGGAAGGACAACAAGTCTTTGGCGATCTTCTGCGCCTTCAGACCTTTATATTTGCTTGGGACTGAAGCCCATAACTGGTCAAAGCCTTTTTCGCGGCTAAATAGCCGGAGTCAACAGGCTCAACAGCAGCAGCAGTGGCCTTCCCCTTCCCCTTCTTCTTCATGGAAACTGCAAGGACATGGGGAAAGGCAAGCTCAGGAGCAGGAGAGTCCTTCATATCCTCAAACACTGTTTGGTCTAGGGTGTTAGAGAGCAGCCTTCTCTTCTTCACTTGAAAAGACGACTCATCAGGGGAAAAGGTCTTCCCTACTTCTTCTTCTTTTTCCTTGGTGCCTAGTTAGACATCAAGGAGTTCTTCAGGTTATCGGCTCTACTTTTTATCAGCCCGGCCTCTATCAGATGTTAAGAAGAAAGGATGGTGATATGCGCACGGTTGTTGGTATAAAGAAGCCTTCGATACTTGTCTTGGAGGTCAACGGTAAAGATAAACCTCTTCCAAGCTCTTTTATTTGCACAGAAGATATAAGAGTTTAGATCAGACCATAAAGAAAGAAAAGTGAAACAAAACCAGAGGCAAAAATGATTAAAAAATGGGGTCTCACCCTTAATCCCAATACTTTGGGAGAAAGTCGAGGTCTGGCCCTCGTAGTCTTCTAGCTCTCATCTTTTTCCTACAAAGAAATACCACTTATTCCAAGTCTTGTTAGAAGTGGGCACTGAGGAGAGGGGTCTGAACCCTTTGTCAAAGGACATGTAAAACAAGCCCTTCGACCTCAAAAACTTTAGATCCATATTATTACAGATCAGCTCAAGATCTACTTCGACGCCATTCAAATGTCCTAAAACTATGAACCCTAACAGGTGCCTCCAACTATTAACGTTAAGGTCGGCAGGACAAATATTGAACCATTTGAAAAAATCTCTAACCAAAGAGAGAGAGAGAAAACCTAAGCCTAATCTCGAACCACTCGAGATAGACGTAAACCTCTCCTTAACCTATATCAGACGGGTGATCTAACGATCCTGATGCCCTACACGTCACATTTTGGAGAAAGTCAAAAGCAGCCCTCAGAGCATCTAGTATGCCCTGAGTAATGGCGCTTTCTCCCTCCTCCCTTTAGGATGGCCTATCTGAGGTTTCCCCCATTACGTTTTTGGGCTCGATGAATGCGTCTACAATCCTAAGTTCAGGACTAGGAGAAGGGTGCTCAACTATCCTATTCTCAACATCCTTGGAAAAACTGCTACTTATAACATGAACTTGTGATGGCACAGTGGTCTCAGAAGAGCTTCATGTGCCATAACCTATGCCTGACATGGTGTCGGAGGTCGACATTGTGAAAATAAAGAGAAAGAGGAGAAGAAGAACAAAAATGAGAAAAATGATTGAAGTAAATCGAACCTGATTGAAAACTTGGTCGAAGAAAGGGCCTCGTACAACGGAGATCTTTTTCACTTTATTTCTCTCGAATATGTGGCAGAGCACTTTTTGATGTAATGAAAATGATGAAGGGAAAGGGCGCACGCATACCCCCTTATCTTTTTATAAAAGGCTGAAGTGATGGGGGCACATAATTCTGAACTGTCGCGGCAGTTAAGGAAATGATAGCCTCAAAAGTCCAATTGACGGCAGACGCAATAAATGTCACATCAACGGCTGTTACAGAAGGCGAAATGGCACGCTCGCAATTAAGGCATGTGACTCTTCAAAAACCCTCAGCCTCAGTCACGCAATGCACTAAACTGAGGCTCGGGGGGAGTAACTGATATACCACAAAAGGACATACCTTGTAAAGATCTAAAAAATCAGGTGAGCAAAACATAACTTTCAAACTACAAGACTTTGTCTACATGAACATAAGCTAGAATACAATGAATTATACACATATTCATGTTACATGTTCATCACTTTACCAAATTCCTAAAGAATACATAAGTACACAAAGCACCAACCCTAGGTTTTCAAAGTAACTATATGCTAGGTAGTTTTCTAACAATAAGTAAACATGTAAGTCATACAATTAACTTATAAAAACCCTCCTAAACTTAACTCTATTCTTTACTTAGCAAAATATCATACCTAAAAGGGTTTTTCTCAACCCTAGGGAGTTGTACTCGCTGTGCAACCGAACCAATCTGTAAGAATGTAGCCCTTGACGTGGGGAACAACTTCCTAGAAGGAAGCCTTGTGAGATTCCAAGGCTAGATATGAGTTTTGGAAGGTAGAAAGTTGGAAAAACCTAGATTTTCTTCACCTTTCTCTCCATACACGACTTGTTGCTCATTCCTTAGACGAAATTCTGTGACTCTAACACTAAAGGGTCCTATTTATAGTAAAGGGGCCAAGGGGCGAAAAGATTCTTTTGCCCTTAATGAGTTCGGGACCCTGTTACATTACAACCTTTCCCGAACCACCTCAATTCAACATTATACTTTAGCCAAAGTTCTTAAAATTATTTTAAATAATTTTTTTTAAAAAAATTTATTTTTGCCTGTTGGCGGTTGCGGTCGGGCCAACTCGGGCCACTCGGGATGCCCTTTTCGGATCTATTTTTCAAACTATCTCCGATTAGGCTCAAATTTTTACAGGAGGTGTATTTTAATATTTTAAGCATATTTCTATTATATGGCATACTTAAATTATGCTTCTAAACATGACTTATGTCTAAATGATGCATGTATAGCGCCCTACCGGCAAATAGTGCATAAATAGTGTCCTATCGGCAAAACGAAAAATTGTATTTGTGTAATCTTCGAGAATTTGGTAAGGTTGTGAATATGTAACATGATTATGTGTATAATTTATTGGATTATATGATACATTCATGTAGACAAAGTTTTGTGATTTATAAGTTATAGTTGGTTTATGTATGATGCATTATTTAAGTCACACTTCATGGATTTGATAAATGCCTTATTGAAATTGCATAGAAAAATCAAAGCATCTTGGCATACATGAATCTTTGAAAACATGTCGTGTGTTGAGTACTTTGGTGCTATGCATTATGAGGGTGTAGATCCTGTGGTGAAAAACCCAAAATTGGCCATGGTACTCACGATCCAACAGGGACGAACCGTGAAACGAGACATACGACAATACTCGCGTACTGACAGGGAAGGACCATGAAACAAGACATGGGTTGGGCATAGAGTTGCATGTGTGTGTCATGCATATTTCCATTGCATTGCATTTATGAATTGGAAAGGTTATAGTTTAAAAATGTTCACTTCGCACATGCCATACCTTATCTTTATTCTTTATATTAGCATTATGTCATACTGGACCGTTGTGCTCACCCTATATGGGAATTATATATTATAGATGAGGCTCCCGGTACATGAGACTTGATGAAGTCTTGAAGAATGAAGGGGAATGGACCTTGAAGAAGATTTGGTCCTTAGGGCATATGTTTGGGTTGTATGAGGGCATAAGCCCTAGGATATATATAATTAACTTGTAAAACTTTGTATAGTATGGAAACTATGGGCAAGGCCCTAAATTTGTGATGAGCATGAAGTTGTGACATTTTAAATTTTAAGTATATGTGTATAGATGGTGGATTGTATGTTTTAAATGATGTATGAATGTTTAATTGAATTAAAGGATGTAGTTTGGTTGCTAGTTTGAGAGTAGTGGATTGTGTTGAGAAATATTAGGTGGAAAAAGCTTAGAAAATAAATGAAACTATGGTGGAATTTTTCAAAAGATAGTAATTAGATTGAGTGGAGTGGGAGAGCATGCCTATATTTTTTAAGTTGGGAATTAAATGACTTAAGAAGAAAAAGAAAGGTAAATAAATGAAACATAAGGGCAAATTGGTCCAAAAATTATTTGAAGTCCAAAAGTAAGGAAAAAATGATAAAATGGTCATTTCACATGTTATAGAGTCCCACACCAAGTTTGGTAATGAAATAAATTGAAATTGGTATAAAAATGTCAAAACCAAGATTTTTGGACAAAGGTTAAAATTTTGGCACTATAGCATTTTAGCTACTGGATTACTGTAGCAATGAATAGTGAATCAGCAAGTCCAGCCAACCCAGTTAGCCCGCACGCCGCACGCCCTCGCGCGCCTACGCCTCGTGCCTACCTGCAAGCGGGCCCCACGAGCCCCTGGCGCCATGCCCATGCTATGCCTCCCCCTTGCCTGCGCGAGCATGCATACCCAGCCCTGTGCACCCTTGCGTGCCTAGCCCTTTAACACCAGCCCTTGGCCATCCTTTTGGGCCACGTTTGGCCATCCTATTGGGCCATGTTTGGCCAATCCTTGGGCCATGTTTGGCCACCCTTTTCGGCCATGTTTGGCCACTTTTATGGGTCTTGTTTGGCCACTTCCTTAGACCACTTTAGGTAGACTTTTTGACATATTCTTGGCCAATGTCTTAGGGCATTTGAGGTCCATTTGGCCCATTATTCCAAGGCATATTTAGAGACATTTTGGGGCTATCTTGGAGGCCATGCTTCAACATGACTTAGACTAATTTTGACAATTGGTTGGGGGAGATATTTGATTGGCATTGAAACCCATCTTAGGTAAGTCTAGTAGCAAATTTTCATTCTTAATTTTAGGGAAACATGAAGAAATAAATGTGCAATCAATTAAATCCATTTAATTATCCTTTCTTAATTTTTCTTAATTCATTTCACTCACTCTCCAGGTTAATAAAAATTTGGGGCGTGACAGACCTGTCCCCACATGACACGTGTACATATAGAGCACCTATGCATGCAAAACAAGGGAAGCTCTCCTATCCAGAACCGACATGCACATAGAGTTCAGAACTCCTTTGCTCGAAACACAACAAGATCTTTAGTCTTCCCTCCAGAGCAGGAAAATTATGGGCACAAAGGGGTACCGAGCTGGTCATCGCCTTGTATGTCCTACTGACCTTGGAATAAGGAAGCAGAATGCGACATGGAAACTGTTATTCTCGGATATCTTTTAATCCCTACTCTTGCGGGGACGCATAGTTCAATATGGCAACTACCATCTTCGGATATCATCAAATCCCTATCTTTGCGACTCCAAATCATACTCAATTTAGGAGATCCACATCCTATAAATTAAACCCTAAGGTGCGCTTTTCAATTACGTTTTCTCAATTACTTTCAATTGCAGTCTTTCTTTTAGTTTTTAATGACTTTATCATTAGAGCGGCTAACACCGGAGCCAACCCGATGGTCCTCTGATCCTTTTCTTTGAGTGTTTGACAGATGACGAAGAACGGAGCCCCACTGATCAGAAAGTGCAACATCATATACCAATTTCATCTTAAGAAAATATAAAAAATGCTCCAACATTTAACATTGAGTGAACAGAAACTTAGGGTTGACTAAGCATATAAACCTAAAACCAATCAGATTAGTTCAGCAGGAGCAATGCACAAGTCCTAAACATATTATGATCACATTATAACACAATATGTTAGAATTTTAATAAAAATTTACAACTTCATTGAGTGCTCATTTGATTTTGTTTTGAAAAACTATAGTTTGAATTAAGTAATTATAACAAAAATATTATCTGAATTAATCATTGAATGTTTGCATTACCAAATAATAAAGTGTTTCATAACTATTATATGAGACATTTGTAATTAATTTGACTAAATTAATAAAAAAAGTTAGACTTATCTACTAAATTCAAATCGCATTTAATAAAAAAATTATAACTAATAAATACATTTTAAAATTTCATCTCAAACTATCTATTATCAATTAAGAACTTTTTTTTAACAAAAATTAAAAATATTATAAATTAAACTCAAGATAAAGACAAATTAGTCAACAAAGCTTCCAACTAAGAATGGGGGATTCTCTAACCAAGAAGTAAAACTGCTTACAGAATAAGAATGTTGCGCAAGATTATGGGCAACATAATTGCTCTCTTTGTCAACATAATGAAAACAACTCACACCAACCACTTTCCCTAACCTTACAAGTTGAACGAATAGGGGTGCAACTCGGGCGAGCCGGGCTCAGGCTAAGGTATGTCTAAGCCTAGCTCAAGCTCTAATACAGTTGGCCTGAGCCCCACCCGAGCCCGACCTTGAGCCCGAGAAAATTAGCTCGAGCCTGACCTCAGCTGAATTGGAATAGTATCGAGTTTACTCGAGCCCGACCAATTTTCCAATGCATAAATGAAATATGATTTCAAACTAAAATTTTGATGCTATATATTCTCTGATCTTCGCCCATAATTTCATCACAAATCTATATATATTACATAATAAAACAAATAATATTTCACACAGAACACAAATTACTCACTTCATCCCATTTGATGTTCAATACCCAATCAAACACAACATATATATTAATATATGTTACAATAACTATTAAAACTCATCCAGGATTAAAGTTTCTCGATACACAAACATATACATACATGTGTGTATATATTTAAGGGAGAAAACTAACATTGGTCTACAAATATGTTCAAAAGAAGTCTTGAAAAAGAGTTGATCATTCCAGACCCCTATTGGCGACGAGTTTGGTCTGACCTTTGTCACTTCTAGGACTTTCATCAACGAAGATGACGGCGACAAGCGTGATAGAGAATGAGTTGAGATAATCTTTGGTTTGGGACTTGAGAGACGGCCGCAGATTGAGATCATCGTTTATCATTCGCTCATAGATGGTTGGAGATTGAGAGATCGGTGAACTAGAGAAAGCCAAAGATTTCCTAGGCAACGGTTTGAAGGGTGGAAAAGATGGTCTAGGGCTGGTCCAACTGGAGAAGGGCGAAGAACTATAATATATGTAACCAAATGAAAGGTTCAGATTAGTTACATATTTAATCTAACGGTTGATAAAAAAATATTAATATATAGCTTCGAGCTCGGGTTCCCGAAGCTCACACCCTAGGCCCAACTCGAGTTTAACTCGGGCTTGTAATTTTTAGCCCAGGCTTGTCTTGGTTTATCTAAAACGTTGTCTAAGCCCATAAATTTTTGGGTCAGGCTTGTGTTGGCCTGCCCGACTTGTAGCCCTAACAAAACAAAGGCTAAACAAAATCAAAACAACATTTAAATAGAATAAAATAAAAGATATAATTTGAAATAACTTCATAATCATATTGTATGTAATGTATGAATTCTACAAATATGAAACTTTTAAATTTTTATTTGTTATAATTATTCAAAATACATTTATTAACACTTTATTTTATAGATTTTGGGAAATAAAATTTAAATTTTTTAATGAGTTTGAAATTGTTCCTACTAACATAAAATCCTAGCTCTATCCCTGGTTCAGCCCTTTCTCTCTTTCATTCTATCTACTTTTTTTTCCGTTCTTCTTCTCTTTCATTCTTGTCACGCCCCGAATTTTCATAAACCCGAGGAATGAGTGAGAATAATAAAATAAAGGAATTAAATTAATTTATTCGTTTCTAATTGGCTTTTACTTGTTAATTTCCAAGGTCATGGCTAATAATAGCTTAAAATGTAGACTAAACATAGCCTAGGTGATTTCATAACCCATCTTTAAGGTAGTGACCAAATATGATCCAAGTGATTGCTTAACATAACCCAAAATGATGCCAAAGTATGGTCAAAGTTGGTAGCCTAATATGGCCTAAGTAAAGGTCAAATATTTCTTTAAGTAGTGACCAAACATGGTCCCAAAGGGTGGCCAAACATGGCCCACAAGGGTGGCAAAACATGGTCCAAAAGAGTGGCCAAACATGGCCCAAAAGAGTGGCCAAACATGACCTAGGGATTGGCCAAACATGACCCAAGGTGATTGGCCAACGTGGCCTAGAGGCTGGCCAAACATAGCCCAAGGCAAGTGGCCAAGGGCTGGTGTCAAGAGGTGCAGGGCTCGGTGCCCATGAGACTGTCAAGCAGCAGGGTAACAGCAATAGCAGGGCGCGCAGAGGCAGCAAGCGCGCACGCATGGAGGGGGCAAGCAGACGTACAAGGCGTACAACTCGGGCGCAGGCAGGCTGGGGTTGGGGCGCAGGCACTGTAGCCACAGTGTTTACTGCAACCTGATTTTTCCTATTTTTGAATTTTTCTTCAAAGTGCTGCAGCTAGTTTTTCCCATTTTTAACCTACTTCTTCGTAGCCTTTTCCACCTAATATTCCACAACACAATTCATCACTCTTAAACTAGCAACCAAACTATATCCTTTTTTTCAACTAAGCATTCATACATCATTTAAAACATATAATCCACCATATATATACATATACTTGAAATCCAAAATGTCACAAACTTTATGCTCATTACAAATTTAGGGCCTTGCCCATTGTTTCCATACTATAAAAGATTTTTTAAGTTATTACAAATCTCCTAGGGCTTATACCCTCATACAACCAAAAATATGCCCCAAGGGCCAAATCTTCTTCAAAGTCCACTTCTTCCCCTATACTTTAAGATCTCATCAAGTCTCAAGTGCCGGGAGTCTCATCTATAATATATAATCCCATATTAGGTGAGCACAATGGCCCAGTATGACATAATGCTAACATAAGGAATAAAGATAAGCGTGGCATGTGCAAAGTGAACATTTATAAACTATAACCTTTCCAACTCATAAATGCAATGCAATGAAAATATGCATGACACACACATGCAACTCTATGCCCAACCCATGCCTCGCTTCACGGTTCACCCTCGTCAGCCCGCGAGTACTGTTATTGGCCAGATTTTGGGTTTTTCACCATAGGATCTATACCCTTATAATGCATAGCACCAAAGTGCTCAACCCACGCCATATTTCCAAAGATTCAAGTATGCCAAGATGCCTTGATTTTTCTATGCAAGTTCAATAAGGCATTTTATCAAATACATGGAATATGTCTTAAATCATACATCATACATAAAGTAAACTATAACTTCCAAATCGCAAAACTTTGTCTATATGAACATAAACTAAAATAGAATGAATGAAACATATATTCATGTTACATGATCATCACTTTGACAAATTCTCAAAGAATATATAAGTACACAACTACCCATACATTGAGCAAATTATAACTTTCAAACTACAAGACTTTGTCTACATGACCATAAGGTAGAATGCAATAAATCATACATATATTCATGTTACATGCTCATCACTTCACCAAATTCTCAAAAAATACATAAGTACATAAGGCACCAACCCTAGGTTTTTAAAGTAGCTACATGCTAGGTAGTTTTCTAACAACAAGTAAGCATGTAAGTCATACAATAAACTTATAAAAGCACTACTAAACTTAACTCTATTTTTTAATTAGCAAAATATCATATCTAAAAGGGTTTTTCTCAACCCTAGGGAGTTGTACTCGCTGTGTAGCCAAGTAACCTGAGCTGTTAGGGCTCTATGGCGGGATATTTTAGAGAATAGAAGATTTTGGGGGTGTGAACTATTTGTTTTGAATAGTCAGTACGGGCGACACTCGAGCAACCGAGAACCATGTCTCGTGATGCATGCCTACATGCATTTCCATGCATGCATACGTACGTGTATAAGAATAGGCCGTGAGATGTGAGTGTATACATATACTTATGAACATTTGTATGTATGTATATATATGGTTATATACGGATGTGAAGTTAAGATGTGAAAATAAATAAGTGAATAAATAAATAAATAGGTATGTATATGTATATATGTAGATATATATATATATATGTATGTATGTTATGTGTATGCATGTATGTACATGTGTATATATATATATATATAGATATATGGTAAACACATTGTAATATATATGGATGTATATATATATATATATGTATGGACTGACATGTGGTGCATGTGAGTGTGTGTATTTGTGTGTGTGTGTACAGTTGTATTGGTGTGTGTGTGAGTGAAACAAAATATACATATAAAATACAAATTTGTCAACCCTCTCAATTAATGCAAGGCTGCATTTCAGAAAAGAAACAGTGAAGAGATTAGGCATGTGGCTGTTGTGTGCGTTGTGAAGACGTTTAGATATATGTGTGTGCAAGTGGGTGTGTGTGTGATATGATATATATATATATATATACACATGGCCCAAAACACACACAAACAATTAATGTAAATCAGAAATGAGTGTGTTGTATACATCGTGTGTGTAAGTAGATGACCAGTGAGTGAGACAGGTCTGATTTTAGAGAGAGAAATATATATATAGAGAGAGAGGGAGAGGATGGTTGGGTGTATATGGATAAGTATGTGTGTGTGGTTTGAGAGGGAACTAAAGGAGGTGCTGTGGAGGAGCTGAGAGGATCTTAGGGAGATCCAAAAAGGTTGAACCAAGCTCAGGAACAAGGATAGGGACTGCCATGAGAGGTAACCCATGAACCGAGCTTTCTCTCTCTAGAATTTCTTTAAATATACAATCTCTTTTAGAGCATAGCAGTTAGATTTAATGACAGGGCCTTATAGGGTATGGAAAATAGAAAAAAAAGCAAAAGGAATCACTGAAAAAGATTTAGAAATGAAAGAGAAAAAGTGAGTTACAAGTTTAGGAGAAAAACTGGGTTTCCTATATTTTATGTGTGAAAATTTGTTTACATGGTGGGGAATGGTAGAGGAGAGTTGCAGAAAAATTTTTAGAAAAGAAATGACACAAAACCGTGAGCAAAAGGCTAGAAAAAAATAGAAGCAACTAGGTCGCCGGAGATCTGGGGTACATGGCCAGAAATCTGGGTGCACAAGTCGAAAAATCTGTTGGGTTGGGGCTGAAATATGCTCAAAAAAATTGCTTAGGCTCTTAGGAATTTTTTCGTGTAAAAATGATAAGATTTGGAAGTGAAAAGGGAGGGAAAATTGAGTGGTTTGGTCACTATTCCGGCGACCGTGGTCAGGGAAGATGACCGGAGGTGGCCGGAAAGTCGGGCGCAGGAGAGGGGCCGACCTGGGTCTCGCTTGGGCCTGTTTTAAATGTTTTTGGGTTGGGGCTCGGTTGGGTTTAATGGCTTTAGGCAACTGGGCTCCTCACTTGTTTAAAAACAAATTGGGCCACCTTAAGTTGGGCCCAAAAGAAATGAAAAAGAAAAGGAAAAAAAAAAGGGGTAGGGGCGACACTCGAACCCGCGTGGGGCGCGTGGGAAGGAGGCGAGTGACCGTTTGGACAGGACAATCCCATGTCCATAAATGCACTGAATAAATATATATGTTATACTTGATTCCATTTTATAAATTAAAAATATTTAATTAAATTAAATGCTCCAAAATAGCTCGAAGCCCAAACAAGGCAAGTCATATATGTTTTCTTACTTTATTGGACCTCCTAGGACCAACGGTGAGGTCTGTGACGCGTTACGAGGTCCCAAAAAATAAAAGACCCGTGGAACCCTTAAAAATTATCAAAATGCCCCTGAGTTGAAACGCAGTTAAACGAACTCCGAATTAAGTAAACCAATAGTGGAATTTTATTATCTCAACTGTGGAGTCCAATTTATGAAAAGAGGTCTCGAGATGTAAGGACCAGTAAGAAGTACAAAAGGACTGTTTTGCCCTTTTTAGCCCAGATGTCCAAATTAAATTCCGCGAAAGCCTAAACCTAATTTCTTCAATGTTCCAGACACGATGATAGGATTTAATCTAACAAAATAGAAACTTATAAAATAAAGACATAACATTTGATGAATAGCATCATTCAAGTAGCAAACGAACTGAGTTGTATTTCATGATTTTAGGAACACTGAAAGGCAAAGGGAAGGTGGTCTGACCTTCTGCAGTCTGAGCGTTAGTTCCGCTAAGCAGCGAGCACTACTTCTTAGGGTTGAGACTAACCCATCAGGTACGATATATTGTGCTAAGTAAGAAATAGAATTAAGTTTAGGAATAACTGCCATGTTGACTTAATGATTCATATATCTACTTGATTGCTTATATGCTTATGTGTTTCCTATTATCTTTTTGAAAGTTGGTGAAGAATGTGGATCGTGATTGTGTATAACACATGAGCTAACATAATGTATGAATTATATTTTCAAGAATTGTTGAGATTATGGAATGTGTAACTTATGGCATGTGTTTAATTGAACTATGTATGCATGTACCCTTGATGGAGGGATTTTGTGATTGGACTGTTATTGTGTACTACATTGTTTAAAGCATGCTTCATATATGGATAAGATGCCTTATTGAGATTGCATTATGGCATGGTGAAATCAGAGCATATTGGCATAATGTGATTCCTTGGAACATGGCGTGAGTTGAGTATTTGGTGTTGTGCATACTAGTTACTCAAGCCGTCAGGGAAAGTCCGTAAAGTGAGACATACTGGTTACTCAGGCCGTCGAGAAAGGTCCGCAAAGTGAGACATACTGGTTACTCAGGCCGTCGGGAAAGGTCTCAATTAATGCAAGACCGTATTTCAGAAAACAAACAGTGCAAATATTAGGCATGTGGCTGTTATGTGTGCTGTGAGGACGTCTAGATGTGTGTGTGTGCAAGTGGGTGTGTGTGTGATATGATATATATATATATATATATATATATACACATGGCCCAAAACACACACAAACAATTAATGCGAATCAGAAATGAGTGTGCTATATACATTGTGTGTGTAAGTAGGTGACCAGTAAGTGAGACAGGTATGATTTTAGGGAGAGAAATATATATATATATATATATATATATATATAGAGAGAGAGAGAGGGGGGATGGCTGGGTGTATATGGATAAGTATGTGTGTGTGGTTTGAGAAGGAACCAAAGGAGGCACTGTGGAGGAGCTGAAAGGATCTTAGGGAGATCCAAAAAGGTTGAACCAAGCTCAGGAACAAGGATAGGGACTGCCATGAGAGGTAACCCATGAACCGAGCTTTCTCTCTCTAGAATTTCTTTAAATATACAATCTGTTTTAGAGCATGGTAGTTAGATTTAATGACAGGGCCTTATAGGGTATGGAAAATAGAAAACATTGCAAAAGGAATCACTGAAAAAGATTAAGAAATGAAAGAGAAAAAATGAGTTACAAGTTTAGGAGAAAAACTAGGTTTCCTATATTTTATGTGTGAAAATTTTTTTAAATGGTGGGGAATGGTAGAGGAGAGTTGCAGAAAAATTTTTAGAAAAGAAATAACACAAAACCGTGAGCAAAAGGCTAGAAAAAAATAGAAGAAACTAGGTCGCCGGAGATCTGGGGTACATGGCTGGAAATCTAGGTGCGTAGGTCGGAAAATCGGTTGGGTTAGGGCTGAAATATGCTCAAAAAAATTGCTTAGGGTCTTAGGAAATTTTTCGTGTAAAAATGATAAGATTTGGACGTGAAAAGGGAGGGAAAATTGAGAGGTGTGGTCGTGGTTCCGGCGACGGTGGTTGGGGAAGACGACCGGAGGTGGCCGGAAAGTCGGGCGCAGGAGGGGGGCCGACCTGGGTCTCGCTTGGGCTTGTTTTAAATTTTTTTGGGTTGGGGCTTGGTTGGGTTTAATGGCTTTAGGAAACTGGGCTCCTCACTTGTTTAAAAACAAATTGGGCCACCTTAAGTTGGGCCCAAAAGAATTGAAAAAGAAAAGGAAAAAAAAAAAGGGGTGGGGGCGAGACTCGAACCCGCGTGGGGCGCGTGGGAAGGGAACAGGACAATCCCATGACCATAAATGCACTGAATAAATATATATGTCATACTTGATTCCATTTTATAAATTAAAAATATTTAATTAAATTAAAGGCTCTGAAATGGCCCGAAGCCCAAAAAGGGCAAGTCATATATGTATTCTTATTGTCTTGGACCTCCTGGGACCAACGGTAAGGTCTGTGATGTGATACGAGGTCCCAAAAAATAAAAGACCCGTGGAACCCTTAAAAATTACCAAAATGTCCCTGAGTTGAAACGCAGTTAAACGAACTCCGAATTAAGTAAACCAATAGTGGAATTTTATTATCTCGACCATTCCGGACTCAACTGTGGAGTCTACTTTACGAAAAGAGGTCTCGGGATGTAAGGACCCGTAAGAAGTACAAAAGGACCGTTTTGCCCTTTTTAGCCCGGATGTCCAAATTAAATTCCGCGAAAGCCTAAACCTAATTTCTTCGACGTTCTGGACACGATGATAGGATTTGATCTAACAGAATAGAAACTTATAAAATAAAGACATAACATTTGATGAATAGCATCATTCAAGTAGCAAACGAACTGAGTTGTATTTCATGATTTCAGGAACACTGAAAGGCAAAGGGAAGGTGGTCTGACCTTCTGCAGTCTGACCGTTAGTTCCGTTACGCAACGAGCACTACTTCTTAGGGTTGAGACCAACCCATCAGGTACGATATATTGTGCTAAGTAAGAAATAGAATTAAGTTTAAGCATAACTGCCATGTTAACTTAATGATTCACATATCTGCTTGATTGCTTATATGCTTATGTGTTTCCTATTATCTTTTTGAAAGTTGGTGAAGAATGTGGATCGTGATTGTGTATATCACATGAGCTAACATAATGTGTGAATTATATTTTTGAGAATTGTTGAGATTATGGAATGTGTAACTTAAGGCATGTGTTTAACTGAACTATGTATGCATGTACCCTTGATGGAGGGATTTTGTGATTGGACTGTTATTGTGTACTACATTGTTTAAAGCATGCTTCATATACGGATAAGATGCCTTATTGAGATTGCATTATGGCATGGTGAAATCAGAGCAGATTGGCATAGTGTGATTCCTTGGAACATGGCGTGAGTTAAGCATTTGGTGTTGTGCATACTGGTTACTCAGGCCGTCGGGGAAGGTCCGTAAAGTGAGACATACTGGTTACTCAGGCAGTCGGGAAAGGTCCGTAAAGTGAGACATACTGGTTACTCAGGCCGTCAGAGAAGGTCTGTAAAGTGAGTCATGGGTGTGACATGGAGTTTGCATGGGTGTGTCACGTATATTTTTATTGTATTGTATTAATGAATTCATGAATATGTGATGAAACTTGTTAATACATTGTATGGATGAATTGGATGGCATGTAGGTTATAATTGTGCATGTAGATATAATTGTACACTTACACATGCCACACCTTAGATTACGTTAATGAGCTGGATGGCGCGTAGATTATTGCTAGTACATTTTACGGATGACATTGAATGACATATAGATATAACTGTACACTCGCACATGCCACGCCCTTAATTTTATTTCTTGCATTAGCATTATATTGTACCAGCAGTTGAACTGACCCATTCGTGAGACAACATTTCAGATGACACTCCGGCTACGCGAGAGATTTGGTGATGTTTTAGTGGAAGAAAGAACTTAGAGTATTTTGACACTTGGGGCGCATTTTGTGATGTACAGGCTTAAGCCCACGATGGCATGTTGTATGTATGTTGATGAAAATGAATGTAAGCTAAGTTGAACCAGTTAGATTTTCCTTTACCTTTATTTTATTTTCTTTTGGCTTCATTATTCGCGCCTCGGGTTCGCGGGAATTCGGGGCGTGACAGGTTAAGGTCAGAATGAACTGTCGATCCCTCAAAGCCCTCGGTACTAGCAACTCGTGCTCAAATCTGCTCTGCCTCAATAACCTTACTCAACAGTGTAGGCTGTGCACATAAACTGAATAGTGTGGCGTGTCCCTCAAACTTGACAAAATCCAAGTCAAACTTGCTAAGATCTCCCGTCATCTCCCACTCCCTAATAGCAATGCTAGCAATAGTGGTCCTCGGTGTCCTACTAAGTGCATCTGCTATGACATTAGCCTTCCCAAGATGGTACTGAAGGTCAAAGTCATAGTCTTCCATATACTCCATCCATCTCTTCTGGCGAAGGTTCAAGTCCTTCTGCATAAAAATATGTCTAAGGCTCTTGTGATCTGAAAACACCTCAAACTTCTCCCCGTATAAGTAGTGACGCCAACTCTTAAGTGCAAAGATGACGGCAGCTAACTCTAAGTCATGTGTAGGATAGTTATGCTCATGATTCTTCAACTGACGAGAACCATAGGATACCACCCTACCTTCCTGCATCAATACAAAACCTAGTCCCTCTCGCGATGCATTATAATAAATTGTATAGCCAATCCCTCCCTCAGGTATAATCAAAACAGGTGCTGAAGTCAACCTCCTCTTCAGCTCCTAAAATGACTACTCACAGTCATCATTCCACTCGAGTCTAATGCCCTTTCATGTCAGACAAGTCATCGGGGCGGCAAGACGAGAAAATCCCTCTACAAATCGACGTAAGTATCCGACTAATCCTAAGAAACTCTGGATCTCAAACACATTTTTTGGCCTCTCCCAACTCATAACAGAGTTAATCCTAGAAGGATCCATAAACACCCCGTGAAATAAAAGTTATCACTCTTAGGAATACACACTGTCATTCTTCCCCTATAGTAGTCTATACTCGCTCGAAAAGTAAACAACCAATCTATCATCAATTACATGTTAAACAAAAATTTGAAATCAAACTCCCCACAAACTTGACCTAACCATTCCATTCCCAATTCATTCTCTATGTCAACAACACGATCATTTATTTATTTATTTATTATTATTATTTTTTATTTTTTTATTTTTTTCAATCTACTAATAATTCAACAATCTAATTCATTAAAGGATGATTAAAGTCTTTTACTCTGTATCCAAGGTATATTTTATATACATTCCCATATATACGAAGTAACGCCAAGTGTTTATTTTTTTTTCCTTTTTCTTGTTCATCTCAACTATTTCATCTTAGTATAAATCCTTTCCATTCATACCACATATTATTAAAAGTTTTTTTTTTCATCTTCATCTTTTCAAGCTTTTAAGCTTTCAATTTCATGCATTATCCAATGATATGCTTCAAAATGCAATATAACCATGCAACCACACATGTACCCAACTCATAAGCGTTATGAAAACAACATATGCACCATATGTGTCTTACACATCAAATAATTTAACATATTCTATTAACACAATAGCTAGGTAATACACATGCCATCTAATTAACACATTTCTAGTAATCCATGCTCTTAAGCACCATATTCTCATCACATGTATCAAGAAAAGAAAACATGCAATAGACGCATTTCATCCACTACAAGTAGACTCACATGCTTTATCCTTACGAGGCACTTAGGCTGTAACTAAACCATATAATCAACTCATCTTTAGGTATTCATACCTAATAAACATATATTTACATATACATAAACATGATATGTTTCCCCTTTCGTCAATACTATCGATATAAGACATACTTTATTTATATCCACATACCTTATATATACATTAAACTAATATTTTATACTTAACACATACAATAAACCAACCAATCCATGACAAACTTATTATACCATAGATATTCATTAAATTTTTTTTCATGCATATACTAAATATACCTTACGGTTCCATCATCTATTTGGTACATACTCACGCAAGTTCGCATTAGTTAATTTCTTTTCCTTATTGCCTTCAATCGCCTTATTGGGTATCTTTTACTTTTTTTCCTTTACATGACTAGGTGATAACCATTCATGGATCACAACTCCTTTTGTTACCGACTGATGGAGAGTCATCCATCAACTGTAACGCAAGACTTGAGACCAATCCAGTCTGTATAGATATCATAGTCGTAGTATTGTAACCTATGAATATCGGGTTAATCTAGCATACATATATAGAATCAACAAGTAACAGTCAACAACTAACACATAACCTACCAAATAAACATTTAAGTATAGAATCCATCATAAGAATATACATATACATAAATGAGCTTACAACTTACCATATAGGTAACTAGGCACACAACCAATCCTATGGATATCCAAGCTTATAGCCTATCTTATAGATAACTAAAAATATTTTCGATCTCATAAATCATTTGGTTTACTGTATAGATATAAGCATCTAGCCCCAGTTGATCATTAATAAAACACATCACATACCCTTAGCAAATTAGGAAAACAATCACATTGTACAATTGAAGATACTAAAGCAACAAACACACACATTATCATGTGCTCAAAACCAGCCCAATTAACCTGAGGTCTAACCTCTCCCACTGTCCCTAGGTATTCAAAACCTAAAGCTCTGATACTAAGTTGTCACGCCCTGAATTTTCATAAACCCGAGGAGTAAGTGAGAATAATAAAATAAAGGAATTAAATTAATTTATTCGTTTCTAATTGGCTTTTACTTGTTAATTTTCAAGGTCATGTCTTACAATGGCTTAAAATGTAGACTAAACATAACCTAGGTGATTTCATAACCCATCTTCAAGGTAGTGACCAAATATGATCCAAGTGATTGCTTAACATAACCCAAAATGATGCCAAAGTATGGTCAAAGTTGGTAGCCCAATATGGCCTAAGTAAAGGTCAAATATTTCTCTAAGTAGTGACCAAACATGGTCCCAAAGGGTGGCCAAACATGGCCTACAAGGGTGGAAAAACACGGTCCAAAAGGGTAGTAAATCATGGCCCAAAAGAGTGGTCAAACATGGCCCAAAAGGGTGGCCAAACATGGCCTAGGGATTGGCCAACATGGCTTAGGGGCTGGCCAAACATAGCCCAAGGCAAGTGGCCAAGGGCTGGTGTCAAGAGGTGCAAAGCTGGGTGCCCATGGGGCTGTTAAGTAGCAGGGCAGCAGCAGGTGCAGGGCTCGCAGGGGGCAGGCAGACGCGCGGGGTGCGCGGCGTAGGAGCATAGGCGCGGGCGCGGCTGGGGCACAGGCAGGCTAGGGCTGGGGCACAGGCATTGTAGCTACAGTGTTTACTGCAACCTGATTTTTTCTATTTCTAAATTTTTCATGCAAGTGCTACAGCTAATTTTTTTCCATTTTTAACCTACTTCTTCCAAGTTTTCAATCCCCATTTTTTGGCACTCTTCCCACCCATATATGGGGAATTTTACACACCTAACAACTCTTTTAAATTCACAAAATTTTAACATGGTCTCCTTTGTTTTCTAAGCCTTTTCCACCTAATATTTTACAACACAATTCACCACTCTTAAACTAGTAACCAATCTACATTCTTTTTTTCAACTAAGCATTCATACATCATTTAAAACATACAATCCACCATATATATACATATACTTGAAATTCAAAATGTCACAAACTTCATGCTCATTACAAATTTAGGGCCTTGCCCATTGTTTCCATACTATAAAAGATTTTTCAAGTTATTACACATGTCCTAGGGCTTATACCCTCATACAACCAAAAATATGCCCTAAGAGCCAAATCTTCTTCAAAGTCCACTTCTCCCTCTATGCTTCAAGACCTCATCAAGTCTCAAGTGCCGGAAGTCTCATCTATAATATATAATCCCATATAGGGTGAGCACGACGGCCCAGTATGACATAATGCTAACATAAGGAATAAAAATAAGCGTGGCATGTGCAAAGTGAACATTTATAAACTATAACCTTTCCAACTCATAAATGTAATACAATGGCAAGATACATGATACACACATGCAACTCTATGCCTAACCCATACCTCGTTTCACAGTCTACCCCCGTCAGCCCGCGAGTATTGTTATTGGCCAGATTTTGGGTTTTTCACCACAGGATCTACACCCTCATAATGCATAGCACCAAAGTGCTCAACCCATGCCATATTTCCAAAGATTCAAGTATGCCAAGATGCCTTGATTTTTCTATGCAATTTCAATGAGGCATTTTAACAAATACATAAAATATACCTGAAATCATACATCATACATAAAGTAAACTATAACATCCAAATCACAAAACTTTTTCTACATGAACATAACCTGCAACACAATGAATTAAACATATATTCATGTTACATTTTCATCACTTTGACAAACTGTCAACAAATACACAAGTACACAACTACCCATACATTGAGCAAATCATAACTTTCAAACTACAAGACTTTGTCTACATGAACATAAGCTAGAATGCAATAAATCATACATATATTCATGTTACATGTTCATTACTTCACTAAATTCTCAAAGAATACATAAGTACATAAGGCACCAACCCTAGGTTTTTAAAGTAGCTATATGCTAGGTGATTTTTTAACAACAAGTAAGCATGTAAGTCATACAATCAACTTATAAAAACACTACTAAACTTAACTCTATTTTTTACTTAGCAAAATATCATACCTAAAAGGGTTTTTCTCAACCCTAAGGAGTTGAACTCACTGTACAGCCACACCAATCATTGAGAATGTGGCCCTTGATGTGCGGAACAACTTCCTAGAAGGAAGCCTTGTGAAATTTTAAGGTTAGAGATGAGTTTTGAAAGGTAGAAAGTTGAAAAAACCTAAGTTTTCTTCATCTTTCTCTCCATGCATGACCTACTGCTCATTCCTCAAACCAAATTTTGTGATTTTAACACTAAAGGGTCCTACTTATAGTAAAGGGGCCAAGGGGTGAAAAGACCATTTTTGTCCTTAATGAGTTCGGGACCCCGTTACACTACAACACGTCCCGAAATGCCTTAATTCGATATTTTGCTTTAACCAAAATTATTAAAATTATTTTAAATGATATTTTTCTAAAAAAAATTATTTTCTCTTGTTGGCGGGTATGGCCGGGCCCACCTGGGCCATCCGGGATGCCCTTTTTGGTTAATTTTTTAAAATGTCTCCAATTAGGCTCAAATTCTCACAGGGGGTGTATTTTAATATTCTAAACATATTTTCCTTCTATGACATACTCAAAATATGCTTCTAAACATGACTTATATATAAATGATGCATATGTAGTGTCGTACCAGCAAATGGTGCATGAATAGTGCCCTACCGGCAAAAAATGAAAAATTTATCCTGATTTTTCAGATTTCTACATTTCTTATTTCCTTCTTATTTACGCCCCACCTCTCCCACCCTCCCCTTTTGTTTTTGTATAGAGAAAAAACCCATGTGGGTTTTGTTCCACTTAATTTTTATTTTATTTTCTTTTATTTTTATAAAAAAAAAAAAAATTACTCCCATTTACAAGATGAAGGTTGTCCATTCTGTTGTCTAGTCCTACTTTTAAAAAACTTCAATTTTTGATCTACAAAGACCCACTTAGAACTTATAACAATATATATGCAACACAGTAGAACTACTCAAGACAATTTAGAGGTATAAAGTGCAATTCTCAATTAAACGATCTTTATTTTTCAAAAGAATATATTTTTAATAAAATAATAAGACTTAAAACAATAATAAAATAATGTATAATATAAGAGTTTTGAATAATGTAAACAATACGCCATGATTTATCTATCTTGACCAAAGCACGACACATGTTTATAATAAGTTCTTCAGGGTACAGATTATGTAATAGGTTTAGAGCTTGTCATCACCTTGCATAGACTACCGACCTCCAAATAAGGAAACAGAGTTATACATAATAACTATTATCTTTTGATATCCTTAAATTCCTACTTTTATGGCTCCTAATCCTACTCAACTTATGATATCTATAGCATATAAATAAGATCATAAGATACGCTTTCAGTTTACGTTCAATTCTTCTCTAGAATTACTATCTCCGACCCTGCCCCGACTCCGTTGATGAACACCCCATGCCCGCCCTATTAGAAGCGGAGCGGGGCGGGTCCGCAGTGGGGTGGGATAAATTACCATATCTATTTACAGGAACTAAGAAGAAGAATCATCAAAGTTATCAGAAATTAGCAACATCACAGTCCAAAGTGTTTTTTTTTTTAACATTGATTAGATTTTTTTTCTTACTTTATTCGTTTTATTTATGAATACCAATCATTATTTTGTTTTTGTTTTATGCGAATTACTTTTAATCCCTCTTGTCCTATAGTACTAGAGTTATTTTATATTCAACAGCGGTAGATTTTAGATCTAACAAAAAAAAATTCTAGATTTTTTACTCAAATTTATATTTAAGTTGAATTTGACTGCCAATTTAACGTATAAGACAGAAATAGAGTTAAAAGAGAGACAGACAGAAATTTACTTACAGTACGAGTGGTCTATAGAACTCTAAAGAACCCATAGTTTACGGGAGAAATTCGGGCGAAGGCAAGACAGTTTTTCTTTGAATCGAGAAAGCAAATAATATTCATCAAAATCAGAAGTTGTTACCTCATAATCATCAAAATCACAAACTGATGCCTCATCATCATCATCGAAATCTGTCTCCTCATCTGGCGGCGCACCATATTCTGTTTCCTCCTCCAACAGCAAACCATATTGCTCCGTTTTGTGTATTTTTTGAAAATGGGCGACCTAGGTTATCACGCCCCGAATTTTTACAAACTCGGGGAGTGAGTGAAATAAACAAAAAAAGATAATAAAGGACAATTACATGCATTCCAAACACTAACCCAATCCCTATTCTGATACTAATCCATAAAGCCTTACTCGTTGTTTCATAACATTCAAATAAACATGTATAATTTAGGGCTTATGCCATTGCACAACATCAAAATACGCCCCAAGGGCCAAAAATCCTCCATGATCCATGTCTCCTCTATTCTCCAAGACTTCCTCAAGTCTCAAGTATCAAGAGCATCATCTGTAATATGATGTCCCACGAATTGGTCAGCTCAACAGCTGGTATAACATAATGCTAATGCAAGAAACAAGGTTAAGGCGTGGCATGTGCAAAGTGTACATTTATAATCTAGATGCTTTCTGGTTCATTAATACGATGCAATGAAAATATGCATGACACACCCATGCACTCTATGCCACACCCATGTCTCATTTACGGACAGCATCCGATGGATCTGAGTACCAACACCCATTCACGGGCCTCCCCCGTTGGATCTGGGTACCAATGCAATGGCCAATTTTGGGTTTTTCACCACAGGATCTACACCCTCGTAATGCATAGCACCACGTGCTCAACCCACACTATGTTTCCAAAGGATTCACCATATGCCAATATGTTTTGATTTCACCACACAATAATATAATCTCAATAAAGCATGCTTTAAATGATGTATCATACTCGAAGCAATAATAATATTTAAATCACAAAACTTGTTCCACATGAATTCACTGACCTTCTCTCTCTCCTCTAATTTCTCTTTCTCTACTTTAGACCTACTTCACTATTATCATTTCTGATCTTCTCACCCCTCACGCAACACTCATGTACATAAAGGAAAGAAATATACACCTTCTGCACTCTATGTGTTGGTGTGTATATATATATATATATATATACACACACACATATAAACACATTGTACACTGAACACCCACTTACACACACAGTTAGCCGCCCCCTTTCTGACTTCTTTCCCTACTTCTTTCTTTTCCCCTTTCTTTGCATTTAATGTTTGCTTGCACCTTTGGTTTTATATATATATATATATATATACATATATGTGTGTGTGTATATTATATTACACACATATACACACACCGATACATCCACTTGCCGACCTCCTGGCAGCACACACACACACAAACCCACACACACTGCATGCTTCTCACTTTCTTTTCCTTTTTATTTTCTTGTATTTTATATTTAAATACTCATATACGTGTGTTTTATACTTTATACTATATATATATATATATCTACACATGTATAATACATATTCTTATACATACATATTTATTCATATATATATATATATGTATATGCTAGCTTTTTAGTTACGTATACATACACTCATTTACACACATGTACACACATTTATGAAATGAAAAATTTATTCCAAAAATTCAGATCTCTACATCCTTCTCCCCTTAAAGAAATTTCATCCCAAAATTTAGAAATATGCATCAATGAACAAACAACTCGGGATACCTAGCACAAACTTCAGCCTCACGTTCCCAAGTAGCCTCCTCGACCCCATGATGGCTCCAAAGGACCTTGACCAAAGGGATGATCTTGCCTCGCAAAACCTGATCCCTCGAGTCCAATATCTGTACGGGTCTCTGGTTATAGGAAACGTCACCCTCCAACTAAAGATCTACCCAATCCAGTACATGTGAGGGGTCAGGCTCGTACTTCCTCAACATTGACACATAGAAACATCGTGAACCCTAGATAGTTGTGGCGGTAATGCTAGCTTATAGACCACCTCACCAACCTTCCCAAGGATCTCAAATGAGCTTATAAACCGTGGCGACAGCTTCCCACTACGCCCAAATTTCCTGAATCCTCGCCATGGGGCTACCTTGAGGAACATATGCCCCCCAACATCAAATGACAGAGGTCATCGCCTCCTGTCTGCATAACTCTTCTAGTGGTTCTGTGCTATCAACAGACGCTGCCGGAGCACCTGTATCTTCTCCATGGTCTCACGGACTATGTCTGGCCCTAAAGTAGCTGTCTTTCCCACCTCGGTCAAATATACTGGTAAATGACACAGCCCACCATACAATGCCTCAAATGATGCCATCTCAATACTAGACTGGTAGTTGTTATTTGAGGCAAACTCTACTAAGGCAAGGTGATCCTCCCAACTACCCCTGAAGTCCATAACGTAGGCTCTAAACATATCCTCAAGAATCTGAATGGTGCATTCTAACTGACCATCAGTCTGAGGGTGGAAGGCAGTACTAAACTATAGCTGAGTCTCTAAGGCTATCTGAAGACTCTGCCAAAACCATGCAGTGAAACGTGGGTCTCTGTCTGAAACAATGAAAACGGGAACCCCATGTAGTCGTACTATCTCTTGGACATACAACCTACTGAGGACATCCCTGAGTCTGTCGCTCTAATTGGTAAGAAATGTGCGGACTTCATCAACCTGTCAACTATAACCCAAACTGTATTGTGACCTCTGGGTGACTTCGGAAGATCCATCACAAAATCCATAGTAACGTGCTCACACTTCCACTCGGCCACTAGCAATAGCTGTAACAAACCCCCAAGCCTCTGGTGCTTAACCTTCACCTGATGACATGTGAGACATCTAGACACAAACTGCACCACATCTCTCTTCATCCCCGCCCACCAATACTGGCGGCATAAATCATGATACATTTTAGTGCCCCCTGGGTGCACTGCTAGGCGTGAATGATGGAAATCTCTAAGGACATCAGCCCTAAGAGACTCGGGAACAAAGACTTTACCCATATACCTCAGGCTAAGGTCAGAATGAACTATCCATCCCTCAAATCCCTCAGGACTAGTAACTCTTGCTCTAATCTGCTCTGCCTCTGTGTCCTGTAACTGTGCCTCAATAACCCTGCTCAACAGTGAAGGCTATGCACACACACTAAACAGTGTGCCATGTCCCTCAAACTTGGAAAGCTCTAAGTCAAACTCTCCAATGTCTCCCATCATCTCCCACTCTCTAATAGCAATGCTAGCTACATTGCTCCTCGACCTCCTACTAAGTGCTTTTGCTATGACATTGGCTTTCCCAAGGTGGTACTGAAGGTCATAGTCCTCCATATACTCCATCCATTTTCTCTATCGAACGTTCAAGTCTTTCTACGTGAAAATGTACCTATGGCTCTTGTGATCTGAGAACACCTTGAACCTCACCCCATATAAGTAGTGTCGCCAACTCTTAAGTGCAAAGATGACGGCAGCTAACTCTAAATCATGTGTGGGGTAGTTCTGCTCATGACTCTTTAATTGACGAGAACCATAGGCTACCACTCTACCCTCCTACATCAAAACACAACCTAATCCCTCTCCTGAAGCATCACAATAAACAATATAGCCCATACCTCCCTCAAGTATAATCAAGACGGGCGCTAAAGTTAGCCTTCTCTTTAGCTCTTGAAATGACTGCTCACAGTCGTCTGTCCACTCAAATCTAATGCCCTTGCGCGTCAGATGAGTCATCAGCGCGGCAAGACGAGAAAACCCTTCTACAAACTGATGATAGTATCCTGCCAATCCCAAGAAACTCCGAATCTCAAACACGTTCTTCGGCCTCTCCCAATTCATAACAGAGTCAATCTTAGAAGGATCCACAGATACTCCACTACCTGACACAACATGGCCTAAAAACTGCACCTCCTGAAGCCAAAACTCACACTTCGAGAACTTAGCAAATAGACGATGCTCCCTCAAAATCTGTAACACAATCCGTAGATAAAAGGCATGCTCATCCTCAGAAGGTGAGTAAATCAAAACATCATCAACAAATACCATGACAAACTGATCTATATAAGGACTAAACATACGGTGCATCAAGTCTATGAATGCTACCGGGGCATTCGTCACACCGAATGGCATAACTACAAACTCATAATGGCCATAACGAGTGCAAAAAGTTGTCTTCGCTATATCCTCCTCCCGTACTCTTAACTGATGATACCCAGACCGAAGATCAATCTTTGAGAAACATCTCAAACCCCTAAGCTGATCAAACAAGTCATCTATTCTCGATAACGGGTATTTGTTCTTGATAGTGACCCGGTTTAGTCTCCTATAGTCCATACACAAATGCAATGTCCCATCCTTCTTCTTCGTAAATAGTGCCAAAGCACCCCAGAGAGAAGTACTAGGATGAATAAAACCCTTACCCTGCAAATCAGTCAACTACTCCTTCAGATCTCTGAACTCAGCTAGAGCTATACGGTAAGGAGGAATGAAAATAGGCATAGTGCCGGGGATAAGCTCTATTGTGAACTCTATCTCTCGTCTCGGCGGTATACTAGTCAAGTCATCTGGGAAGACATCAGGAAACTCATCCATTACTGGTGGCAACACACTCTCTGTAGTTCCACTATCACCTGCAACCAAACTAGCCAACATGTAACTATGGCCTCCCCAACTCCTCGAGTCGTACAAGGGTGGCACTAAGAAATTCCCACGATCTCCTATGAAATGAAAGTTATCTCCCTCAGGAGTACATACTGTCACTCTCCCTCTGTAGTAATCCATACTCGCCCGGTAAGTAAACAACCAATCCATATCCAAAATAATATCAAAGCCAGTCATGTTAAGCAAAATGAAATCAAAGTAAAGGGTGCGATCAGTTATCTCAATCGAGCAATCTCTACAGATCCTCGTCAATAACACACTACCCCCAACTAGTGTATCAACATGCAATGGTGGATCCAACAGATCTATATCCAACCCCAATGTCATTGTAATGACTTCAATTTTTTGAATGGAAATTTTTTATTATTATTATTATTATTATTATTAATTAAATTAAGGATATATGTGTGTTAAAAAAATGTTTAAATGTTTATATGTATTATATATGTGTATTATATATATATATATAACTATACATATATATGAATCAGGTTGTGTGCCTAGTCGTGTGGGTGTGTGTGTGTGTGTACAAAGGTGATATAATATATGAGTATATATATATATATATAAGCCCCAAAGGTCAGCTTGCATTAAATGCAAGGCTGACCTAAATGTGGAAAGAGGGGGAAGTAGGGAGGCTGTAGCTGGCCTGGGGCAGTGGGAGAGGCGTGTGAGTATGGGTTTATATGAGTATGTTGGTTGGGATGGAAAGAAAGAAAAAAATCAAAAAGGAAGAGAGGAAGAGAGAAGCTAAGTTAGAAGGCAGTGAGCATTGAGAGGAGCCTGGACCAAGCTTGGGCTAGGAAAGAGAAGAGGACACACGGCTAGAGAGAGAAAAACTCAGAAAAGAGGTAAGTGACCCAGTTCTGGTTTTTAAGTTTTTAAGCATGTTGGTTTAGATTTGATTGTGGGGTCTTGTAGAGTAAAGTGTAAGGAAAATTTTGCAAAAAGAATCAACTCAAATGGGTGAGAAATGAGAGAGAAAATAGGAGTTGCAGGTGGGGAATGATAATTGGTTGATCGAGATTTTCTTGTTTAAAACTTTGTATAGATGGAATGAAAACATTCCTAAATAGTGCAGAAACAATCTTGGTTAAGAAACTAGGTTGAAACAGTGATAAAAATGCAAGAAATAGGTTGGCCGGAGATTCGACCATAGCTCTTTGATCCCCTATTCGTGACGTTTGAGTGATCCAAACTGAAAATGGAGGTTGGATATGAGGTCTATGGGAAAAATGGAAGAAAATAGCATTTTGAAAACTTGGAAAATCTGTCGGAAAACGGTCGCCGGTGCTGGAGAAGGCGCCGGAACCCTACTGGAGACTCGCCGAAAAAACGAGGAAAATGGAGTACTGTTCCAGGTTCTGGGTCGGGTCTCGGGTCGGGTCCGTGTTCGGGTTCGGGTCGGGTCATGACCGACCCACCCCTACCACGTGTCAACCTGGTGTTTTAAATTAAAAGTGACTTAGGGGCTGTTTGGCTACAGGGTTAATTAATTGAAATTGGAATTAAATTGAAATTAGGGATATCCTATCCCTGTTTTGGGTTAGCCACTGTTTGGCTATCTGAATTAGGAATAGGACATTTCGAAATTTCGAATTGAACCTTGTACGGAAATTAACTTTGACCCCAGGACTTTCGGTAATTAAAATTTGACCCCAGAACCTTTAGATAACTGCAGTTTGACCCCCCTCAATAAAATACTAATATAATTAAATTAATTAATTAATTAATTAATTAATTAATTTAATTATTTAAATATCCCAAAATAGTCCAGAGTCCAAATGGGACAAGTCATTAGTGTATTTTGACTATCTCGACCATTCTGAGACCAACGGAGAGGTCCATTTTATGAGACAGGGTCCCAAAAAATAAAAGACCCGTAATAACATTTAAAAATTACCAAAATGCCCCTGAATAGAAACGTAGTCAAACGAACTCTGAATTAAGTGAAAAAATAGTGAAACTTTATTATTTTGAGCATTCCGGACTCAACCGTGGAGTCCAATTTGTAAAAAGAGGTCTCAGGATGTAAGGACCCGTAAATGTGCAAAATGATCGTTTTGCCCTTTTTAGCTCGGATGTCCGAATTAGATTCCACGAAGGCCTAAACCTATTTTTTTCGACGTTTCGGAGTCAACAGTAGAGTTTAATTTGGTAAAATAGAAACTTATAAAATAAATACATAAAATTTGATGAATAACATAATTCAAGTAGCAATTGAACTGAGTTGTATTTCATGATTTTAGGAACACGGAAAGACAAGGAGAAGGTGGTCTGACCTTCTATATTTTCACTGTAGTTCAGCTACACCGCGAGTACGATTTCTTAGGGTTGAGATCAACCCATCCAGGTACGATATATTGTGCTAAGTAAGAAATAGGATTAAGTTTAGGAATAACTACCATATTGATAAGATGATTCATATATCTGTTTAATTGCTTATGTGATTATGTGTTTCTTGTTAGCTGTTTGTAAGTTTGGTGATGAATGTGGACCATGACTATGTATATATCGCATGTGTTAGTACAATGTGTGGATTATATTCCTTGAGAATTGTTGAGACAATTAAATAAGTGATTTAAAGCATGCTTCATGTATGGATGTAATGCCTTATTGAGACTGCATCGTGGCATGATAGAATCAGAGCATATTGGCATAGTGTGATTCCTTGGACGTGGTGTGAGTTGAGCACGTGGTGCTGTGCATTATGAGGGTGCAGATCCTGTGGTGAAAAACCCAAAATCGGCCATTAGGTACTCGCAGGCCTGACGGATTCCGGACCGTGAAGTGAGACATACATTAGTACTCAAGCTATCGGGGAAGGACCGTAAGACGAGACATGGTTGGGCATAGAGTTGCATGGGTGCATCATGCATACTGTTCATGTACTGCATACTATTCATATACTGCCTTGATGAGATTGCATGTCATGTAGATATAACTGTACACTTGCACCTACCACGTCCTTAATTTTGTTTCTTGCATTAGCATTATATTGTACCAACAGTTGAGTTGACCCATTCGTGGGACAACATTTCAGATGACACTCCAGCTACATGAGACTTAGAGAGGCCTTAGCAGAGGAGAGGATTGAGAACTACATTTGGCCATAGGGCATATTTTGATAATGTACAAGGGCATAAGCCCAGACTATTTTCTGTTGTTTATATGTTGTGAATTAATGGGTAAGACCTTATGAATGGTATCAAGACTGTAGGTTGAATCAGTGTTGAATGCATGAGACTTTCCTTGATTGCCCCTTTATTTCTTAATTGTTATTTTCCTTTTTGTTTCGTTACTTGCGCCTCGGGTTCGCTGGAATTCGGGGCGTGACAGTTATGGCAAACATGGTAGATATGAATGAATGAGATGCACCTGAGTCTATCAGTACACTGGCCTATGAACTAAATACAAGGAATGTACCTCGAACTACTGATGGTCCAGAAGTAGAGGCCTCTGGGGTGGCTACTGCATAAACAAGGCCTTGAGTAGTCTGGCCCTGCCTACCTCCCTCTCTCTATCCGTGCTGACCTCTTCCCCTCTGTGCGGGAGCTTTAACACTCAGTACGGAGGGTGCAGATTAGAAATAGGGTACTGGGGGTCTATGGCTTGGCTGTGGCTGTGGTAAAGGCATCTGGGTATGCTGGTAGTAATGTGGCCTCGGTGTGCTCTGTGAGGTCTGCCCTTGAGGACAGTTGGCCCTAACATGGCCTGTTTGGTGGCATTTGTAGCAAAGCCGTGGAGCTCCTCACCCTTGACTCTGTGCTTGAGGTGGAAGTGACATCTGACTCAGTCCAGCCCCATATCCTTGACTGGGATCTCTTTGTAGGCAATCGGTCATTCTATGGCCAGGCTGTCTACACCGATAACATGTAATGGGTCCCTGTGATACCCCCAAGAGTAACAGACATAACAGGCTGGGGGGCTAAGAACTGAACGGGCCTCTGGGATGTCGATGGGAAAGATGCACCGGACCGGGACCTCTTCAATGGTCTCCCACCAGTGTGAGTCAAGGCAAGCATAGTAGGCTGGGCAAGCGTAGACATCTGTGTTGTGGCTGTCCTGGCCTGGGTCTGGGATTCCTTGATCCCTCTAATGTCACCAAGCTCTCTCTCCACTTTAATGGCCCTAGTCACTACTTCCTCATATGTGTCCATAATGTGCCCAGCCAATCTATCCCTAATAGAGGTCTTTTAACCCCTTGAAAAAATGAAAGACCCTCAGACGCTCCTCTCTAACAATGTGTAGGAAAAATCTCCCCAATGTAGTAAATCGGGACTAATACTGAGTCACTATCATATCCCTCTGAAGTAGTGTCTCAAACTCTTCCATAAACCCAATCCTGGCAGTCTCTGGAAAGTAATGGTCATTGAACATGGCCACAAAAGCATCCCATCCCATCCCATCCCTCACCGAACCTATGCAGCCTGTCAGCAGATACTCGCCACCACTGATCAACCAACTCAGTAAACTAGAAGGTGGCACATCGGATCCTCAAATGTGGCTCAGTGATCCCCTGTGAGTCTAGGATCCTGGTGATCTAATTCAGCCACTCCTCTGCGGCCAATGGGTCAGGTTGTCCGGCGAACGTAGAAGGTCTCATCCTCTAGAATGTCTTCATCATGAAGGTATCCATAGTCTCGCCACCTGTAGCCCGGGTCTCTTGAATGGCCCGAAAACACTCCTGTATAATGGTCGCCATATCTATGGCGCCAATGGTCTGCTCTACCTCTTCTACTAAAGCAGGCACTAGAGTAGGTACAGGAGCAAGAGCAAGGGCAATAGCCTCCTCAGCTGTGCTATGGGTAGGTGCATCAACTGGAGCAACAGTCTCCTCTGATGTGCCATGAACAGGAGCAGTAGCTCTGGGTCTGCCACGCCGAAGTGGGGCAGTGGCCCTAGGCCTACCTCGCCTAGGTGGTCCAGCTCTCGCAGAGGCTCTCCTCAGTGGCATGAGTCTACAAGTCCAAGAAAAAAAATTAATGCCCCTTTCTCACATCTAGATATACACATTAAAAAAAATCTCAGTCTTGTTCTTATCTACAACTTACAATTGACAGGTAGTACGTATAGCATGTCATAATGTACACTTAACAATTTCTCACACCACTCACATCATACATCATAATATAATAGCAATCAACACATAATCACAACAAGTCATGCTCCAAGTGAATATAATCACATAACACACAAGATCCTATTGTATACTACCGACAACTCACACTAAGTCTCATGCTTTCCTCTAGGGTCTTATGGTGTTCAACAACACCCTACAGTCTTTAGGTGTTCAAACCTATGCTCTGATACCACGTTGTCACGCCTCGAATTTCCACAAACCCGGGGACTCAGTGAAATAAACAAAAAAAGATAATAAAGGACAATTACATGCATTCCAAACACTAACCCAATCCCAGTTCTGATACTAATGCATAGAGCCTTACTTGTTGTTTCATAACATATAAATAAATATGTATAGTTTAGGGCTTATGCCCTTGTACAACATCAAAATATGCCTCAAGGGCCAAAAATCCTCCATTATCCATGTCTCCTCTGTTCTCGAGGACTTCCTCAAGTCTCAAGTATCAGGAGCATCATCTGTAATATGATATCCCATGAATGGGTCAACTCAACAGCTGGTATAACATAATGCTAATGCAAGAAACAAGGTTAAGGCGTGGCATGTGCAAAGTATACATTTATAATCTAGATGCTTTCCAGTTCATTAATACGATGCAACGAAAATATGCATGACACACCCATGCACTCTATGCCACACCCATGTCTCATTTACGGACCGCATCCGATGGTTCTGAGTACCAACATCCATTCACGGGCCTCCCCCATTGGATCTGGGTACCAATGCAATGGCCAATTTTGGATTTTTCACCTCAAGATCTACACCCTCATAATGCATAGCACCACGTGCTCAACCCACACTATGTTTCCAAAGGATTCACTATATGCCAATATGGTTTGATTTCACCATACAATAATATAATCTCAATGAAGCATGCTTTAAATGATGTATCATACTCGAAGCAATAATAATATTTAAATTACAAAACTTGTTCCACATGAATACATATCTCATACAATCAATTTAAACACATGGTCGCAATTCACATTCATCACTTTACTAAATTCTCAAAGAATGCAAGAAACACACAAGCACGTAAACAACCAACTCTAAGATATCAAGCAAACATATTCCAAATAATTTCCCAACAACAGTTAAGCATATAAATCATTCAATTTACTCATAAAATATTCCTAGACTTAACCCTGTTTCTTACTTAGAAAAACATCATACCTAGAAGGACTTTTCTCAACCCTTGGGAGTCGTGTCCGCTGTGCAGTCGAACCAAACAGTGAGAATGTAGAAGGTCAAACAGCCTTCTCCTTTCTTGTTAGTGTTCCTAAAAATCATAAAATATAACTCAGTCTATTGCTACTTGAATTATGCTATTCATCAAATTTTATACTTTTATTTCATGAGTTTCTATTTTACTAAAATAAACTCTACCATTGAGTCCGAAACGTCGAACAAAGTCGATTTAGGCTTTCGCGGAATTCAATTCTAGCATTTGTATTAAAAAGGGTAAAATGGTCATTTTACACTTTTACAGGTTCTCACTTCTCGAGACCACTTTTCACAAATCGGACTCACGGTTGAGTCCGGAATGCTCGAAATAATAAAAATTCACTATTCTTTTATTTTAATCGGAGTCCGTTCGACTACTTTTCAACTTAGGGCATTTTGGTAATTTTTAATGTTCCTACGGGTCTTTTATTTTTCGGGACCTCCTCTAGCAGCACGGACCTCACCATTGGTCTTAGAAGGTCCAAGATAGTTAAAATACACTAATAACTTGTCTAATTTGGACTCCGAGCCATTTCGCCATTATTTAATTTAATTTAATTAATAAGATATTTATATAATACATATTTTTGTGCCTAAAGAGGACACGAGATTGTCCTGTCTCACGTGGGTTAGGGCTTGGGTGATTTCCTTCAGGTCTGGTGTTCGACTCTGCGAGACTGCGGTCCCTTTTTATTTTTCAAATGGTTTTAAAACCAAACGGCAGTTAATCGTAAAACTGGAACAAGTTATCCCCCATTCCCAATTTAACTCTCATTTCAAATTGCTTAAACTTGCTACCAAATATTCCTATTCCACCCTTTTTAAATTTAAAACCCCTTTTAATTAAAAGGACACAGTTTCGGCCTAATCACACACCAAACAGTGTCGTATTAGAACACTGCATGTCACCCCCCCGCACAACTTTCTGGTAGGGTTTCGTGGTCTCCGATCACCCTCTTCGATGACGGTGGCGGGAAACTGCAAAAAAACAAATTTTAGAACTTCATTTTCATGGCACTTTTGAAGTCGTTTTTAATTCTAAATCATTCTACAATGTTTTTAAAACATTCTAACATGGTTTCGAGCCTTCCAAACAGAATGAATCGATCCCATTTTCTTCTCTCTCAGTTTTACGACCGACTATTATTCTCTTGATTTTGTCATAATTTGTTAACTGTTTTGACTCCCTTCATCTTCTAACCTTTTTTTGCACTTAACAAGATTAACTTTCCACCATTTAAACTAAGTTTTAACACATAAAACATCAAGAACTGAATTTTCACCCTAGACCTGTAACTCATTATATCTTCCTTAGTTCTTGACCATTTTAGATGATTCTTCTTGCAAAATAAACTATATCTCATGCTCATTCAGATCCTATAATAAGAATCTAACCTTCATGCTTTTGAAAATTAAAACAAAAGCTGACCAACTTACTTTCTTTCTGGTTTTTCTGTTGCAGTCCCTTTCTCTCTCCTTTCTGCTTCAACCTTTGGATCTCCGTATGGTCCTCTCAGCTCCTCCACAATCCTTACAGCCCCTCCACCACTTCTTTCTTTCTGATTTCCTTTCTCACTAACCAACGCATCCATATACATATATACACTCATCATCACTGTCCCTCTATCTCTCCTCTGATTTCTCTCTCTCTACTTCAGACCTACTTCACTGTTATCATTTCTGATCTTCACACCCCTCACGCAACACTCATGTACATAAAGGAAAGAATTATACACCTGCTACACTCTATGTGTTGGTATATATATATATATATATATATACACACACACACACACACATATAGACACACATTGTACACTGTACACACACTAAACACCCACTTACACACACAATCAGCCGCCCCCTTTCTGACTTCCTTCCCTACTTCTTTCTTTTCCCCTTTCTTTGTATTTAATGTTTGATTGCACCTTTGGTTATATATATATATATATATATATATATATATTATATTACACACACATACACACACCAATGCATCCACTTGCCGACCTCCTAGCAGCACACACCCACAAACCCACACACACTGCATGCTTCTCACTTTCTTTTCCTTTTTATTTTCTTGCATTTTATATTTAAATACTCATATACATGTATTTTATACTTTATACTATATATATATATATATATCTACACATGTATAATACATATTCTTATACATACACATATATTCATATATATATATATATATGTGTATGTATATGTTAGCTTTTTAGTTACGTACACATACACTCATTTACACACATGTACGCACATTTATGAAATGAAAAATTTATTCCAAAAATTCATATCTCTACTAGGTCAAGCAAATCGGTTATTGTCTCTCTACCTCTTTTCTAATAATTGTTCTACCATGAAGTCGTTCACAGATAGTGTCTACACTAGTCTCTCGATTTATGACAATTATACTAATTTTTTGTGAAATTTTTAAAATTATACTGATTTTTTTTAATTTTATAAAATAATTTACAGATATTTTTCTTGAGTTAGTTTTTTTCTTTAAAATTACAAAACTATATCTTTCATATTTTTTTCACTTATTTAAATCTTTACTAATTCTTTTTCATTTTTCAAATAAATATTGATAAAAACCTTAAATTTGTTTTTAAATAAAAAAAATTAAAAAATATTTAAAATAAATTGGTCAAAATTAGAAAAATGTAAAAATAAAAAAATAAAATGGGTTGTTTCATCATTTTGAAAGAAAAACAATTGACAGAAGGGAGGTAGTTGTATATTATTTTGTAAAGTATGGGAGGTCAATGTAATTTCAGAAATCTCAGGAGAAGTTAGTGTAATTGTCATAAACATTAGGGGAGGTCAGTGTAATTTACCCTACAAACTATAACAAATGCTTTAACATTGTGTGAAAGGAATCTTCTACATTAGAAAAATTAGACTGACTTGGTTATAAACCCACAACCTATCACATCGAACCAGAAAGAGTAACGCACAAGACCTACACGAATTATGCTCATATTATAACATTGCAAATTGTAGGAATAATTACACTTATTTTCCTTAGAATTTTTTACAAGTGCTGAAATTAGTCTTAACATTTTTGAAATAACATTGTCCTCCTGTCAGTCTTGTCGGGTAGACGGCATTAAGTTTTTTTTATAAATTGACCAAATTGCCCCTTATTAATTTGTTACCAAATCAGGAATGTTTAAGTTTTATTTACCAATATGGGCTAATATGATAATATTAAAAAAATTAAATAAACTCCTTTCAACCCTCATACTCTCTCATCGACGTCCTGCTTAGGTTTCTCAATCTCTTTCTCTCCCTTACACATTAAATATCTCTCTCTCCCTCATGACATCAATCTCTCTCTCTCCCTCCTGGCATCAATCTCTCTTTCTCACGGCACTTGTTTCTCTCAATTTCTCACGACTTTTTTCAAGGCTTTCTCAAGATTTTGGTCTCTCTCAGCTCTCTCTGGTATATCTTACAACAACTGTATTATCTCAGGTAAAAAATTGGAGCCTTTTCTCTATCATAAAAAATTGGGGCTAGTTTTATTTTTGTGTAAATGGAATTTTTGAGGATACATTATATCTGGTGTAATAAACGTACTAAGATGTTTTGGGAAATTTTTGTAATGGATGACTAATAATGTTGGTTGCCTTCTCGTTTCTAATTTTTCCTATTCTAATTTTAGTTGTTGGGAGCCAAAGCCCAATTCTAGTGGAGTTCTAGGCACCATGGTGCGGACAATGTAAGATGACTACACTAGTGATTGATGAATTATCAAAAAGAATATGCTAAAAAAACCCTCTATTATAAGCTCAACACTGATGACAACCCCAACATCAAGTTCTTGGAATCCCTCAATAGTTTGAATTCTTGAATTAGCTTCTGGTGGTGTTGTGTTTTTGGGCATTGTATTGGGTAGACAGGATTATTTCTTCTGCATATGAATTGGGATTATTTGTTTATTTTTTTCAGATTTTGAATCTTTGTTAATTTTCTTTCAATTTTGATCCTCGTATTCTTTTTTATTTTTTCCTTTTAATCTGGTTCTTTTTTTGGCAGGAGAAGTTCTCTTATTGTATGCTTTGATTCCCCTGTGTTCGAATTCTTGTAATCCATAAGATCTTCTATTGTTGTTCATTACAATTATAAGGAGTGATTTTGGATAAGGTTTTATATAGATAAATTGGGAGAATATACAAATTTCTAAAGAGAAATGGTATATAATTGTTGATTGTTCAAGAGTTTTTCAAAATTTTCAGCATTGTTGATTGTTCCTCGTGAGTTTTTTTTTTGGTTGATATACCATAATATGACCACAGTACTCACAACATGACACGTATCCCCTACGAGTTTTTCAGTATACAGATCACAAGGGTGATTACCCTTCTAATTAGTTAGCATACAAAATACAGAGGCAAAACGTTCCGAGCTGGTCACCACTTTCTATGGCATACCAACCTCATAATAAGGAAACAAAGTTCAATACGTTAATTTCTATCTATGGATATCTTCGAGTCCCTACTTTCATGACTCCTAATCCTACTTAACTTAGGAGATCTACAATCTATAAATAAAGTCATAAGGTGAGCTTTCAATTCATGTTCAATTCTTATATTGAATTATCATCTTTATTCCTTTACTAACTTTATCATCGAAGCGGCTACCACCAAAGCCTTCCCGTTGACCCTCTATCCTCAAGTTCTTGATAGATAGTTCGAGAGAAGAAGCATTCAAACTAGAAAAGTTCAACATCAGTTTGGCATTGTTGGTGGGAACGACTATCGGTTTCACTAATTTATGTTAGAAACTACGTCTGTTTTCTTAAAATACCAATGGCTCCGAAACCTTTGTCCTAGAAGGAATCATCCCAATCCTCAAGATCAGCCTCCTACTGGAAAAGGAAAAGGAAGAAGGTGAACACCCATTCATCTACAACAATAGCTTGATCAAATTCAACGGCAATCTGATCAAATACAGAAATAACTCACAGCCATGTCATAAGTTTTTTTTCTCCCAACCAACACTACTAACGAATAACCTTGACCTCCTGCCACCACCATGGACGGAGGATCCCATAATGACGAGCTGCCCAACACGCAGCCGGTGCACCCTAATTGTACTACCGAGATGGGGAATGATCCCCAATCATCAACAGGTTTTGGAAGAAGACTGTCATCATTCCGTTGTGCCATACATTACCAAAGTAAGACAAGAATACCAATCCCGATGACCTTGGGAGCCAATCTCGGGCACTAAGGACTTTAACTTCCCGAAGTCCCATATCTACCAGTCTTGGGAGACTAGTATCCTTCTATTAATGCGAGACAAATTCCCCCTATGAATCCAAGACTTGAAAACATAAGACAGGACCACCAACAGGCACCAGCGACATAATAGAATGTACCTAGGGCCTCTCAGAGGATAAAAGAGATAACAGATTCTCAAGATCAGATGATCTTGACCAAGAGGATCCACGTCCCTTCATAATAAGACGAGTTAAGTAAATTGTTCGATAAGTTCTCCGTGTCATTCATTCCTACCATAATGATGAAAGAACAACCCAAGAAGTTTATTGTCCCAAAATTTACTATTTACAATGGATCTGAAGACCCTGGTGATCACCTATCTCATTATCAGCATACAATGGCTCTACACAGGGCTACCGACGCCTTTATGTGCCGAACCTTTGTTACCAACCTGAAGGATACCACTCTTAAATATTTTCATAATCTCCCTCAAAACTCAGCCAACAACTTTTATGAGCTCAACAGGCTATTTCTTAACCGCTTTTGACAAGCAAGAAATTAAAAAAAGGGCTAAAGTTCTTACTGACTATTAAGCAAGCAAAGGGGGAGTCACTAAGGGAGTCCATAGCTTGCTTCAATACCGCACTCATGGATATGAACGACTGCAATTCAAGTTTTTATTGGCTACCCTCACTTCAAGACTAAAACCTGGGCACTTTCAAAACTTTTTAACTAAGAGTCCTCCGGCCGATATCGCAGCACTCATGGAGAGAGCATGAAAGTATATTAATTTAGAAGACACCAAAGATTCCTTTCAAAAATCTAAAGAACAAGCTCAGAATGATAAACAAGTATAGAAAAGAGACAGCAAGGACAATAAGAAGAGAACTCGGAGTCCCGACAAAGGAACAACATCAAGAGCACAGAATAACTCTAGCTCTAGAAGGTATAGAACCTACACTCCGTTAAATGTTTCCCTCACTCACATACTCCAACAGGTTCAGACTCGTGAAAACCTAAAGTGGCCATAGCCCCTGAAGAGCAACCCAAACTCTAAGAATAGAAACAAGTATAGTGATTTTCACAAAGAGCAAGGACACACCACTAAGGAGTGCAAAGCTCTAAAACAGGAGATATAACACCTCATCAGGCGAGGACAACTAAGAGAGTTCATCCGTGAAGATGGGAGACAAAACCCAAAAGATGAGAGACCCCCACTAAGGAGGCCAGATCAGAGGCCTGAACAAAAGGAAGCTTGAAATGATTAACAGCAACCGAACAATTAGCAAATGATCTTCGTATTTCATGCTAACAACACGGTGGTTGGAATGTCTAACAGGGCCAGAAAAAGATATGCCCAAGAAGAAAGGGCAAAGCCCCACATCATCTAGATCTTGACAACTGAGAAAAAGATCAATACGATACCTTAGATACAATTTTTTGAACTGGACCTTGTCGGGGTACATTGCCCACAAAGTGTTGCCAATGTTATCTCACTTAAAATTACCAATTTCAAGATCAAAATGGTTCTTGTGAGCACTGAGAGCTCTACAATGAGTTGTTCTATGAGCCATTCAAACATATGAAGCTCAACTCCCAGGACATCAGAGCTACGCTTGTAGTAATGGCAAGATTCAATGGGAACCTCAGTTTCCCAATGGGTAGGATTGATCTACCAACCACAATAGGGAAAAAAGACAAACAGAAAACCTTGATCTCTGAATTCATGATTTTAGATGCCAAATCCCCTTATAATGTTATTATTAGTTTTAGGTCCTAATTTAGTCTTTCTAAGGACTGGAACTGCTACCTTTGCCAAACACCTCCACACTTTTAAGAATTTATAAGAAGGTCTTCGACCTTTCTATAATTCATAAGGTGACTTATTTGTTTTCTTGTGAGGTATCTTGTTGAGAATGTAATTTGAGGAAAGCAATGCTTGCCCCCACAAATTCTAGGGTAATCCAGAACTTATCAACATCTCTTTTAAGGTTCCATTTTTCCATTCAGCAATTCCATTTTACTAAGGTGAATAAGGTGCAGTAGTTTGGTAAATAATATAATATTTTGAACAGAATTCACCAAAAGGTGATTCATATTCACGACCTCTATCACTTCTTAAAACCTAAATCTTTCTATCAAGTTGATTCTCAACTTCATTCTTATATTGTATAAACATTTCTAAGGCTTCATCTTTACTCATTAGTAAATATACATAACAGTATCTTGTACAATCATCTATAAAAGTAATAAAGTACTTTTTACCACCTCTAGTTTGAATAAATTTTAAATCACATGTCAATATGTATCAATTTTAGTGGTTCAATACTTCTTTTAATAGAATGAAAAGGTTTTTTAGTTAACTTTGATTCTACACAAATTCACATTTATGATTTGAATCAATATTAAATTTAGGTAATAATTCTAAATTAATTAGTCTACTTAGAGAATTATAATTAACATGTCCTAATCTACCATGCCAAACATTGAATGATTCAAGCATATAAGCATTAGATGTGTTCTTATTTTTATTAATAGGAACAATAGTCATTACATTGATTTTAAAGATCCTATCATTGATATACCCTAAACCCACATACATCCCACTCTTGGTGAGTACAAACTTGTCAAATTCAAAAACTAGCCCAAACCCTTTCTTACTCAATAAGGATCCAGAAACAAGATTCTTGCGAATATCTGGGACATGTAAGATATTATTGAGAGTAAGTTATTTTCCTAAAGTCATCTTTAAAACAACATTTCCTTGTCCTTCAACTTTGGAAGATGAAAAGTTGACCATAAAAAGTTGTTCTCTATTATCTACTACTTGATATGATAAGAACATCTTCTTATCTGAACAAATGTGGCAAGTAGCCCCTATGTCCACCCACCATTCTTTGGGATTGCCAATCAAATTAATTCACTTCTGACACTACAAGAGAAAGATTGATGTCTTTAATAATTGCAGAAAGGTTCTGAACTTCAGTCATATTGGCTTAAGCAGTTTCTTCTTAAAGTTCCCTTGATTATTGCATTGTCAACAATCCTTGGCATGATGTCCTAGTTTGTCACACACAAAACACTTTCCTTTGAACTTCTTTTGATCCCCACCATTAGGACCATCATCAGAAGTTTCCTTTTCTTGTTATTATTTATTTGTCCTTACTTCACAATATTAACCTTGGACTCCATGAATTGATTTCTTGCTTTCTTTTCAGAACCACGATTGTCCTCTCCTCAATCTCACAATCAAGTCTTCAAGTTTCATCTCCTTGCACTTATGCTTCAAATAGTACTTGAAATCCTTCCAAAATGGTGGTAATTTTTCAATAATTGCGGCCTCTTGTTCATTAAGAAATGGAGCCTCTTCATGAAGGAATTTAGCCAAATTCAATGTTGTAAGATAAAATAACATTTTCTATTGCCATCTTTTGAAATCAGTTCCATTGAACTTTTTTGGCTTTTCTCCATAGCTAATCGGTGTAGGAGCAGTAACAAGAGTAGAAGAAGAAGCAGGGGTAGAGGTAGCATTAACATAAGCCATCTGAATACAATTTTAACAATATAAGTATTTGAAGAATTTCAAAAAATACAAATTTTGAAATTTCAGAACTATAGAATTTTAAAATACAAATTTTAAAAAATAGTAACTATATAAAAAGGCAAAATTTGTCTTAAGATTGTAGTTCTATATATATAGTATACTATTTTAATAATACTGTAACTGAAATTGAGAAAACAAAAATCACAAAATAGAATAAGACGAACTTACTGTATTGCAGTAATTTAAACACAAGAACAGACCTTCGAACTTAGATCAAAGCTAGTGTTTGACACTATGTCCTTAAGACAAATTTCATCCTCGCAATGGTGCTTACGACTTCTTGGACGTTTGCCTCCCAGGATACAATGATCTGAGTCTCACAGAAGTAGCACTACAATCTATGAGCCTAGTGAACCAACAGTGCTTAACTTTCTCTCAAAATATATGAAATATAGAATGCATAAACTGCGAAAATTGAATTAATGAATTGATGGAATGAGGATGTTATTTATAGAAACAGCAATGACGTTTGGAACAATCATGACTGTGTCTGTTCACTTGAACAGACATGGTTTCTAGCGTTTGAGTTTGAACGAACAGCCACTGTTGAAGCGTTCACAACTCTTGGACGACAACGTTTCACTTAAAACGACAAAGTGGTAGACATACTTTAGCTAGGTCCTCCCCCTTCCACAAAACTAAGGTGCCCCTTGGGGCCCAACCCACATGACAAGGGAAAAGTATATATACCCATTATGCTTTTACTTACTAACCAATGTGGGACAAACTTTATTTATCATCCTTCAACTAATGTTAAGTGAAGACTTTTGGTGACAATTTCTCATTCATCACTTAATGATTTTCATCAAATAAATATATGGTGTTAATCTCCATCTCGAGGAGAACGCGCTCCAATGTGGACCCACGACAAAAGATGTGTGGGACTCACATTTATTTTGACTTAAAATTGACCCACAAAACCATTATTTTTCTAACACAATTAATTACTTAATAGTATCATCATAATACTTGTCTGATGACTTTGATTTGTATCTTGGGGCATAACAGATAATTTACTTTTCAAGAAGATGCTTTTAAATTTCTTTATTAAACAATAATTTCTCTAATCAGGGAACTATATAGAGCAGTATTGATTAACCTCAAAAGTTGTCTCTGTTAGTGAAATTACATCCAAATACATATTATTTTTTCATGAATTTCGTGTTAAATTGAAGACAAATGGTGGGAACTAGCTGTATGGAACAGGCAAGATTCACTCTGAAATCCATACATATATTATAAATATTCATGTTGTATTCACATGTTTTCCTTCAATACCTCCTCAAATCTGCAAATAGGCTCCAAGCCCTGATATGATTTATTTCCTTCAAAAGAATAGTGTGCCTGCCTTATCGCAATCCCACAATACTGCCTATAAAAGGCATTTTTACATCATATATATAAATTAAGACTATTATTAATTTAAATAAAAATTTAATAATCTCTTATACTAATTTTATTACAATTAAAAAACTATAATAATTCCAAAAAATGAAAAAACCTTATATTAATAAAAATTATGGCTTTTATAAATCTAGAAATCATATCAAACTAGAAAACTATAGCCGCAAGTAAAAGTTAATTCGGACTTTCCTAAACAAAGTAATTAAAAATTAAAAATTACTATAAATGACAAAAAGTTAAATTAGAGGCTTAAACGAAGTCATTTGATCTCGTGACAGATTCGGTCATAGCAAAATCATGAGTACTAATCGTCTCGTCGTTTTAGGTTTAGATAGAGTCTCCGTTTTAAAAAACATAACCGATCAACTCTATATCTACTAGTATTTTTTTTTCTTGAAATGGGTTCCCATTATACTTCAAAAGTCTCCGCAACTTGTTCTACATCAGCCATCACCTTATGCCTCGGCTTCTCCAAATAGAAGTAATTTAGCACCATGCCTTTAGTTACACAAGTGGCATGTTGACAAGTCCAATACAAATTGAAATTAAGATTATAAAGAAAAAGTGTTGGAGAAAACATAAATTCAAGTTGTAAAAGTTAAATACCTCAAGTCCCTTATAAATATATTTAATTATTGTAAAATCTAATCATATTTTTTATTTTAGCTAAAGGACAGTGGTCATTTAATTTGTTGACCTTAGGTCCATTTTAAAATATTACGCAACCCTACAAAATACACAAATCCAGTTTTCATAGTGAACCCAATTCCCCCTCATCTGCTTGGCAATGCTCCTGTTGTGCCACTTTGAGTCCCACATCGAATAGGAGTCGGATACTGGCGTCGCTTATAAGCCCCAGTCGTCCTCTTCCTTGCATCAGGCCTTTTCCGCCCAGGAAGAACAAAGCCGTGAGGGCTCTTAAGCCCAAAGCGGACAATATGGTGCACGCGGAGCCTACTATGTGACAGGACGAAAAAGTGCAGCATCAGTTTGGCGCCGTCTGTGGGAACGCTTGGGCCACGTGCCTCGTTCTCGTGCTCCACCAGTCCCGACTGGAGGGAGTAGCTGTTGTGCCACTTTGAGTCCCACATCGAATAGGAGTCAGATACTGGCGTCGCTTATAAGCCCCAGTCGTCCTCTTCCTTGCATCAGGCCTTTTCCGCCCAGGAAGAACAAAGCCGTGAGGGCTCTTAAGCCCAAAGCGGACAATATGGTGCACGCGGAGCCTACTATGTGACAGGACGAAAAAGTGCAGCATCAGCTCCCATGGCGGCCAAGACGAAACACGTCGTCCACAAAATCAATAACCACAACTTCTTCGCAAGATCAGTCCCACTGGAAATCTAGTTGTAGTGGTAATACAGATCGGGACATCCCCTTTTGCCTGACACGGACATGGCAGTGGAACTTTTGAGAACGATTGCAACAACATTTGGTTAATTTATTCGCTACTTTTTTGTCAAATACTGTAATATTTTAAAAGAATATATACAATTGAAAGGGAAAAGTCACAGAGTGATGTCTCCTGCTTGTTGCGCTTTTGTTCTGGGTGCATGCCAATGTACTGTGATGATGGGAGCTTTGTTCATGTGCATGTGCATTGGCGCTTTTGATTAGAAAAGTATAAAATTTTATGTTTTTGATGGGATCAAGTTTTGTTGATACGAGTTTTTACAGATTTGGAGTAATTTTTTTTATACAACTTTTCATATTTAATATAAATCTCTTCATGTTTAGAATCAAAAGATATAAATTTTAAAAATAAATTTATAAATTTCAAGTTACTGAATTTTAAAGTTTTAAAAAACTTTTTTGTGATTGCTGGAGATTTTCTTTTATCTTAGTTGGAAGGGTATTTTTGAAAAGATATAATTAAAAGATTTTATGAGTTAATATGTTAGGGTTAAATTAAATAATAATTTAGTATTTTTTTATGTAATGTTGGTCGAATGAGTCTATATTTAAATAAATGTAAATTATAAAAAAAAATTGAGTTAAAAAAGAAAAAATGAACGGGGCAGTTGCTCCGGTCATTACTACCATGTCACCAAACCTCTTTGAAGTCAAATTTAAATTTTAATACTTAAAATTTTTCACCTATTAATTGAGGATTTTGGTGACAACTAAGCAGCCATTATGGCATCAATCGTCTTTCCCCAAAAAAAAGACTGCCACTATGGGTTTTCCATAATCACTCTCCTTGTTTGACCAATGATACATCTAAAAATTTTAGTTAGGGTTAAATTATAAATAATTACGATTTATGAAGATTTATGTGAATATAGAAAAAAATTAAGAAAGATTAAGTCTTATTTTATTAAAATATTTTAATAAAATTAGTGATAAAAAGTATAATATCAAAATTTTTAGAAGGCCATGACCCTCACTTGACCTCTTGCATCAGTCACTCAATAAGACCTAAATCTATTTAACAAAATAAGCAATTGCCACCACACACACACATATAGCTAGCTCCATCATCTAATTAACCAATTGATCTCTAAGAAAGTGAAAGCATGCATATCCAGATATAAGAAATATTTAATCTGTTGTGTCACAATGTTTCTCAATTTCACATGCTCTAATTTTGGGGCTGTTGTGCCACTTTGAGTCCCACATCAGTTAGGAGTCGGGCACTACGGTAGCTAATAAGCACCCAGTCGTCCTCTCCCTTGCATCAGGCCTTTTCCTGGGCAAAAGCCCATGAGAAACAAAGCCGTAAGGGAACAGCGCCACGACCCAAAGACCCTAAAACAGACAATATGGTGCAAGAAAGAGCCAACGGTGGGCAGACAAAAAAGTGCAGCAACAGCTTGGCGCCATCTGTGGGAAATGACAATCGTTCTTGCTAATTCCATTATCTCAAAATCAATTCCTTCGTCATGGCTCCAAATCTTTGTTCAAGGCCAGTTTCTCAAAACCAACCTTCGACCAAGAATGAGGAGGGAGAAACCTCCAATCCTATACAGCAGCAGCTTGATCAGATTCGGCGACAATCTGACCAGATGCAGGAACAACTCTTGGCCATGTCTCAGGTTCTGGCTTCTTTAACCCAGAACCAACCAGGTCACCTTATCTACCCTTCACCAGTCATCCTTGCAGGAGAAAATCAACTCCTTTCCACCCCCGGCTTAAGGCATCACGAAGAGGAAAATCCCATTGCACGTCTGCCCTATCCCCAAGGCGCTGTTCATACTATAGATGATCCCCATCCGTCAAATGTCCTTGGTGGAAGGATGCTGAACCTTCGTCCAACTATTCATCAGCATAGCAAGACAACGATCCTGAGCCCTGCGATTTGGGGGCCAACCCAATGCGATCAGATCTCCAGCCGCAACAAGCATCAATCCCATTCCAGAGGCAGCCGGATCATGCTATTCCGGGCCAAAAGCATCCCCTGTACACGGGACCTGAGGTCATTGTGTCAGGGCAACATTATTTAGCCTCATCCAGAGTACCTTTGAGGGTGGAAGAGGTGGCAGATTCAGTTGAACAAGTGGCCCTAGCCAGGAAAGGTAACCTCCCCCTAGGCAGGACGAAATAGTAAAGCTGCTTGGCAGATTCAGCACTCCATTTACCCCAACCATATTTTGCCAGAGGAACGGCCTCAAAAGTTCATTGTCCCGAAGTTCACCCCATATGCCGGGTCAGAAGACCCATGGGACCATTTCTCCCACTACTAACACACGATGGCCCTGCATGGGGCCACCGACGCCTTCTTGTGTCGCACGTTCGTGACAAGTCTCAAAGGCACTGCTCTGAAATGGTTCCACAGTCTCCCACAAGAATTGGTCCCAAGCTTTTATGACCTCAGCAGATGGTTCCTTGATCGGTTTTTAACCAGCAGGAGACTCAAAAAAGGATCGAAATTTCTCCTTTCAATAAAGCAACAAAAGGAGGAGTCACTTCGGGAGTACATTTCCCGATTCAATTCCGAGCTCACTGAGGTCACGGACTGTAGTTCGAGCTTCCTAGCAGCAGCCCTCCACACAGAACTAGGGCTCGGGCGATTCCATGATTCCTTAACAAAAAATCCTCCTACAGACATGGCGTCGTTTATGGAGCGGGCGCGAAAATATATAAATCTAGAAGATACGAGGACATCTTTCTGCGAAGCCAAGGAGCAAGCTCAGAAGGCTGACAACACCTAGAAGTGGATCCCCAATAACTCCCAGAAAAGGGGAAGGAGTTCGGACAGAAGGATGGCACCCCGAACTCAAAGCAATTTCAACTCTGGAAATTTCGGTGCGCTCACACCTCTGAATGCCTCTCTCACTCATGTCTTCCAACAAGTCCAGGTGCGTGAGAATCTGAGGCCACTAGAACCCTTGCAAGGCCATCCGGACTCTCGAGATCGAAGCAAGTACTGTGATTTCCACAGGGATCATGGACACACTACCAAGGCATGCAAGAACCTTAAACAAGAGATCAAACAACTGATCCGAAGGGGATATCTGAGGGAGTTTATTCAGTGAGATGGAGGGCAGAATCCTCGAAATCAAAGACCCCAACAGTAGAGGCAGGATCAGAGGCCCCAACAGCAGAGCAGGGTCAGGGGCCCGAACAGGGGGAAGCTCGGAATGAGCAACCCTGCCAGAATAACCAGGTCATCTTCGTCCTCAACGCTGACAACTCATTAGCAGGAATGTCCATTCGAGCGAAGAAACGATACGTTCGAGAAACAAAAGCAGAACCGAGTCCCCTCCAGATCTCAACGATTGAGAAGAGGCCAAAGCCCCTGCCACATATCCAGTTCTCAAAGTTGGACCTTGTCAGCGTACACTTTCCCCATAGTGATGCCCTCATCATTTCACTTAAAGTGGCAAATTTTAACATTAAGAGAGTGTTGGTGGACACAGGAAGCTCTACCAATATACTATTTTATAAGCCTTTCTGATACATGAAGCTCGGCACCAACGATCTAGAGGCCACCACTGTAGTAATGTTCGATGGAAATCTGAGCTCGCCAATGGGAAGGATGGACCTACCAACCACGGTGGGAGAAGGGGATGATCAGAAACCTATAATCTTGGAGTATTTGATTGTGGAATCCCGATCTCCCTATAACATCATCATCGGAAGGTCGTGGCTCCACCAAGTGGGAGCAATCACTTCCACCCTTTATCGGTGTTTGAAATACGTTCAGAATGAAAAGTTCTGCACTGTCAGAGGCTCCCAATCAACATCTCAGGAATGCCACATCGTGGCACTAAAAGGGAAGACTCAGAAATAGTAGTTACAGACACCTCGGGAGGACCAAATCTCCAAACCCTTTGATTCAAGCGAGAGCACGGAAGGCCCTACCGAGATTGACGAGCCATTGAGCCCCAGAGGAAGAGATAGCATGGCAATGCCAATCCAAGAGCCCATCAAAGCACTGGTGAGTTTTGAAAGAGGGGGACGCTATCTATAACTCGGCACAGACCTATCCTAGCCAGAACAGGATGAGATGATTGAATTATTAAAGGATAATTTATCAGTCTTCGCCTAGGAAACCAAGGACATGCAAGGAATAGACCCAGCTCTCATCTCTTACAAACTGATGATTGATCCAAGCCATCCCCCAGTTAGACAGAAGCGAAGGTCCTTCACCCCTAAGAGGCACAAGATCATCAACGATGAGGTCCAGAGGCTGTTGGACACAAAGATGATCAAGGAAGTCACCAATACCGTCCTCGTCAAAAAGAAGAACGAAAAATGGCTAGTCTACGTCGATTATACCGATCTTAACAAGGCATGCCCTAAGGACAGCTTCCCTCTACCAAGAATCGACCAGCTGGTTGACGCAACTGCGGGTCACGAACTGATGAGTTTCATGGATGCGTACTCCGAATACAATCAAATCCAGAAGTATCCCCCAAACCAGGAGAAGACATCCTTCATCTCTGAACGAGGTCTGTAGTGCTATAGGGTAATGCCGTTTGGATTAAAGAATGCCGGAGGCACATACCAGCGGTTGGTGAAAAAAATGTTCAAATCCCTAATCAGTAGCACAATGAAGGTTTATATAGACGATATGTTGGTTAAGAGCCAAAAGAAGAACGAACACATCCAGCATTTGAGGCAGACCTTCGACATATTGAAGCAACATAAGAGGAAGCTAAATCCTTCGAAGTGTACCTTTGGGGTCAGTAAAGGGAAATTTCTTGGTTTTCTCATTTCACAAAGAGGGATAGAAGCAGACCCCTCACAGATCAAGGCGTTGACAGAGCTAGAGCCACCGAATTCCAAAAAAGACGTCTAAGCACTAAACGGCAGGATCGCAACTCTGAACAGATTCTTTTCCAGGTCCACCGATCGTTGCCTCCCGTTTTTTAAAGCTCTGAGGGGGAACAAGGCCCTTGAATGGACCCTTAAGTGCGACAAGGCCTTCCAAGAACTCAAGCAATATATAGCATCCCCAGAATTCCTATCCAAACCGATACAGGGGGAAAAGCTCTTTCTATACCTCGCGATGTTAGAGAACGTGGTGAACTCTGCTCTTATTTGATAAGAAAGGGGGGTTTAGAAGCCAGTATTCTATGTCAGCAAGGCACTCTTGGGCTCTGAGAAAAGATATCCCGAGGTACAAAAGTTGGCATTTGCCTTAATAATATCTGCTCGGAAGCTCCGGCCTTATTTTCAGGCCCACTCAATGGTGATCCTAGCATCCTACCCCTTGAAGGCAGTTTTGCACAAACCAGACACCTCGGGACGGTTAGTAAATGGTCTGTGGAGCTAGGGGAATTTGATATATCATACGTACCCAGGACCTCTATCAAAGCCCAAGCTCTGGCAGATTTCGTTGCAGAACTCACTCTAGCTCGCGGTTACCCTGAGGTTCAGAGCCTCGAACAACGAAGCTGAGTACGAAGCACTGATCCTCAACATGAGACTGGCCCTAGAATGCGAAGCTCGGAGCCTCAAAACATTCTCTGATTCCTAACTAGTGGTGGGCTAAGTCCTGGGTGAGTTCACAGCCAAAGATGACAGAATGATCAAGTATGCAGAATTAGTGAACTCATTGAAGAAATTATTCTCGGACTTCACTATCCACAAAATCGACAGGAGTCAAAACGCCCGAGCCAATGCCTTGGCAAACATGGCCTCTCACTTCAAACCAGACGGGGACTCCAAAGTCAGTATTTCTTGCCAGAATAGGCCTAGTATCGAGGAGGTTCAGTCTGTCCACTCAATAAAGCAAAGTCAGGACTGGAGAACTCCAATCCTCCAATACTTGAAAGACGTACAGCTTTTAGAGGACAAGAACTAAGCTGAAAATATACGGATCAGAGCAGCACAGTACCTCATCATAAATGAGAAGCTCTACCATAGGTCATATTCCTAGCCTCTTCTGAGGTGTTTATCCCCAGAAGAGTCTGAATACGTCTTGGCTGAAATTCATGAAGGGATATGTGAAAATCACAACGGTGGTAGAACAATCACCCACCGAGCTCTGACTCATGACTACTACTGGCCTGGTATGCTCAGGCACGCTAGAGAATACGTGAAAAGATGCGATAAATGTCAACGCTTTGCCTCGTACCAGAATCAGCCATACCGTGAGCTCACCCCTATTACCAGTCCATGGCCCTTCACTCAATGGGGGATGGACATTGTGGGACCACTTCCAAAGGCCTCCTAGAGCAGAAGATATTTGCTCGTCGCCACCGATTACTTTTCTAAGTAGGCCAAAGAGAAACCCCTAACGCACATTACAGAGACAAAGGTGAGAAACTTTACATGGAAAAACATAATCTGCAGGTTCGGTGTGCCCTGTGTTATCATCTCTGACAACGGCACCCAATTCGCTGTAAAGGTATTCAAAAAATTATGTAGCGACTTGCATATTAGCCACCACTTCTTCTCACCAGGGCACCCCTAGGCTAATGGACAAGCTGAAGTCACCAACTGGATGATCCTCGATGCCATCAAAAAGAGATTGGAACAGGACAAAGGAAAATGGGTCGAAGAGTTCCCGAGAGTGCTCTAGGCATACCGAACCACAAGAAGAACGTCAATCGCCAAAACGTCGTTCTCTCTCGCATATGGTACCGAAGCAGTCATTCTTGTCGAGATCGGCATGCCCACGCTAAGGTCGGAAGCCTTCGCTCAAGAGGCCAATGATTGCCATCTAGCAAAAAACCTCGACCTGCTAAAAGAAAAAAGGGAGCAAGCTGGAATCAAGGCTGAAGAATATCGTCGCAGAATAGCCAAGAGCTTTAATCAAAGGGTGATACCCACGGTTTTCCAGCTCGGTGACCTTGTCCTAAGGAAGGTTTTTCCCAACACCAAGGATCCCACCATAGGAAAACTCTCCCCGAATTGGGAGGGACCCTATAGAGTTGTTAGAATTGCCAGGCCCATGACCTACTGGTTAGAAAATATGTCTGGTAAGCTGGTTCCTAGGCCTTGGAATATTGAGCACCTAAGAAGATATTATCAATAAAGCCTCCCTTCCATTTCAAAAGCACCTCTCAAATCAATGCACAGGTCTCCAAACTTGGTCCATTTAAAAAGGCCCCTACGAGAAAGAGTGTTGTAGGTATGGTCTCAATTCAATACACAGGTCTCCAGACTTAGCCCATTTAAAAAGGCCCCTACGAGCAAGAGTGTTGTAGGCATGGTCTCAATCCAATGCGCAGGTCTCCAGACCTGGACCATTTAAAAAGATCCCTACGAGCAAAAGTGTTGTAGGCATGGTCTCAATTTAATGCACAGGTCTCCAGACCTGGTCCATTTAAAAAAGCCCTTACAAGCAAGAATGTTGTAGGCATGGTCTCAATCCAATGCGCAGGTCTCCAGACTTGGTCCATTTAAAAAGGTCCCTACAAGCAAGAGTGATGTAGGCATGGTCTCAATCTAATGCATAGGTCTCCAAACCTGGTCCATTTAAAAAGGCCCCTACGAGCAAGAGTATTGTAGGCATGGTCTCAGTTTAATGCACAGGTCTCCAAACTTGGTCCATTTAAAAAGGCCCATACGAGTAAGAGTGTTATAGGCATGGTCTCAATCCAATGCGCAGGTATCCAGACTTGGTCCATTTAAAAAGGCCCCTATAAGCAAAAGTGTTGTAGGCATCATCTCAAATCAATGCACAGGTCTCCAGATCTTGTCCATTTCAAAAAAGATCCCTACGAGCATAATTGTTGTAGGTATGATCTCAACGCAATACATGTATCCCCAGATATGATCTATTAACGGGCATGGTCCCAAGTATATCAGGTTTGAAGATTTATTGATTACCTTGCATTGTTGCAAGTGTTTCACCTCTAGATCCCCAACTGAGGAATAATGCTTCCAGGTCTGAATTCTTATCAATTATCAGTTCTTTAAAAATCTGAAGCCTTACCAGCTATCAGGTCTGAGAGATTATCAATCATTGGGTCTGAAGTCTTATTAAGTTCCTCGCTATTTGACAAGTGCTTTACCTCTAAATCCCATACTGATGGATGACCCATTCCGATCTGAAGTATGATTAACTAGGTTGCTAAAATACAAATTATTTTAGATCCACACAACAAGCGATAAAGAACAATTGGTTTTTATTAATAAAAGCCTGAAAAGGCTAAAGATTACAACGGAGGAATAAAATAATATAGTCTAATCTAAACTGACCGGGGGAACGGCGGAGATGGGTACTGCATTCTCAACCACGGTACCCTCGGCCAGCTGGACTGGAGCGTGCTCAAAAGAAGCTGGATTTGAATCTTCCACTTCCATGTCATCAACCCCAAGAAGCCTAAATCAGGGTAGAGTTTCTGGACCTTCTTCTTGAAGAGGAGATAGCCAGTATCCATGAACTCCCACCCCATAGAGTTGACTTGATCCATCAGCTCGGCCTTGGCCGTCGCTCGGGCCTCTTCTAACCTTCGAGCTATCGCCGTCGCCGTCGCCGTCACCGCCTCCGTCTCTTTGAATTTTTTCTTTAGTATGTCTAGGTTTTGGGCATACTTGTTCCTCTCAGCAAGCATGGACTCCATTCCCTGCGCTGCTTCAATACATTTCCCTTTAAGGGACTCACATTTTTCTTCTAGGGAACGAGCCACAGCCCAGGATGCCTCTAGCTCAGAGCGGGCAACCGCGAGCTCGGAACGGGATGCCTCCAGCTCAGATTGAAGATGATTGACCCTCTAGGAGTCGTCGGGGTGGTCCAAGATGGTGGAATTGCCTGAGCAGCCTGCCAACCACAACAGAAGAGTTAGTAAGAATAAGAACAAGTAAACAACAACGAAAATCTTTTTGCAATAATACTTACCCTAGCGTGACCCACCATGAGGTCAAGGGCAATCTGTTGCGGGCTCATGCCCTGGAAGGTTAAGGCGAAGGATGCTTCAAAAGCTATCTTCACAGCCTCTGCCCCCGAAGACACGCTGGCCAGACCTGGGGGGATAGTGCTCGGCCTTCCCATGCTTCGGGGTACCGAGCCTGCCTCTGAAGTAGAAGGCGGAACTGCCTCTTGTGAAAAAGACAGAGGAGCATGTGAGGAGGTCGTCGGAAGGGGAAGAGCCACCTCGATAGGAGCTGGAGTATGTCGGGATGTCTCTTTTTCTGTCCTCTTTTCCTTGTGGGCTGGAGGACCGACAGCCGAAGAGGACGAACCTTTAGCTTTCTTCTTGGTGCTCGGGACGTAGCTGGCCAGCACCGACTTCTTCAGTCCTGCAGCCTCGTTCTTTGTTAGATTTGCCACCATAAGGTTCTCTGGAGATAGGATCTGATAGTGAGGTCGGTGGATGGGCTACAGCAAATGTCGATATCTTTCCTGGAGCTCGGGAGTGAAGATCGATCTCCTCCAAGCTTTTTTATCTGCAAAACAGATGTAAAAAACAAAGAGAAATAGTAAGATAATCAAAGCAAGGGAAAGAATAAAGAAAAATTACCATATACAGATCTAAAGTCTCACCCTTAATCCCAGTGTACCGAGGAAAAAGACTCAGACGGTTCTCAAAGTCTTCATGCTCCCAGCCTCCCCCGACAAAGAAATATCACTTCTTCCATGTCTTATTGGAAGTGGGTACTGAAGTTAGAGGCCTGAACCGTTGGTCAAAGGACATGTAGTAAAGTCCCTCCGACTTGAGGTACTTCATGTCCATCTGACTTCAAATGAGGTCCAGATCTACTTGGACCCTATTCTTATGGCCTAAAACTAAAAAGGCCATAAGTTGCCTCCAACTGTTTATATTCAGCTCGGCAGGGCAAATATTAAACCAGGTGAAGAATTCATTCAGCAGGAGATGCAGAGGAAATCGTACGCCTATCTCGAACCACTTAAGATAGGCACAGATCTCCCTTCGCTCAATGTCAGGGGGACGATTAGACTGTCTAGGGACCTTACAGGACACATTTTTTGGAAACATATACTATTTTCTGAGAGCTTTTATCACCCCTTTGGTGATAGCACTCTCCCCCTTTTCTCTCTAGGATTGGCCTGATGTACGGACCTCCCTATCACCAGAATCTTGATTAGACTCAGAAGAAGAAGAAGAAAGAGAACAATGTCTCTACCTATTTCTGTATCTACCCTAACTTCCATACCGTCAGAATGGATATCAAATCCGACATGACCTGCGAACAAGAAAAGAGAAAATGCGTAGAAGAAGATGAAGGAGGAAGAGGAAACAATTAAAATAGAAGGAAGAGAGAAATTACCAGAGCAGGGTTGGACGACGGTGGCCGAAAATCGCACTGGGTTGCCAAAAATCGCTCACAAATGCCTTGAAAGTGTTTGAGAGTTGTAAACGGCAGAGCCGAATGAACACCTCCACTATTTATAAGAGGTGATAGAAACATCATTTTATGTCTCAAAAAACCAAATGACAACTGCATAATAATGGCCTCGATTCCTGAAACAACAAAGCGCGTAGCAATAATACCAATGTGTGACTATTGTCCCCTCGAAATGCGAAGCGGTACATTAATTGTTGCACACGTGATCCTTTAGAAACCCTAGCCTGAGTTCTGTACGCATGCTTAGAACTGAGGCTCGGAGGGGAGTAGTTGATACGCTAAAAATATGCGAACTAACCAAAACTTGACACGTGTCTGGATTTACTGTGTGCAGGTCACGAAGTAACTAGCCATACCAATTTGACGTCGGACTAGGAGACTCGGAAGGGCTACGTCTCACGGGTACCGACCTTAGGAGTACTGGCCTCGATAATACAGGTCTCAATAATACCGACCTCATCGTCTTCATCATCTTGGCCTGCCGACCTCGGAACGATGGGACAGACAGCGACGTGAAGCAGGTAGCCCTGTAAAACAGCAAGGCAAGTGGTGACAGTAAGGCATGTGATCATGATGGGACTGCCACCATCAAACAATAGTAAATCCCAGACTTTGCTCCACCAACTCTTACCTACTCTAGCAGACAATCAGCCTATAAATGTAGCCCTTAAGGTACATTGAGGGGGATCCATAATTCAATTACTCTATTTGAGTTTTATTTACACTCTACTAACTTGATCATCGAAGTGGCTACCGCCGGAGCCATCCCCGGCGGCTTTCTAACTCCATTTCTTCTCAGATCCCATACCAGCGAAGAGCTGGGCTTTGACGAGTCAGAAAAGTGCAGCAACAGCTTGGCGCCATCTATGGGAACAACTGGTCACGTACCGGTTCCTATGCTCCAGCAGTTACGACTGGGGGGGCAGTTGTTGTGCTACTTTGAGTCCCACATCGGTTGGGAGTCAGGCACTACGGCAGCAAATAAGCACCTAGTCGTCCTCTCCCTTGCATCAGGCCTTTTCCTGGGCAAATGCCCAGGAGGAACAAAGCCGTGAGGGAACAGGGCCACGGCCCAAAGACCCCAAAGCAAACAATATGGTGCACGAAGGAGCCAACGGTGGGCAGACAAAAAAGTGTAACAAAAGGGGCCATAGACAATGACAGATAGAAGGGGATCGAAGGCGGGCCTTTGTGCTATATATTAAATTTTTTCCTTTTAAAGTCATGAATTGGCCTACTGAAAATAAATTGATAATAAACTGGCTTTCATGGCAACAGGGTGGTCTACTTAAGTTTAGATAACCTTGAACATATGTTACAGCTGTAACAAACTTTACAAATTTTGCAATGTCAAAGTAAAATAAAATGGAAATTTAAAAGGTCTCTTATAAAAATAAACAAAATTTGGTGGGGGGAAATTCCTAATTTAAAAAAAGAAACTATTGAAAATATAGGAAAACTATCAAAGGGTCAAATCATGTGCTACCAAATATCTGTCCTCTGCTGGGAGAGTTCAACTCATCAAATCTTTATTACAAACCATAACCACCTATTGGGCAAGTCTTAATTTTCATATTGCCTAAAGGAGTTATCAGAAGAATTGAGCAAGTTGTCAGTACTTTTCTCTGGTCAGGTGCTGATTTAAATCATCACTCCACAAGAATTTAGTGAGTTGTAGTGTGTCTCCCCAACAATGAAGGTGATCTTGGTTTGAGAAGGCTTACAAACATCAATAAGGCTCTTATGTTAAAACACAAAAGTAAGCTTATAAGCCTCGAGGACTGTATTTAAGTTAAATGGTGTCATATGGTATTCTTATAAGGAAAAAGTTTCTAGTCAATCACTACCCTTACTGACACTTCATGGATGTGGAGAAAGCTACTGAATTTAAATCCTAAAGAAAACGAAAAAAAAAAAAAAAAAAAAAACATATTTATCATGTGATTGTTACAGGCGAGTTCTAGCACATTGCACTGCAGGAGCCCTTGCTGATCAGTATGGTAATTCTATAATCTCAGCGTTTAGAAGTAAACCTATTGAGAAAGTCTCGAATAGTATAAATGAATCTGCAGATTTTGAGGTGTATTTAAAGATATTTTTTTTTTAAAACATAATTTGCCCTTGCTTGATAGAGTTTGTTAATAATTTCTGACAAAGTCGTCCTCAGGATACAATAATAATTAGACCAGTTATAATTAATCATTTGTAAAATATCTCTAATGCCGAATGTTAATTTTTTTTGTTATTACGGTACCAAAAAGTTAGTACTTTGACATTTTTATCTTAATGATGCATTTCATATCTAAAAAATAAAATAAAATCTTTTTTTTTTTTGACCGAGTGCACAAATGACAAAAAAATGCATTGATGGCATTTTTGAAACAATGGATAGCATTTAAGTTTTGTTTGGTTACTGAGAAAATTTGTATTGTCATTTATTTGAATGGTTCTGATGTTTTCATGCTAAAATCTTTGCATTTGAGTTTTGTTTTATACCTAAAAACTTTTAAAAATTTAAGAATAAGTAAAAGAAATAAAAACTTGTTATTTTTTTCCTCGTCATCTTCCTCTTTTGAGAAATAAGTTTTTTTTAGAAGAAAAAAAAGAGTTAAATGTAAATTATTTTTTCAAATAAAAACCAGTTAAGATTGAGATACTATAAGTAAAGTCGAAGACCATAGCACCCTCCAACACTCCCATCTTTGACAATATTTTGAAATGTTCTAATTCTCTACATCCTTGTAATCTATTCTGATACTTGATATGAACAGATCCAATACTTGATTTTAACGTCAGCCTGTCACCTTCCCCTGTAACTAAATTGATGATCAATTGGGTAGTTCCTACTAAGATGATCAATAAGATTATATTCACAACCTTATATTTCAAATTGTCATGGTCCAATGGACCATGACCACCGCCACTACAAATTAGTGACCTGTATTAAAAAACAAATTTGATGAGAAAGAGAATCCCAAGAATTTAGATAAAGATAATAAAGTATAAACAATGGAGTACAACTCCATTTTGAAGATCAACGCATACTGGATCTGATACAGGGTGTTCAATTGACAATTGAATCAAGTTCAACCAACATTTTAATTGGAGTAATGCCCAATCGTATCGAAGTTTCCAAACAAAGCCGCAAGTCTGCATCACATGGCAGTAAAATCTTATCGCCCTCTTCGTCCAAATAAAAGATTCTAAAACTTTTGATCCTTATCCTCTTTGCAATTTCCTCCTCCAAATTTACCATTCCCGATGTACGAGAGAGCTTAAACTTGATAACACTATCTCCGTATGATGCCTTTATGCTCACATATTGTATTGCTGTAACATGTGGCGATGTGTGATCAACACTAACACCAGCTTGCTTGAGAGGCAAATTAATAACTTCAACAGATAATCCAAGTCCCAGTTCTTGTCCAGAAGCAAGCTTAAAACTTGGGAGATGCTGCTTCATTATTGCCAATATTGAGTGCAACAAGGTTTGTGGGTATCCATTTGTCTCATTGCGGGGAAGAAGGAACTCTAGAACGTAATCTTCATCTCCGCTGTGCTGCTGCGCAAGCAAATTGCAAAACTGCAAGCCAACTTATGCAAGCGGGCATGGTGAGCCAAGGGGTAGTCAAATAAACTGATATGGGTTATATCACTGCAGAAGCACGCATTACCGGACCAATATGCCTTCCCTGCAACCCCCTGCCCCTTTTTCAAATGCAGGTCAAGACGCAGAAGATTCCACCAGGATAATAAGAGGGTTCTAGAAGTAATATTGTGCAGAACTTGGCCGGAATTTTCATAAAAGCTAGTGCAGCTTTTCTTTGGAATGCCACTATAGGCCACATCACTGCATGGTAGCCAGGCAATGACCAAAGGTAATTCATCATTTTTGCGCAGCACTTCCAGCGCTTCCCCGACTTCAGCCAGCGCTCTCTTAATTCCATCCCGTGCATTAAGCGGAATCTGATTTGCAATTATTGTCAGAGTATAGAACAGTGTGTTGAAAACATTTAAATAAAAAGATAAATCACTTAGATTTGACATTTAAAATATTTACATGAAAAGAAAAAAGCACTAAATTTGACATTTGCATTACTGTATTTGCAACTTACATTGAAGAAGTAAGAACACGATTTCAGATTGAATACCTGCAAAACAACTAAAATGGTGTAAGGAAGATAAATACTTGTCAAGCAATATGAAACTTCAACGGACGAATTCAGCGCCACCAAATTAAGCACACAAGCCATTTTCTATCTTGTTTTGAGTAATACTATACCTCTCAAAAAGATTTGCTCAAAAAGAGATTCCCCAGCTTTATATTAACTATTCATCTTGAAAAAACCTTTTTTCTCAAAATTTGAATAGTCTAGTATTAAGGTTTTTCTTTTGTTTCAACAAAAAAAAAAAAAAAAGTATTCAGGATTATTTAATAGAAAATATTCAGTGAAACGATTACATCACAGTGACTTTCTAATGTGGTTTGATGGTATGTCAGGAACCTTTTGAGTTTCTCATGAATCATGGAAACAAATTTCTCAAACTTCAAAAATTTGAGAAGTTGGTCGGACAACGTGACACAATGAGACTTAGTGTGATTGTTTCACCCAGTAATATCACCGACCCACGCAGGCAACGGGATAGTCCTCACTTACCCCAAAATTATGAGAATGTTTTTTGATATCCCAGAACCCGAAATGACGGAAAGTCTCTGGAGCGGCTACGCACTCAATAATCCCAGTACAGCACTGGCCAGAAGCGTCAAATACTGGAAAAGCGGACAAATCCCGAAGATAGCTGTTTGAAACACAATCCCACCATGGATGCTCTTGCTTAGAAAAATACCGAAGATCTGGAGTAAGTTGTGGTAATTTTTGACGGAAAGCATGGGCAGGGAACCCAAGGCCTTCTTCAACGTTAAATTTATATTTCACAGAACACTTCCTATAGGAACAAAGTATTTCATCTATTCGGGAAAACGCAAAAGGTTGATTTGAAGTAGTTAGTGATGCTGCACTTTTCGGCTCGCAATAAATCTGGGCTCCAAGACCTGTAGAACACTCAAAAAGCAGAATCAGAGGGCCACCGGATTGGCTCCGGCGGTAGCCGCTCCGATGCTTAAGTAAGTAAACTGAATTGAAAAGACTGTATTGAAAGCCAAAGAATGAGCATGAAAAATAAAGCGTACCTTTAGGGTTTAATTTATAGGTTGTGGCCTTCCTAAGTTGATTAGGATTCGGACCCATGATAATAGGGATTTATGATCATCGGAGATTGCAGTTACCTTGTTGAATGTTGCACCGTATATAGAGATAATCATAGATATCAGTTTCCTTGTTGAATATAACCATAATTGGGATAACCATAAGTGGCAGTCCCCTTGTAGAAGACGGTTTCCTTGTACTCTGCTAGGTAGGGACGCAAGGCGGCAATGAGATCTGGACTACATAGAATGCTCTAGAGGAGTTTCACTCTGAGCATGAGTTCTGAAGTATAAGCTTGCTCTTGCAAGCATATCCTGCTCGGGATGATCGAGCGTAATCCAATCTGCGAGTACACGTGTCTCAAGAAGATTGGTCTGTCGGTTTATGGTATATCAGCTACTCCCCCCCTCCGAGCCCTAGTTTTGGGCTTGACATGTAACTAGGGTCATGGGTTTTATGAGAAGTTGTATGCATTGTCTTCCCTTTCCCCCAAACGGCCGATTGACGGGCCATGTAGTGCGCAGCCGATACTTGGGCTTTCGAGACCATCATTGGCTCCAACCGTCATGACGATTTGGCTTAGGGGGCCCATATTTTGAACGTCTGTATAAAAAGAGGGAAAGGGCTTATTACGCCCTTCTTCTTCTCCTGCTTTTACTGTACCAGAAGTCTTGCTATCGTCAACTCAGAAAGATTACTGTGCTTTTGAAGTTTGGAGAACGTTTGTCGTTTGAAGCTTCTTTTCTTTTTCTTGATTTCAGGTTCGACTTTTGGTTCCCCTTACTATTTTCCCCTCTCTGCTTTGTTTTTACTTTTCTCTTTTGTTACCTATGTCTGGTCATGGGTCCCCTTCTAGTTCGGGAAGTTCTTCTAAGACGATTTCTCAACCCATGGATATTCTTCCTTTTGTTGATTTTGAGGGTAGATTGGTAGGGTCCCCTTCTAGTCCCGACGTTAGAATAGTTGATGCCTTTGTGGAGTCCCCAAATAGGGCTGGAGAGACCTCTGGTCGATCCGCCCGTAGAGAGGAGGGCGAGAGTGTGATAACAGAGAGTATGTTGAAGGAATTATGGGAGAAGTATGAACTCCCCATAAATGTCACTTTTAGGGTTCCGGATGCCATAGATCGTCCCCATGATGTTAGGTCGGGCGAGATTTGTGTTTATTTAGCATGGTTCAAAATGGGATTGACACTCCCCCTTCCTGAACTTGTAAAACAATTCTTCCGCTGGTTCAACCTTTGCCCTACAGACCTTAATCTCAATAGTTGGAGACATCTATTGAGCTTCATAGTTTTAGGGAAAATGAATAATGTCGATGTGTCATTGGACTTGGTCCGTAGCAATATGGATCTTAAATACATGAAGTCGGAGGGCCTTTATTATATGTCCTTTGTCAGTGGGTTCAGACCCCTTTTCTTCTATGCCCTCTTCCAATAAGACCTGGAAGAAATGGTATTTCTTCATAAAACGAGGATGGGAATTTGAAGATTTTCAAAACCAGGCCTCAGCATTCCCTCAAACCACTGGACCTAAGGGTGAGACTCAATTTTTCGTGTGACTGTCTTAATTTTGTTGTGCATGGACTGTCGAGCTGATCGACTTGTGTCTTTTTGTGCAGTTAGGAGGGTGTGGAAGAGGCCTGAATTCACTCCCGCGTTCCAGGAGCAATACAAAAAACTTTTACAAACCAACGACCGGAACCATTCCGTCATCGTCAACCCTGCAAATCTGATGGCTTCTCGTGCTGATGAGCTTAAGAAAAGGCTGACGTCTAGATGGGCAATGGCGGAGGCCCAAGTGGCAAGGGAGGCTTCTTCCCAAGCGGAGCCTGAGCCTCCTCTTCAAGTAAAGAGGAGGAGGTTGATTTCTGGCTCTCCCGAACTGGCTCTTGCCGAGGCTGAGAAGGAGGCTGAATCTGTTATTCTGATCTCGGCCGTTCCTCCTGCCCCTTCTGTTCCTAGCAGACGGGCTAGGAAGGGGAAGGCGCCTGCCATGCCGTCCGAGCCATCTAATGAGTCAGACTATCAGATTACCAAGAAGGCCTTCGACCAAATATGGTCCCAGGGCCCACATCGGTACAGGAGGGATAACCTTGTGAAGCTGATGATGAATCTCCAAATGAAGGTAACCTCTAAATCTTTTTCTAGTCTTTTCTTGCTTGCTTACTGCATATTAGGCTTAACTTATTGGCTTTGTTCCATGCAGAGTATGCATAGTTTGGCTACTCTGATGGTAACTCCTCTGAACTCGGAGGAAGTGGAGAAGCTCAAGGCCGAGCTGGATGAGGCCAGGCTGGAGCTCGGAACGGCTCAGTCTAAAGTTCAAGCTGCCGAGGAGAGTCTGAGGGTGGCCGAGAATGACCTGGCTGTGCGAGAATCTGAGAGGGATCTGCACATTCGGGAGGTTGAGGGACTTCGGCAGGAGATAATTCTCCTCCGAAGTGCCTTTGATCAGAGGCTTCGAGAGGTAGTTGACCATGCCAAGACTGAGACCGAGACGAAGATGAGGGAGGAAGTTAATAGGCTGGGCGATGAACTGATTCAATTCGGCTTTGAAAACTTCCGAACTAAATTCCTTCTCAAGTTTCCAGATTTTGATGTTTCGTCAATTATTGCTCCTAGAGCTGCTGCTCCTGCTGGTGCTGCCCCCCTGTTGTTGTTCCGGGCAAGGAGGCAATGGCCAATGATCCTTCTTCAGCAGGGGACCCTGGTCCTTCTGACAAAGCTTAGGGCTTAGCTAGTTTCATCATTCTTTTTGTTGTCTTTCTCTTTTCTTTTCTTTTTTAGTATCAATGTATCAAACCACATTCAATAAAACTGTCTTTTCTTCGGATCTTTCGGTGTCTTTGTTTGCGAATTTTTGGCTGACTCGTACTGCCTTGTAGCATGTTTGTCGCAAGTAAAGTTGTTCTGAAGCTTTCTACTTAGATCTTTTACTGTTGGTTGTTGTTCTTCCGAGCTACTTTACTTGTAATAAAATAGTGGTTGAAGACCACCTTTGAAAAATTCTGAGGCAGATTGTTCTAAATCCAAAGGCTTGTAATAATAAGTGGATGTCCTGTGATCATGGTTCTGACGATCAGAACTTATGCTTCTAGATCCTTAAGACACGGATCAAGATATATCGGAGTTGATGAACTTTCGTTGTATATGTGGCCTGTCAGGCGTTAATGACGTGGACAAGACTGAAAAGTCTACATATTGGCCCTGTCTTTTGCTCTCCCGAAAGGGCAGTTTAATGCATCATTTATTGTACCACCATCGTTTGGGTTTTCGAGCCAACTTCTTCATTCAACCATTGCAATGGTCCAAATGGGTGGCTTTTAGAATTCCAGGGTCTATATATATGAGAGAGAGGCGTACTGTTGAGCCCCAATCTTCTACCTGTTGCTTCCAAACCTGTTTCCCTATCAGAAAGGTTTTGAATGTTCTTTCGAGAGGCTACCGTTTTATCTGGAGATGATTGATAATCTCCCGTCTGAGTTGGGAATGATTAAACTGTGGCCAAGAATTATTCTTCTCTTTGATTCAGTTTCCAAGGAAGGATTAGAGGATGCGAAGATCTCCTTGTCCATCTTGGCCTCCGGTCGAGATCCTTCCGATTGGAGGTGGACTCTCCTTGATTCAACCGAGGCTTGGAGCAGTGGTGATAAAGACGAAGGCGGGAGGCCTCCTCCCCTTCGTGACTTGGCAGAGACCCTTGCTCAAGCTAGCTTGGTGGTTATGCTGAATTTGAGGAAAACGAAGATGGAGAATGAAAAGTCTCCTGAGACCCAGAGCCCTCGTCCTCCGTTGATATTGAGATAAGTGACAGTGAGGATAGACTGGCTTGGGTGCTTCTTGCTACAGATTGGGGTTCAGGGTTCCTTCCTTTCAAATGGAAGCCGGCGGCGGCGGTAATGGAGGTTTGGAACCTAGGCCCCTTTCTCATCCGAGGAAGAAAGCCATGATGTTGCAAGCATAGTGATGTCTTTGTTGTAGCTTCTGTAGTCATTTTATTTCCAGTCTTCTTGTACTAATGTAATCCTTATGAATCATTAATAAAATTGAATCTTTTTCCTTCAAATCTGATGTACTTTGTGCATGGATGTGTTCTTTTGAAGTTGAAACACCTTTCCGAACACTTCTTGACCGATAACCTTGTTCGTACGTTCTGAGAATAGATCAAAGAAACTTACATAAAACTTGTGTTTTGGATCAAAGCATTTTAAACCCACTTGATACTGAAGTGCCGTTGCTCGGTAGTTCATAGGCCAAGTAACTTAGGAGTCAGTTCTGAAGATCTGCCAATGTAAGAAATTTGCATAAATAATTGCAGTTGGAAAGTGGTTAAAGACATCGGAACTTTTGTTTCTGGATGGTCTGGACCACTGGAACTGTATATTCAACGGATCAAGCTCTGAAGGCTTGCATATTGAAAATGGACCAGGCTCTGGAGGCCTGTGCATTAGATATGGACCAAGTACTAAGACTTGTGCATTATTGATGGACCAGGCTCTGGAGGCTTGTGCATTAGATATGGACCAAGTACTAAGACTTGTGCATTATTGACGGACCAGGCTCTGGAGGCCTGTGCATTAGATATGGACCAAGTACTAAGACTTGTGCATTATTGATGGACCAGGCTCTGGAGGCCTGTGCATTAGTTATGGACCAAGTACTAAGACTTGTGCATTATTAATGGACCAAGCACCAAGGCTTGTGCATTAGAGATGGACCAGTCTCTGGAGGCCTGTGCATTTAAAGATGGACCAAGCACCAAGGCTTGTGCATTAAAGATAGACCAGGCCTTAGAGGCCTGTGCATTGAGAGATGGACCAGGCACTGGAGGCCTGTGCATTTAAAGATGGACCAAGCACCAAGGCTTGTGCATTAAAGATGGACCAGGCCTTGGAGGCCTGTGCATTGAGAGATGGACCAAGTACTGGAGGCCTGTGCATTTAAAGATGGACCAAGCACCAAGGCTTGTGCATTAAAGATGGACCAGGCCTTGGAGGCCTGTGCATTGAGAGATGGACCAGGCACTAAAGGCCTGTGCATTAAGAAATGAACGTTCTACGGAGGTATAAAAAAAAACCTTTATTGATAGTACTTCCGTAAATGTTCTACATTCCAAGGTTTAGGAACAGGTTTCCCCGCCATGTCCTTCAGCCAATAAGTGGTAAGCCTAATAACCTTTGTCACCCTGTAGGGGCCCTCCCAATTGGGTGATAACTTTCCCATAGTGGGATCCTTGGTGTTAGGAAAAACTCTTCTTAAGACAAAGTCTCCAACTTGAAAGCTGACCGTCTTGAGCCCCACCTTGGATTTGTTGACCATTCTCTGCTGATAGGCTTATATCCTGATGTTGGCTTGATCCCTTTTCTCTTCAAGCAAATCCAAATTTTTCATCAATTACTGATCGTTGGATTCTTGCTTGAAGGCTTCAGTCCTCAAGGTTGGCACACCGATCTCAACCGGGATTACTGCTTCTGTACCGTAGGCCAATGAGAAGGGAGTTTCAGAGGTGGGAGTTCTTTTGGTTGTTTTGTAAGCCCAAAGAACCCTGGGAAGTTCTTCTACCCACCTTCCTTTGGCTTGCTCCAACCTTTTCTTTAGTGCATCAAGGATTGTTCGGTTGGTGACCTCTGCTTGCCCATTTGATTGCGGATGGCCCGGAGAAGCAAAATGTTACTTAATGTTGAGATTTTCACAGAATTTCTTGAAGATCTTGCCAGTGAATTGCATGCCATTATCAAATATGATCACGCGTGGTATGCCGAACCTGCAGACAATGTTCTTCCAAGTGAAGTTTTCGACCTCCTTTTCTGTGATGTGGGTTAGAGGTTCAACTTCAGCCCATTTAGAAAAGTAATCAATGGCTACCAAAAGGTATTTCCTGTTTGGTGTGGCTTTAGGCAGTGGTCCCACAATGTCCATCCCCCACTAAGCAAAGGGCCAAAGACTAGTAATTGGTATGAGCTCGTGGTGAGGCTGATGTTGATATGGGGCAAATCTTTGGCACTTGTCGCACTTCTGGACATATTCCTTGGCCTGCCTTACCATGCTAGGCCAGTAATAGCCCTGTGTTAGAGCTCAGTGAGCTATCGTTCTGCCCCCATTATGGTTCCCGCAAATACCTTCGTGTATTTCAGCCAAGACATACTATGATTCTTCTGGAGTTAAGCATTTTAACAGGGGTTAAGAATAGGACCTTCTGTAGAGCTTGTTGTTCAGGATCAGGTACCGAGCTACTCTGATCCGGATTCTCCTTGCTTTGTTTTTATCCTCGGAGAGGAGCCCCGAGCTTAAGTACTAGAGGATCGAGGTCAACCAGTTCTGGGGCTGTTTAGTAATTTGGGCAACTTGGGCTTCTTATGCTGGGTCCTGGCTGATAGGAGATTTTTATCGCAGATTCCCCTTCTACCATCAGGCGGGATGCCATGTTTGCCAAAGCGTCTGCTCGGCAGTTCTGGCTTCTTTTCATTTTCTGGATAGAAAACGTCTGGAAGGAGGATCTCAAAAGTTTTACCAGTTCGGAATACCGAAGCATCCTTTCATCTTTAATAGAGAATTCTCCTAGAACTTGGCTTACCACCAACTGGGAATCTGAGAAGACCTCAAGGTTTTGCACCTCGCATTCTAGAGCCAACTTCATGCCCAGGACTAGGGCTTCATATTCTGCTTCATTATTGGAAGCCTGGAATCCTTGGCTAATCGCTTTTTCTGATAAGAGCCCGTCAGGGGACTGTAATACCAGGCCCACTCCAGAACCCTGATCAGTTGATGACCTATTAATGTAGAGCTGCCACATCTCTGAAGTTTCAAAGGGCAGTGCTTGGTTTTGAAGTGCTGGAGTGAACTCAGCAACAAAATCTGCCAAGGCTTGTCCCTTTATGGAGTTCCGAGGTACATATGATATGTTGAATTCTCCTAACTCTACAGACCATTTCACTAACCTGTCTAAGACTTCAGGCTTTCTTAATATTGCTTTTAGGGGATAGGCAGTTGGGATTTCAATCGGATGGGCTTGGAAATAAGGTCGGAGTTTCCGAGCTGATATTACCAAAGCGTAGGCCAACTTTTTGATCTCTGGGTATCTCTTTTCTGTTTCAAGTAATGCCTTACTGACATTGAATATGGGCCTCTGGACTCCCTTGTCCTGCCTGACCAGTACGGAGCTGACTGCGTTTTCAGAGACCGCCAGATAGAGGAGTAGCTTTTCCCCTTGAACTGGCTTTGACAAGAGCTCTGGAGAGGCAAGGTACCCCTTCAGTTTTTGAAAAGCTTTTTCGCATTCCTCGGTCCATTGTAAGGCCCTGTTATCTTTTAGAGCTTTGAAGAAAGGTAAACAGCGATCAGTGGATTAGGAGATAAACCGGCTCAGTGCTGCTATTCTGTCATTCAGTGCCTGAATGTCTTTCTTGCTTTTTGGAGACTCCAGCCCAATCAAAGCCTGGATCTGAGTGGGATCTGCTTCGATGTCTCTCTGAGAGACGATATATCCCAAGAATTTTTCCTTTGTTACCTCGAAGGTACATTTCGAGGGATTGAGCTTCATCTTGTGTTGTCTTAGAATATCGAAGGTCTGGGATAAGTGCTGGAGGTGACTGCCTTTCTGTAGACTTTTGACCAGCATGTCATCAATATATACCTCCATGGTGCTACTGAGTAGTGAGTTGAACATCCTGTTGACCAGCCGCTAGTAAGTGGCCCCAGCATTCTTCAAACCGAACGGCATCACTCTGTAACAATAGAGACCTCGTTCGGTAATGAAGGTTGTCTTCTCCTGGTCTGGAGGGTACATCTGGATTTGGTTATACCCAGAATAGGCATCCATAAAACTCATGAGTTCGTGCCCTGTAGTAGCATCAACCAACTGGTCTATTCTTGGCAATGGAAAGCTGTCCTTGGGGCAAGCTTTATTGAGGTCTGTATAGTCAACGCAGACTCTCCACTTGCCATTTTTCTTTTTGATGAGGACCGTATTGGCTAGCCAGTTCGGGTAGAATACTTAACGTATCATCCTGGCTTCAAGCAGCCTCTGGACTTCCTCATTTATGACCCGATGCCGTTCTGGAGCTATCGGCCTTCTTTTTTGCCTCACTGGTGGGTGGTCTAGATCTACCATCAGCTTGTGAGTCATGAGGTTAGGATCTATACCCTCCATATCCTTGGTCTCCCAAGCAAATACAGAGAGGTTGTATTTCAGAAACCTGATTATCTTCTCATGCTCGGTGTGTGTCAGGTCCGGGCCAATGTATAAATAACGCCCCTCTGATTCCGAGCTGACCAATATCTTAATGGGCTCACCGATGGGCTTGGCCCAGCTGTCCCGTCCCCTTGGGCTTAGGGGTTCTTCGATGTTGGAAGGGCAACCTTCCTCCTCGGAAGTGTAAGGGAGAACTGGATCCACCCAGTCCCGAGTATACTGTAATTGCTATTTGGTAATCTTTTCCTTGAGTGTGATGGCATGGCACTCCCGAGAAGTCGGTTGACATCCTTTGACAGAGTGAACATTCTGATTGTGGACATACTTCAGACATTGGTGCAGGGTTGAGGTGACCGCCCCTATCTGGTGTAGCCATGGTCTCCCGATTATGACGTTGTAGGGAGATTTCATATTTAACACCATGTATTCTGAGATGGTGGTTTTCTACCCTTCACCTTCTCCTACAGTGGTAGGCAGGTTAATCTTTCCCAATGAGGTACTAAGATTACCATCAAAGGCTGCCATCATGGCAGTAGTAGGCTTGACGCTGTGGTGGTCAATCTTCATCTGTTTGAGTGGCTCATAGAACAGTATATTCACAAAGCTGCCAGTGTCAACCAGAACCCTTCTGATCTCGAAGTTGGCAATCTTGAGAGTGATGACGAGGGCATCACTGTGAGGACAGTCTACCTCGGCCAGGTCCTGTTCTGTGAACTGAATCTCCGGTACTGGCTTGGGCCTTTTCTCCACGTTGGTGATTTACAAAACATCTGGGGCAGCTCGGGCCTCCCGAACATACCTCTTTCTTGCTCTGTTAGACATTCTTGTAACAGGAGTATCTGCATGGAGGACGTAGATCACATGGTTATTCTACCTTTGAGGCTCATTCCGTCCTTCCATCTGCTCAGGCCTCTGGTCAGTCTTCTACTGAGGCTTGTCTTCGTGGGGGTTCTGCCTCCCGTCCTGCTTAACAAACTTCCGCAGACATCCCTTCTTTATGAGCTGCTCAACCTCATATCTAAGGGACCTGCATGAATTAGTCGTATGACCGTGATCTTTGTGAAAATAGCAGTATTTGTTCTGGTCCTGAAGACTGGGATCTCCCTTTATCGGCTCTAGCCATCTCAGGTTTTCACGACCTCGGATCTGTTGAAGTACCTGAGACAGTGTAGTGTTCAGAGGAATGTAGTTAGTAGACTCTCTTGGTCCGGAATTGAAAACAGCCCTGGGTGCTATTTTCTTTTCTGGACTTCTGACCCTCTTCTTGCTAGGGTCTCTTCGGTGGTCGTCCTTCTTATGATCTTCTTTCTTCGGATTGTCCCTCTGGCTCTACTCTTTGCCCTTCTGGGATGTGCAGTTGGATTCTTCCAAGTTAATGTACTTCTTGGCCCGGTCCATTAAAGCTGCCATGTCGGTAGGAGGGCTTTTGGTCAAGGAATCTCTGAAGCCACCGTGGGCAAGTCCAGTAGTCAAGGCAGCTACAAGGAATCTTGGGCTACAGTTGGTGATCTCTGTGAGTTCGGCATTAAAACGTGCAATGTAAACTCTGAGGGACTCCTCCTTGATCTGCTTGACATTTAACAGGAATTTTGGTCCCCTTCTGAGCCTTCTACTGGTCATAAATCTATCCAGGAATTGCCTACCGAGCTTATAGAAGCCGGTAACTGAGTTCGAAGGGAGGTGGTGGAACCATTTCAGAGCAGTTCCCTTCAAGCTAGTAATGAAAGTTACGCACATAAAAGCATCAGAGGCTCCGTAGAGGGCCATCGTATGCTGGTAGTGCGATAGGTGATCTCCTAGGTCTCCAGTTCCATTGTACAGGATGAACTTTGGCACCATGAACTTCCTGGGCCTTTCTTCTGACATGATGGCGTGAGTGAATGGGGTGGCAAGTCTTCCGAGCAACCTGGCCAACTCATCCTGCTCCGGGGGGTTCGGGGCACCTCTCAAAGCTACTGTTCGGTCCATAGATTCAGCAATTTCTTCAATCCTCCGTGGGTCTTTGATCCGGGCCTCTTGTGAACCTTGTCTTGCAGCCTCAACTTCAGGGTAGTTGGGCTGAGTACGTTCTTCGGATGGACGAAGGTTCCGAATTGGCAGGATTGGTGTTAAGTGAAGCTCCTATGGTGCCGAATGTGCTCCCGAAGCCCTTGGGGTCGGGGCTCTAGTAATGCTTCGGTAGTGGACGTCAGGGATAAAGGCTGATGTTCCCCATCCTAGGGCTGCCGACGGCTGTGGATCTCTGCCAACGTGAGCAACACCCTGGGGGTGCCCAGGCTGGTTATTTGGAGCCTGTTCATGAGGCTCTTCATTCTCAGTGGTTATCTGGGGTTGCGTTCTTTCAGCAACATTGACCGGCGGGTTAGGAGGACTCGTCCCTTGATTCTGTGTGAGCATTGCCAGAGTTCTAGATATGGCAAGTAGTTGTTCCTGCACCAGTTCATTGTGTCGTTTGATTGATTCAATCTTTTATCGCATGGGATCAACCGTCGGTCCTCTTGCTCGTGGAACAGGGGGCCGACGTTGAGAGCTTTGTGGGTTCTGAGCGTTCTGTCTCGGTTGGAGATTTGGGGCCATGGTTCTCCGGTGAGGAAGAGAGTAAGTTTGTGAATAGAGCACTTGGAGATTAGTCGTTCCCACAGACGGCGCTAAACTGATGATGCACTTTCCGGCTCGCAATAAATCTGGGCTCCAAGACTTGTAGAACACTCAAAAAGCAAAATCAGAGGGCCACCAGATTGGCTCCGGCGGTAGCCGTTCCGATGCTTAAGTAAGTAAACTGAATTGAAAAGATTGTATTGAAAGCCAAAGAATGAGCATGAAAAATAAAGCGTACCTTTAGGGTTTAATTTATAGGTTGTGGCCTTCCTAAGTTGATTAGGATTCGGACCCATGATAATAGGGATTTATGATCATCGGAGATTGCAGTTACCTTGTTGAATGTTGCACCGTATATAGAGATAATCACAGATATCAGTTTCCTTGTTGAATATAACCATAATTGGGATAACCATAAGTGGCAGTCCCCTTGTAGAAGATGGTTTCCTTGTACTCTGCTCAGTAGGGACGCAAGGCAGCAATGAGATTTGGACTACATAGAATGCTCTGGAGGAGTTTTACTCTGAGCATGAGTTCTGAAGTATAAGCTTGCTCTTGCAAGCATATCCTGCTCGGGATGATCGAGCGTAATCAAATCTGCGAGTACACGTGTCTCAAGAAGATTGGTCTGTCGGTTTATGGTATATCAGTTAGGAATCGCTGGCCATCAGTGATTACAGGCGCCCAAAACTGAATTAGAAAACCATCTCGAAAGGGAAATACATTCATGTTTTGAAGCACAAATCTGACCTGGTCTTCGATTTTATCAGAATTCAATGATGGGCCTAGGTTTCAAATAAAATGGGAAAAAAAGGGGTAATTATGCATCATTTCCTAAATTATTTAGGAAATCAGAAACTTAAAAGCAGATTTTAACATATAAAACATAAAAGAAATAAAAATATAATAAAGACAGAAAGAGAGATGTCACTTACATGACGAGTGGTCTGTAGAACTCCCAAAAACCCATAGATCAGAAGAAGAATTTCGGTGTTGGAAGCACAATTTTTCCCCAAAATTGAGAAAGCAAATAATTTTCATCATAAATTGGCACCTCCTCCGTCGGAGTACCGAATTGCTGCAATTCGGTCATTTTTCTGAAAATGGGAAAGCTAGGTCAAGTAAATCGTTTGTTGCCTATTATCACACCCTCAACATCCTTTCTTCTATATATTGTAGTCATTCACCGACTCTTTCTACCGTGAAGTTGTTCAACTGTTGTATACTGATATATCACAAAAAGATAAATATGTCCTCGTACGATACGTGTATGTATAAAATATTTATACATGTAATTAAAAAAAGCTCTTTTATTTAGAGTCGACAGGTACACAGAGTTCAGAGCTCCTTTGCTCAAAGCTCCTTTGTTCGGAACACCGCAAAATCTCTAGTCTTTCCTTCAGAGTAGAAAATGATGGCACAAAAGAGAACCGAACTAATTACTGCCTTGTATGATTTATTTTTTTGGAAAGAATGGTGTGCCTGCCTTATCGCTATCCCACAATACTGCTTATAAAAGGCATTTTTACATCATTTATATAAATTAAGACTATTATTAATTTAAATAAAAATTTATTAATCCCTTATACTAATTTTATTACAATTAAAAAATTATAATAATTCCAAAAAGATAGAAAAATCTGATATTAATAAAAAATTATGGCATTTTATAAATTTAGAAATCATATCAAACTAGAAAATTATAACCACAAGTAGAAGTTAATTCGAGCTTTCCTAAATAAAGTAATTACGAAATTATAAATTACTATAAATGACAAAAAGTTAAATTAGAGGCCTAAACGAAAGCCGTTTGTCCCCGTGACAGATTCGGTCATAACAAAGTCATGAGTATTGATCGTTTCGTCATTTTAGGTTAAGATAGAGTCTCTGTTTTAAAAAACGTGACTAATTAACTCTATATCAACTAGTATTTTTTCTTGAAATGGGTTCAGATTGTACTTCAAAAGTTTCCGCAACTTGTTCTACATCAGCCATCACCTTATATCAGCCATCACCTTATGTCTAGGCTTCTCCAAATATAAGTAATTTAGCACCATGCCTTTAGTTACACAAGTGGCATGTTGACAAGTCCCATACAAATTGATATAAAGATTATAAAGAAAAAGTGTAGGAAAAAAATATAAATTCAAGTTGTAAAAGTTAAATACCTTAAGTCCCTTATAAACATATTTAATTATTGTAAAATCTAATCATATTTTTTATTTTAGCTAAAGGACAGAGGTCATTTAATTTGTTGACCTTAGGTCCATTTTAAAGAGTTAGCACTAAATATTTTTTAAAATTCGACTTTTTTTAGCCCTGGTATAAAAGTTTACGCAACTCTAGAAAATACACAAATCCAGTTTTCATAGTGAACCCAATTCCTCCTCATCTGCTTGGCAATGCTCCCATGGCAGCCAAGACGAAACACGTCGTCCACAAAATCAATAACCACATCTTCTTCGCAATAAAGCCACATCGTAAGATCAGTCCCACTGGAAATCTAGTTGTAGTAGTAATCCTGACCGTGACATCCCCTTTTGCCTGACACGGACATGGCAATGGAACTTTTGAGAACGATTGCAACAACATTTGTTTAATTTATTCGCTACTATTTTGTCAAATACTGTGATATTTTAAAAGAATATATACAATTGAGAGGGAAAAGTCACACAGTGCTTAAATTTGGCTAGTATAGAGTTTCTTTTGACTAATTGTTTTCATGTGCATTAGTGATGTCTCCTGCTTGTTGCGCTTTTGTTCTGGGCGCATGCCAATGTACTGTAATGATGAGAGCATTGTTCATGTTCATGTGCATTGGCGCTTTTGATTAGAAAAGTATAAAATTTTATGTTTTTGATGGGATCAAGTTTTTCAGTATACACTTTTGTTGATACGAGTCTTTACAGATTTGGAGTAATTTTCTTTTATATAATTTTTCATATTTAATATAGATATCTCCATGTTTAGAATCAAAAGATATAAATTTTAAAAATAAATTTATAAATTTCAAGTTACTGAGTTTTAAAATTTTAAAAACTTTTTTTTGTGATTGTTGGAGATTAAAGTCTTATTTTATTAAAATATTTTAATAAAACTAGTGATAAAAAATACAATATCAAAATTTTTAGAACATCATGACCATCCTTGACCCCTTGCATTCGTCACTGAATAAGACTTCAATCTACTGAACAAAATAAGCAATTGCCACCACACACATATATAGCTAGCTCCATCATCTAATTAACCAATCGATCTCAGAAGTGAAAGCATGCATATCCAGATATAAGAAATATTTAATCTGCTGTGTCACAATGTTTCTCAATTTCACATGCTCTAATTTTGGGGCCATAGACAATGACAGATAGAAGGGGATCGGAGGCGGGCCTTTGTGCTATATACAAGTGTAGACATTTGCCAAGTGTAGTGTCAAGCAAGTGTCACCAAGCATTTAAATTTAATAAACATTCATTGTATAATCCAATGGAATAAGAATATTAATACAACAATAGTAGCACCATTTAATTCTTACAATAAAATTGTAACACAAAAGGAGGCTTTTTAGATTATCATCTCCTCACTCATCTCAACGGTACTACTTTCTTCTTCTACTTCTTTCGTAATTCTTTAATACTACCTAATAGCCTCCGGTTGAGCCTGAATGTTTTTCAAGCTACTAACCCGATAAAAATATATGACCACCCACGCGGGATTGTGGTTTGTAATCAAAGGAAGACACAATCCCTGTTACAAAAACCTCGGGTAACTATCCATAACTTCCTCTTTCTCCACTTGCAATTTCTTTATTCATTTCTTCTCCTTTCTCAACCCTTCAACTATCTTAAATTTATATCTATTTCCTCACAAGGCATTTATTCAATCTTTCATTCAAATCAAGGGTATCAAGGGAAAAAATAGTTTCATAATAAGGGGAAAACATCACATACACAACACAACAAATAATTCCCCAATGTAACATCATCGCAATCATCCAAACATTTTATCAAACACTTGGTAGGCACACCAATATTCCACAAGTGCATAAACAACAATTTAATAACTTTTGAACATTCTCATAAAATAATTCTAAGTCGGGACCATGCATTGAATGCATATATCATCGCATTGAACAAGCATCTATCAAGGGCTAAGCACACAATGTTCATCTACTAGTCCATCTAGAAATCTACATTATTCTCTACACAATTTTGGAAGGAAGAGATGGGAACATGATAAATGACTTAAGGGGAAAAAAAGTCATATCTTAAAATTGGTTGGTACCAACTCATGAAAATGAACCTGAGCTCAAAAATAAAATGACAAACTATCTTTTAGTTCAAAATGGAAACACATGTGGATTTTACAATAATTAAGTATCTTTACAAGTAACTTAAGACTAATTAGCTAAAAAATAATGGGTATATTCTATAGCAATAATGTTGTTCTTACCAAAATGTTTTACACAAAAATTTTTACCAAGTGACTTGCATTGGTGCCAATTCATTTGGTAAAAATGTTTTTGCTAAAAATTTTAAGTAAAGCCTACGCTACTCATTCGGTTGACTAGAGAGCTAAGTTGATGTTGTAATCCAAGATTGAGCTATTAAGAATTAAGCAATTTTGATGGGAAAAATCTATGATAGGATTGAGGCTATTTATAAATGTAGGTACATATACAACAATGTGTGTCGAGATTTAATAATTCTATGTAGATTTTAATTTGTTATATTCTTTTAATCTAAGCAAAAAGATAATTAGTTTGTTATTACATGTCTCGCCGATTACTTTCCTATTGGCCTTAAATCTCCCATATTATTTCAACCTCCTAAATTATGCAGCCCTGAATTATAGTTCATATTTTATTTTTATCCACTTTTTAACGTCAGCCTGTCACCTTCTCCTGTAACTAAATTGATCAATTGGTAGTTCCTACTAAGGTGATCAATAAGATTATAATCACAACCTTATATTTCAAATTCTCATCGTCCATGGACCATGACCACCGCCACTACAAATTCGATAAAGATAATAAAGTATAAACAATGGAGTACAACTCCATTTTGAAGATCAATGCAAACTTGGATCAGATACAGGGTGTTCAATTGATAATTGAATCAAGTTCAACCAACATTTTAATTGGAGTAATGCCCAATCGTATCGAAGTTTCCAAACAAAGCCGCAAGTCTGTATCACATTCACTTGGCAGTAAAATCAAATCGTCCTCTTCATCCCAATAAAAGATTCTAGAACTTTTGATTCTTAGCCTCTTTGCAATTTACTCCTCCAAATTTACCATTCCCGATGTAGGAGAGAGCTTAAACTTGATAACACTATCTCCGTATGATGCCTTTATGCTCACAGCTGTAACATGTGGCGATGTGTGATCAACACTAACAACAGCTTGCTTGAGACGCAAATTAATAACTTCAACAGATAATCCAAGTCCCAGTTCTTGTCCAGAAGCAAGCTTAAAACTTGGGTGATGCTGCTTCATTGTTGCCAATATTGAGTCCAACAAGGTTTGTGGGTATCCATTTATCTCATTGCGGGGAAGAAGGAACTCTAGAACGTAATCAACATCTTCGGTGTGACTGCTGCGCAAGCAAAGTGCGAAACTGCCAGCCAACTTATGAAAGCGTGCATGGTGAGCCAAGGGGTAGTCACTAAAACTGAAATGGGTTATATCACTGCAGAAGCATGCGTTACGGGACAAATATGCCTTCCCTGCAACCCCCTGCCCCTTTTTCAAATGCAGGCCAAGATACTGAAGGTCAACCCAGGGGAATAAGAAGAATCTAGAAGAAATTGCGTGCAGAACTTGGCCGGAATTTTCATAAAAGCTTGTGCAGCTTTTCTCTGGAATGCCGCTATAGGCCACATCACTGCATTGCCTGCACGCTACCCAGATAATGACCAAAGGTAATTCATGATTTTCGAGCAGCACTTCCGACGCTTTCTCGATTTCATCCCGTGCATTACGCTGAATATGGTTTGCAATTATTGTCAGAGAGTGTAGAACAGTGTGTTCAAAACATTTAAATAAAAAGATAAATCACTTAGATTTGACATTTAAAATATTTACATGAAAAGAAAAAAGCACTAAATTTGACATTTGCATTACTGTTGCAACTTACACTTAAAAATTTAGGCCCATTCATAAAACAGGATTTCAGATTGAATACCTGCAAAACAACTAAAATGGTGTAAGGAAGATAAATACTTGCCAAGCAATATAAAACTTCATCGGATGAATTCAGCGCTACCAAATTAAGCACACAAGCCATTCTCTATCTTGTTCTGAGTAATACTACACCTTTCAAAAAGGTTTGCTCAAAAAGAGATTCTATAGATTTATATTAACTCTTCATCTTTTCAAAAAACCTTTTTACTCAAAATTTGAATTTGGCCGGAATTCAGCATTAACGTTTTTCTTTTGTTTAAAAAAAAAAAAAATTATTCAGGATTATTCAATAGAAAATATTACATCACAGTGACATTCTAATGATTCATGGTATGTCAGGAACCTTTTGAATTTCTCATGATACACAATGAGACTTAGTGTGATTGTTTCACCCAGTAATATCACCGACCCACGCAAGCAACGGGATAGTCCTCACTTACCCCTAAATTATGAAAACTTCCTTTGATATTAGAGAACCCGAAAAGAGGGAAAGGCCCTGGAGCGGCTACGCACTCAATAATCCCAGTACAGCACTGGCCGGAAGCGTCAAATAGTGGAAAAGCATACAAATCCCGAAGATAGCTGTTTGAAACACAATCCCACCATGGATGCTCTTGCTTAGAAAAATGGCGAAGATCTGGAGTAAGTTGTGGTAATTTTTGACGGAAAGCATGGGCAGGGAATCCAAGGTCTTCTTCAACGTTAAATTTATATTTCACAGAGCACTTCCTATAGGAACAAAGTATTTCATCTATTTGGAAAACGCAAAAGGTTGATTTGAAGTCGTTAGGAATCGCTGGCCATCAATGATTACGGGCGCCCAAAACTGAATTAGAAGACCGCATTCAGACAATAAATCGATTAGTATCATGTTTTGAAGCACAGATCTGACCTGGTCTTCGATTTTATCAGAATTCAAGGATGGGCCTGGGTATCAAATAAAATGGGGAAAAAAAGGGTAATTATGCATCATTTCCTAAATTATTTAGGAAATCAGAAACTTAAAAGCAGATTTTAACATATAAAACATAAAAGAAATAAAAATATAACAGAGACAGATAGAGAGATGTCACTTACATGACGAGTGGTCTGTAGAACTCCAAAAAACCCAGAGATTCAAAACAGAATTTCGGCGTCGGAAGCACAATTTTTCCCCAAATTGAGAAAGAAAATAATTTTCATCATAAATTGGCACCTCCTCCGTCGGAGTACCGAATTGCTGCAATTCGGACATTTTTCTGAAAATGGGAAAGCTAGGTCAAGTAAATCGTTTGTTGCCTATTATCACACCTCAACATCCTTTCTTCTATGTATTATATAGTCATGCACTGACTTTTTCTACCATCAAGTCGTTCAAATGTTGCATATGATATATCATAAAAAGACAGATCTGTACTCATATAACACATGTATATACAGAATACGTATACATGTAGATTTAAAAAGCTCTTCTATTCAGAATTAATAGGTACACAGAGTTTAGAGTTTTGCTCGAAACGCCTTAAAATCTCTAGTCTTCCTTTCAGAACAGGAAATGATGGACACAAAGGAATACTGAATTGGTTACCGCCTTGTATGATTTATTTCTTTCGAAAGAATGGTGTGCCTGCCTTATCAGTATCCCACAATACTGCCTATAAAAGGCATTTTTATGTCATATATATAACTTAAGACTATTATTAATTTTGATGCTGCACTTTTCTGCTCGCAAGAAATCTGGGCTCCGCGACCTATAGAACACTCAAAAAGGGGAATTAGAGGGCCACCGGATTGGCTCCGGCGGTAGCCGCTCCGATGCTTAAGTAAGTAAACTGAATTGAAAAGATTGTAATGAAAGCCAAAGAATGAGCAAGAAAATAAAGCGTACCTTTAGGGTTTAATTTATAGGCCGTGACTTTCCTAAGTTGATTAGGATTTGGAGCCATGAAAGTAGGGATTTGATCATCGGAGATAGTAGTTTCCTTGTTGGACATTGCACCATAAATAGAGATAAACATGTGTAACAGTTTCCTTGTTGAAAACTGTTTCCTTATTCCCTGCTCGGCAGCCGTTAAGACGGTGATGAGCTCTGGAGTGTTACTCTAGAGTCCTGTGATTAACTCTGTGACTTTTATCTGGATATGTATATGCTCTGGAGGCATGTGCTTGGCCACTTCCGATCTTTCAGTCTGTCCTGAATGGCCGAGCGCTAGCTACTAGCCGAGCGTGAGCTGGACTATAGATATACGTGTCGAGTGATGATTGGTCTTACTCTTTTGTGGTATATCAGTTACTCCCCCCCTAAGTCCTAGTTCGATGTTAACGAGCAACTAGGGCTAGTCCTTTTCGAAGAGTCATACGTCTTGTCTATTCGCTTTTCGAGGCGACTGTTGGTGCGTCATTTATTGGGCAGCCGGAGGTTGGGTTTTTTCAAGGCCATCATTGTATTGAACCAATGGTTGGGTTTCTCAAAGCCATCATTGTACCGAACTGTCATGGCGGTTTGGCTTGGTGGGTCCCTTCTGATACTACGCTTATAAATACAGGGAGAGATTTGAAATGACCTTTTCCCCGTCATTTTCACTGTGCCAGAAGATTTTTCTGCCATTGTTGGTTTGTGCGACCTTGAAGAATACTGGTTGTCTGAAGCTCTGGTCTAGAACAGGTTCGACGGATCTTCCTCTTCTTTCGCTTCTTTCTCTTTTAATTTGAGAGTAATGTCTACTCCTTCTGAATCTTTTAACGCTAGTGAGGGCATAGGAAATCCCTTGGAGACGGCTATGCCGTCTTATGTAGAGAATGTAGGTGGTCTTACCGCTGAAGATGTTGGGGAGAGGTTTGTTGGGCCTCCCCATAGTCCTGAGACTAGGATAGTTCATGCCTTCATAGAGCCCCGAGACAGGGCTGGGGAAACCTCTGGCAGGTCTTCCCATAGAGAAGAGGGCGAAAGTGCTGTTACCCAGAGCTTGTTGGACGAGTGGAGAGTGAAGTACAATTTTTTCCCAAATGTTACTTGTAGGGTACCGGGCCCAATGGATCGCCCCGATAATGTCGAAGCTGGGGAGATTTGTGCTTATCTTGCCTGGTTTGATATGGGTTTCCATTGCCTGATTTGGTTAGGCAGTTCTTCTGTTGGTTCAAGCTCTGTCCTACCGACTTTAACCTCAATAGTTGGCGGCACCTTTTAGGGTTTATAGTGTTAGGGCATCAAAATAGTGTAGATGTATCCGTAGATCTGATCCATAGTAATATGGATCTGAAGGATATAAAGGTAGAGGGCCTTTTTTACATGTCTTTTGAGAAGGGGTTCCGACCTCTGTCCTCTGTACCCACTTCTAATAAAATATGGAAGAAGTGGTACTTCTTCATTGGAGGAGGATGGGAGGGTGAAAACTTCCAAGATCATGTCTCGACATTCCCTCGTACCACGGGTCATAAGGGTGAGGCTTATTTCCTTAGGTTGTTTTAGCTTTGTTATGCCTTCCGAGCTGTTGAATTGAGATGCTATTTCTTGTTTATGTGCAGTCAGGAGTGCTTGGAGGAGGTCTGAGTTTACTAATGAGCTCCAAGATCAGTATCGCGAGCTTTTTTCGACCTCCAACCGAGTTCACACCGTCATTGTCACTCCGGAGAATCTGATGGCCGCTAGTATTGATGCACTCAGGAAAAGGCTGACATCGAGGTGGTTAGAGGCGGAGGCACAAGTGGCGGGGGAGGCTTCCTCCCAACTTGAGTCCGAGCCTCCTCTTCAGGTAAAGAGGAGGAGGTTGATTTCTGGCTCTCCCGAGCCACCTCCTGCCGAGGCTGAGAAGGAGGCCGAACTTGCTGTTCCGGTCTTGGCAGTTCCCCCTATCCCTTCTATTCCGAGCAAGCGAGCTGGGAAGGGGAAGGCGTCTGCTACTCCGTCCAAGCCGTTTGATGAGTCGGACTATCAGATTGCCAAGAAGGCCTTTGACCAAATCTGGTCTAAGGGCCCTCATCGGTATAGAGGGGATAAGCCTGCGAAACTGATGAACGAGATGATGAATCTCCAAATGAAGGTAACTTCTGAAGCCTTTTCTTGTCTTCTTTTGTTTGCTTCTGCGTTCGGCTTAACCTGTCTGCTTTGTGCTGTGCAGAGTATGCATAGTTTGGTTGCTCTAATGGTGACTCCTTTGAGCTTTGAAGAGGCTGACAAGCTGAAGGCCGAGTTAGACGAAGTGAGGCTGGAGCTTGGAACGGCTTAGTCCAAGGCTCATGCTGCCGAGGAGAATTTGAAGGAGGCTGGCAATAACCTTGCCGTTGTGGAGTCCGAAAGGGATCTTTATGCTCGGCAGGTTGAAGGGCTTCAGAGAGAGTTGCTTGACCTTCGAAGTTCCTTCGATCAGAGGCTTCAGGAGGCAGTTGATCATGCCAAGACTGAGACTGAGACGGAAATGAGAGAAGAAGTTGATAAGATGGGTGACGAACTGATCCAGTTCGGCTTTGAAAGCTTTCGATCTAGATTTCTTGCTAAGTTTCTAGATTTTGACGTGTCGTCAATTGTTGCTCCTGGAACCGCTTCATCTGATGCTGCCCCGAGTAAAGAGGCCATGGCTATCGACCTTCCTTCGACAAAGAACCCTGGCCCTTCCAATAAAGCTTAAGGCTTCATCAACTTCTTCTCTTTTGTTTAGCCAGCTTTTGATGTAATAAATTACATTTTATCAATAAAATTGTCTTTTCTTCAGATCTTTTTTGCTTTTTGGGAGTTTTTGTTGCAAGAATAGCTGCTCTGAACCCATTGCATGTCAAATCAGCTCTTTAACAGTTAATAGTTGTCTTCCGAGCTTCAGCACTTGTAATAGAACCGTGATTGAAGATTAATTCTGACTGTCTCATCATAATGAGATAAGAAAGCAAATATAATGAGATGAGCAGGAATCCGATATTGATCTTGTATCACATAGAATGGAAACAAACTCTAAAGAATTCCGAAGCAGATTGCTCTGAACCAAAGACGTGTAAAAATAATTAGGTAATTTGTGACCATCACTCTGACGATTGAAACTTCTGTTTCTAAGCCTCCAAGATCAGGATTGGGGTACATCAAAGCTGTTAGCCTTTTGTTATGTACGTGGCCCGTCAAGGAATAGATAAGACTAGAAGGTTTGTATATCAGATAGGAGGTCTGTATATTAGACTCTGCTTATTTCATCATCTTTAGAAGCTTTAGTACTGAACTGCGGTTGTTCGTTCAGGGAAATCCTACACCCTGTCTTTTGGTATTCCAAGAGGATGGTTTAATTCTTCGTTTATTTACACAGTTGTCGTTTGGGTTTTCGAGGCCAACCTTTCCTTGAATCGTTGCGACGGTCCAGTTGGATGTCTTTTGGGCTTCAAGGGCCTATATATATGAGAAAGGGGCATACGGTTGCGCCCAATCTCTTTACTTTTTTGCTTTCAAACTGTTCCCCCGTCGGAGAGAATTTGGATGTCTTTAGAAGCTTGCTGTTTGCCCGGAGATGATTGACGATTTTTAGTCTGAGTTGGGAATGATTAAACTGTGGCCGAGAATTATCCTTTCCTTTGATTCAGTCTCCAAGGAAGGATTAGAGGAGGTGAAGACCTTTTTGTCCATCTTGGCATTCGGCCGAGATCTCTCCGTTTGGAGGTGGACCCTTCTTGATTCAACCGAGGCCTGGAGCATTAGTGATAAAGACGAAGGTGGGCTGCCTCCTCCCCTTTGTGTCTTGGCAGAGACCCTTGCTCAAGCCCGCTGAGGTGTCATGCCGAATTTGAGGAAAACGAAGGTGGAGAATAGAGGATTCCTAAGACCTAGAGCCCTTATCATCCGTTGGTATTGAGATAAGTGACAGTGATGATGAAATGGCCTGGGTACTTCTTGATGCAGATTGGGGTTCAGGGTTCCTTCCTTTCAAATGGAAACCGGTAACGGCGGTAATGGAGGTTTGGAATTCGGGCCCCTTTCCCTTGCACTAGAGAGATTCGAGGAAGAAAGCCATGATGTCGTAAAACATAGTGATGTCTTGTTGTAGCTTCTGTGTACTTGTTTTCTTTCCAGTCTTCTTGTATTGATGTAAATTTCATGAATCATCAATAAAATTGAATTCCTTTTCCTCAAATCTAATGTACCTTGTGTATAGATGTATTTTTTTGGAGTTAAAACACCTTTCTGAGTACTACTGATCAATAATTTTGTTTGTATGTTCTGAGAGTAGATCAAAGAAACTTACATAAAACTTGCGCCTTGAACTAAAGTACTTTAAACCTGCTTGGTACTGTAGCATTCGTTGCTTATTAGTACATAAGCCAAGTAATCTAAGAATCATCTCTGAGGATCTGCCGATCTAGGAAACTTGTGTAAATAGTAGTTGAAGATGTCCGGAACTTCTGTCTTTGGATGGACTGGATCATTGAATCTGTATATTGAAGATGGACCAGGTTCTGAAGGCCTATGCATTAAGGATGGACCAGGCTCTAAAGGCCTGTGCATTAAAGATGGACCAGGCTCTGAAGACCTGTGCATTAGAGATGGACCAGGCTCTGGAGACCTGTGCATTAGAGATGGAACAGGCTCTGAAGGCCTGTGCATTTGAAGATGGACCAGGCACTAAAGGCCTGTGCATTTAAAGATGGACCAGGGACTAAAGGCCTGTGCATTTAAAGATGGACCAGGCACTAAAGGCCTGTGCATTTAAAGATGGACCAGACTCTGAAGGCCTGTGCATTTGAAGATGGACCAAGCACTAAAGGCCTATGCATTTGAAGATGGACTAGGCTCTGAAGGCCTGTGCATTTGAAGATGGACCAAGCACTAAAGGCCTGTGCATTTGAAGATAGACCAGGCACTAAAGGCCTGTGCATTTGAAAATGGACCAGGCACTAGAGGCCTGTGCATTTAAAGATGGACCAGGCACTAAAGGCCTGTGCATTTAAAGATGGACCAGGCTCTGAAGACCTGTGCATTTGAAGATGGACCAAGCACTAAAGGCTTGTGCATTTGAAGATGGACTAGACTCTGAAGGTTTGTGTATTAGCGATGGACCAGGCTCTGGAGGCCTGTGCATTAGAGATGAACATTTTATGAAGATATTAAAAAGAAAGAAAAATCTTTATTGATAATACTTCCGTAAATGCTCTACATTCCAAGGTCTAGGAATAGGTTTCCCAGCCATGTCCTCTAGCCAGTAAGTGGTAGGCCTAACAACCCTTGTCACTCTGTAGGGGCCTTCCTAGTTGGGTGACAACTTTCCCATAGTGGGATCCTTGGTGTTTGGAAAAGCTCTTCTTAAGACAAAGTCTCCAACTTGAAAGCTGACCGTCTTGAGCCCTACTTTGGAGTTGTTGATCATTCTCTGCTGATAGGCTTCCATCCTGATTCTGGCTTGATCCCTTTTTTCTTCAAGCAAATCCAAATTTTTTGTCAGCTGCTGATCATTGGACTCTTGTGCGAAGGCTTCAGTCCTTAAAGTTGGCATACCGATCTCAACCGGGATTACTGCTTCTGTACCATAGGCTAGTGAGAAGGGAGTTTTAGAGGTGGGAGTTCTTCTGGTTGTTCTGTAGGCCCAAAGAACCCTAGGGAGTTCCTCCGCCCACTTTCCTTTGGCCTACTCCAACCTTTTCTTTAATCCATCAAGGATCATTCGGTTGGTGACCTCTGCTTGCCCATTTGCTTGTGGATGGCCTGGAGAGGCAAAGTGCTGTCTAATGTTGAGATTTTCACAAAATTTTTTGAAGACTTTACGAGTGAACTGTGTCCCATTGTCAGAGATGATCACGCGTGGTATACCGAACTTGCAGACAATGTTCTTCTAGGTGAAGTTTTCAACTTCCTTTTCTGTGATATATGTTAGAGGTTTAGCTTCAGCCCATTTAGAAAAGTAGTCAATGGCTACCTGATAACTTGCATAATTTAGAATATTTTAGCACTCTTTAATTTTAAACTTTTGGCTGTTTTATTTATTTTGGTTGATTTTGGGCCTCATTGTTATTATTTAAATTTTATTTTAGATTTAAAAAAATACAAGCTATCTAACAAAAGCCCAAGAAGAAACAAAGAAAAAAAAAAAAAAGACAAAAGACAAAAGAAGATGTGGGCCAACACTGGAAAGTGAAAGAAAGCAAAATAAATGAAGGAAGGAAATGGCTTGTGGCTGTACAGGAATTCAAAAGAAAAGAATAAAAAAATTCAGAGCAGAATCAAGCGGCTGACGTGGGGTTTTGGCTTAATGGCTGAAGTGAAGAAAAGAAGACCAAGTGGGCCTGGCCAAGAAAACCAAAGAAAAAAAATATATAAAAGATACCTGGGATGTACGGCTAAGAGGGGAAAGAGGCCGAAAAACAAAAAAAACCCAACTTGCGCAGCCCATGAAGTTGCGCCAATGTGCGTCGTTTAGGGCGCAGGAAAATTTAAAACAAAAAAAAAGGAGGTCCTGTTTTAAAAAGAGTGTTGCGGCTGTTGAAGAGAGGGTGGAGAGCAGAACAGAAAATAAAGGACTGTAACAGGGGCGTGAGAGAAAAAGCAAACGGTTGCTGGCTGCGGCTTGACAGAACACCGCGGACTGCTGCGAATATTTTTCAGTGTTATTTTTCTTCCGTTCTTCTCAAGAAAAATCATGGTGAATTCGTTTATGTTGAATTTAATTTTTAGCATGAACTGAATTTATTTATTCTAGGAAAACAATGTAATCTAGTCTCGAACTATGCTTGCTTTTCTAATTTAATTTGAAGTAATTCTTTTTATGTTTGTCTAATTTATTCTGAATTTAATGCTTCTAATTAACTGACCACTAATTAGATGATTTTAATCTTGTGATTTGCTGTCGAATGAGGGAATCATGGGATGGATCTTTAATACTTTAGCATAGGTAAATATAGAGATCGAAAGACTTATATGAACTTGTGTAGTATTAAAATCATTGGTTTTATTGCTTTCTTGATTTATTAATTTGCATACTCTTGTGCGAAATAATGAGCAAGAAAAGTGTCCAATTGACTGTCGAACGAGGCTTTTGGATGAATTAGCGATGTGCTAACAAACATGGAGAATTAAATTCAATTAGTTAGATGAGTAAAGCATAGTGAGAAATTAGGTGAAATCGATTTCCTAGAATTCTTCTCCCCATTAATTTGAATTTCGAACAATATCTCTCTTTTCATTTTAGTATTCTCTTTGCGTTGATTTTATTTTAATTTGCAATTCTAAAGATCTTAGTGAATTTTCTAAATAAAATCGAGATTAATTTAATTTCGGTACTTGTCAAAAGTAAGACACCAATCCCTGAGGACGATACTCTACTCATCACTTTATTATAAAACTACGATACTGTGCACTTTCAGTCTTGCACCGATCACTACCAAAAGATACTTCCTGTTTGGTAGGGCTTTGGGTAATGGTCCCACAATGTCCATCCCCCACTGAGCAAAGGGCCAGGGACTGGTAATTGGGATGAGCTCATGGTGAGGCTAGTGTTGATATGGGGCAAACCTTTGGCATTTGTCGCACTTCTGGACGTACTCCTTAGTCTGCCTTAGCATACTAGGCCAATAATAGCCTTGTGTTAGGGCTCGGTGAGCTATCGTTCTGCCCCCAATGGTTCCCGCAAATACCTTCGTGTATCTCAACCAAGACGTATTGAGATTCTTCTGGAGCTAAGCATTTTAACAGGGGTTGAGAATAAGACCTTCTGTAAAGCTTATTGTTCAGGATCAGGTACCGAGCTGCTCTGATCCGGATTCTCCTTGCTTTGTTTTTGTTTTCTGGGAGGAGCCCGGATTCTAAGTATTGGAGGATTGGGGTCATCCAGTTTTGGGGTTGTTCGGCAATTTGGGCAACTTGGGCTTCCTCTATGCTGGGTCTTGGCTGGCAGGAAAATTTTACTGCGGAATTTCCTTCTGACTTTAGGCGGGATGCCATGTTTGCCAAAGCATCTGCTTTGCAGTTCTGGCTTCTTTCTATTTTCTAGATAGAGAACGTCTAGATAGAGTGCTTCAAGAAGTTCACCAGTTCGGAATATCGAAGCATCCTATCATCTTTAATGGAGAATTCTCACAGGACTTGGCTTACCACCATTTGGGAATCTGAGAAGACTTTAAGGTTTTGAACTTCGCATTCCAGAGCCAACTTTATGTCTAGGATTAGGGCTTCATATTCTGCTTCATTGTTGGAAGCTCTGAATCCCAAGCTAACTGCTTTTTCTAACGAGAACCCGTCAGGGGACTATAATACCAGGCCCACTCCTGAGCCCTGATCGGTTGACGACCCATCAATATAGAGCAGCCAGGTCCCTAAAGTTTCGATGAGCTGTGCCTTGTCTTGAAGTGCCGGGGTGAACTCGGCAACGAAATCTGCCAAGGCTTGTCCTTTGATGGAGTTTCGTGGTACATATGATATGTCAAATTCCCCTAACTCCACAGACCACTTCACCAATCTTCCTGAAACCTCAGGCTTCCTCAATATCGATCTTAGGGGATAGGCAATTGGGATTTCAATTAGATGGACTTGGAAATAAGGTCGGAGTTTCGGAGATGATATTACCTAGGCGAAGGCCAACTTTTCCACCTCGGGGTATCTCTTTTCTGTGTCAAGCAATGCCCTACTGACGTAGAATATGGGTCTCTGGACTCCCCTGTCCGGTCTGACTAGTGCTGAGCTGACCGCGTTCTTAGAGACTGTAAGGTAGAGGAGTAGTTTTTCCCCTTGGATTGGTTTTGACAGAAGCTCTGTAGAGGCAAGATATTCCTTTAGTTCTTGAAAAGCTTTCTCACATTCTTCCATCCATTATAAAGCTTTGTTACCTTTTAAAGCTCTGAAGAAGGGTGGGCAGCGATTAGTGGACTTGGAGATAAACCTGCTCAGTGCCGCGATTCTACCATTCAGCGCCTGAATGTCTTTTCTGGTTTTTGGTGACTCCAGTCCAATCAAAGCTTGGATCTGAGTGGGGTCTACTTCGATACCCCTCTGAGAAACAATGTATCCCAAGAATTTTCCCCTGTCACCCCGAAGGTACATTTTGAGGGATTGAGCTTCATCTTGTGTTGTCTTAAGATATCGAAGGTCTGGGATAAGTGCTGGAGGTGACTACCTTTCTGCAAACTTTTGACCAGCATGTCATCAATGTACACCTCCATGGTATTGCCGAGCAGTGGGCTAAACATCTTGTTGACAAACCGCTGGTATGTGGCCCTAGCATTCTTCAAACCGAATGGCATTACTCTGTAGCAGTAGAGACCTTGTTCGGTTATGAAGGTTGTCTTCTCCTGGTCTGGGAGTACATCTGGATTTGGTTATACCCAAAATAGGCATCCATAAAACTCATGAGTTCGTGCCCTGTAGTAGCATCAACCAGCTGGTCTATCCTTGGTAGTGGAAAGTTGTCTTTGGGGCACGCCTTATTGAGGTCTGTATAATCAACGCAAACCCTCCACTTGCCATTTTTCTTTTTGACCAGGACGGTGTTGGCCAGCCACTCCGGATAGAATACTTCACGTATCATCTTGGCTTCAAGCAGCCTCTGGACTTCCTCGTTTATGATCTGATGCCGCTCTAAAGCTAGCGGCCTTCTTTTTTGTCTCACTGGTGGGTGGTCTGGATCCACCATCAGTTTGTGAGTTATGAGTTTTGGATCTATACCCTCCATGTCTTTGGTCTCCCACGCACACATAGAGAGGTTGTCTTTCAGAAACTTGATTATTTTCTTTTGCTCAGCATGTTTCAGGTCTGGACCAATGTACAAATAGCGCCCCTCTGATTCTGAACTGACCAATACTTTGATGGGCTCGCCAATGGGTTTGGCCTTGCTATCCCGTCCCTTTGGGCTTAGGGGTTCTTCGATTCTGGAAGGGCAACCTTCCTCCTCGGGAGTGTGGGAGAGAATTGGATCTACACAGTCCCGAACGTACTATAATTGCTATTTGGTAGTCTTTTACTTGAGTGCAATGACATGGCATTCTCGAGAAGTTGGCTAGCACCCTTTGACAGAATAAACATTCTGATTGTGAATATACTTCAAACATTGATGAAGGGTCGAGGTAACCGCCCCTATCTAGTGCAGCCATGGTCTCCCAATTACGACATTGTAGGGTGATTTCATATTCAACACCATGTATTCTGAGATAGTGGTTTTCTACCCTTCACCTTCCCCTACAGTAGTAGGCAGGTCGATCCTTCCCAATGGGGTACTGAGATTACCATCAAACACTGCCATTACGGTAGTGGTAGGCTTGATGCTGTTGTGGTCCATCCTCATCTGTTTGAGTGGCTCATAGAATAGTATATTAACAGAGCTACCAGTGTCAACCAGAACTCTTCTGATCTCGAAGTTGGCAATCTTGAGAGTGATGACGAGGGTATCACTGTGAGGGCAGTGTACCCCTACTAGATCCTATTCTGTGAACTGGATCTCTAGTTCTGGTTTGAGCCTTTTTTCAACGTTGGTGATCTGCAATACATCTGGGGCAGCCCTGGCCTCCCGAGCATACCTCTTTCTTGCTCTGTTTGACATTCCTGTAATAGGGGAGTCTACATGGAGGACGTAAATGACATAGTTGTTCTACCTTTGAGGCTCATTTCGTACTTTCCTCTGCTCCTGTCTTTGCTCAGGCCTCTGTTCTGTCCGCTGCTGAGGCTTGTCTTCGTGGGGATTCTGCCTCCCGTCCTACTTAATGAACTCCCGGAGATGTCCTTTCTTTATGAGCTGCTCAACCTCATATCTAAGGGACCTGCATGAGTTAGTCGTATGCCCATGATCTTTATGAAAATTGCAATATTTACCTTGGTCCCGAACGTTGGGATCTCTTTTGATGGGTTCTGGCCATCTCAAGTTTTCCCGATCTCGGATCTGCCGAAGTACCTGATTCAGTGTAGTGTTCAAAGGGGTAAAGTTAGTAAACTTCCTTGGTCCGGAATTGTAAACAGCCCTGGGTGCCGTTCTCTTTTCTGGACTCTTGGCTCTCTTCTTGCTAGGTTCTCTTCTGTGATCGTCCTTCTTATGATCCTCCCTTTTTGGATTGTCCCTCTAGGTTTGCTCCTTGCCCTTTTGAGACGTACGGTTAGCTTCTTCCAAGTTGATGTACTTCCTGGCCCAGTCCATTAATGCTACCATATCGGCAGGAGGACTCTTTGTCAAGGAATCTCTAAAGCCACTGTGAGCAAGACCAGAAGTTAAGGCAGCTACAAGAAAACCTGGGCTGCAATCGGTGATCTCCGTGAGTTCGGCATTGAAGCGTGCAATGTAAGCTCTAAGGGACTCTTCCTTAGTCTGCTTGACATTTAGCAGGAACTCTGGTCCCCTTTTGAGCCTTTTGCTGGTCATGAACCTGTCCAGGAATTGCCTACCGAGCTCATAGAAACCGGTAATTGAGTTCAGTGGGAGGTGGTGGAACCATTTTAGAGCAGTACCTTTCAAGCTGGTAATGAAAGTTTGGCACATAAAAGCATCAGAGGCCCCGTGAAAGGCCATCGTATGCTGGTAGTGCGATAGATGATCTTCTGGGTCTCCAGTGCCATCATATAGGGTGAATTTTGGCACCATGAATTTCCTCGGTCTCTCTTTTGACATGATGGCATGAGTGAATAGGGTGGCAAGTCTTCCGAGCAGCCTGGCCAACTTATCCTGCTCTGGAGGGTTTTGGGCACCTCTCACAGCTACTGTTCGATCCATAGATTCTGTAATTTCTTAGATCCTCCTTGGATCTCTAAGCCGAACTTTTTGTGAACCTTGCCTTATAGCCTCGGTTTCAGGGTAGTCGGGCTGAGCATGTCCCACAGACAGAGGAGGGTTCCGAGCTGGTGGGATTGGTGTTGTTTAGGACTGAGGCTCTTGTGGTGCCGGATGTGCTCCCGAAGCTCTTGGAGTTGGGGCTCTAGTAGTGCTTCGGTAATGGACGTCAAGGACGAAGGCTCATGTTCCCCAGCTTGGGGCTGCTGATGGCTGTGGATCTCTACCGACGTGAGCAACACCCTGAGGGTGCCCAGGCCGATTATTTGGAGCCTCCTCATGGGGCTCTTCATTCTCAGTGATAATAGGGGGTTGTGTTCCTGTAGCAATATTGATCGGCGGGTTTGAAGGATTCATCCTTTGGTTTTGTGTAAGCATTGCCAGAATTCTAGATATGGCAAGTAGCTGTTCTTGCACTAGCTCGTTGTGTTGTTTGATTGATTCAATCTCTTGTCGCATGGGAACAACCGTCCGCCCTCTTACTCGTGGAACAAGCGGCCGGCGTTGAGAGCTTTGTGGATTTTGAGCGTTCTGCCTTGGTCAGAGATTGGGGGCCATGGTTCTCCGGTAAGGAAGAAAGTAAGTTTGTGAATAGAGCACTTGGAGATTATTCGTTCTCACAGACGGCGCCAAATTGATGCTGCACTTTTCGGCTCGCAAGAAATCTGGGCTCCGCGACCTGTAGAACACTCAAAAGGGGGGGTCAGAGGGCCACTGGATTGGCTCCGGCAATAGCCGCTCCGATGCTTAAGTAAATAAACTGAATTGAAAAGATTGTAATGAAAGCCAAAGAATGAGCATGAAAATAAAGCGTACCTTTAGGGTTTAATTTATAGGTCGTGGCTTTCCTAAGTTAATTAGGATTTGGAGCCATGAAAGTAAGGATTTGATCATCGGAGATAGTAGTTTCCTTATTGGACATTGCACCATAGATAGAGATAAACATGTGTAGCAGTTTTCTTGTTGAAGACTGTTTCCTTATTCCCTGCTCGGTAGCTGCTAAGGCGATGATGAGCTCTAGAGTGTTGCTCTGGAGTCTTGTGATTAACTCCGTGACCTTTATCTGGATATGTATATGCTCTAGAGGCATGTGCTCGGCCACTTCCGATCTTTCAGTCTGTCCTGAATGACCGAGCGCTAGCTACTGGCCGAGCGTGAGCTGAGCTAGCCGAGCGTGAGCTGGACTATAGATATACGTGTCGAGTGATGATTGGTCTTGCTCTTTTGTGGTATATCAAATTTAAATAAAAATTTGCTAATCTCTTATACTAATTTTATTATAATTAAAAAATTATAATAATTCCAAAAAATGAAAAAATCTGATATTAATAAAAATTATGACATTTTATAAATCTAGAAATCATATCAAACTAGAAAAATGTAGCTGCAAGTAGAAATTAATTTGGACTTTCCGAAACAAAGTAATTGCAAAATTAAAAAACTATAAATGACAGAAAGTTAAATTTGAGGCCTAAACGAAATCGTTTGTCCCCGTCACAGATTCGGTCATGGCAAAGTCATGAGTATTGATCGTTTCGTCATTTTAGGCAATGCTTTCAGATCCAGCCAGCTCATCGAACCAGAAAAATGTCCGGGTTACGGGTTATCAGTTTAATCGTTGGGTTAACCGGAATTAAACCGTGATGTCATAATTATGTAATTAATAAATTTAATAATACATATTATTGATATTTTAAATTTAAAAAATTACTAAAAATTATATAAAAAAATTTACAAAATATGAATTTTTTTAATATGTAAAACTTCAAGAAAAAAAATGAAAAAAATATAGTAGACATACCTTATTACAATGTTGAAAATTGAAACTTCATTGTCATTCTTCCATAATCGCAAGGACCATAACAAAAATTATTTTAACCCCCAATCCAAGCATAATCTAATAATTTAGTCTTCAACTACATGAAAAAAAAAAAAAGATACAAACACTAATAATCATGCATAAAATAAAATAAAATACCACATGATACAAATATATAATACTGGAGTTTCAAACCTTAAGGGTTTAAAATTTTAAATACAATCCAAAATATATTCAGACAAAGACCAGCTCAACTCAGCTAAAATTCAGCCAAAAAAATTACAAGAAATTTAAGATTTTGAATATAACAAAAAAAAAAAAAATTGCAGCTAAGAATCGGTGCGAACCGGTGACCCAGTACCGGGTCATCCAATTCAACGGTCGGACCATCTGGTTTTACCGATTTTCTATTCTTAGAACGGTTTTGAACTTAAAACTGGTTTATGGGTTAAACCGAACCATTTTGTGAACCGGTCGACGGTTCAACCGATTGAACCGGCCTATTCGGTCCGGGTTTTAAAACATTGATTTTACGTTAAAATAGAGTATCCATTTTAAAAAATGTGATTGATCAACTCTATATCTACTAGTATTTTTTTCTTGAAATAGGTTCCCATTATAGTTCAAAAGTCTCCATAACTTATTCTACATCAGCCATCACCTTACGTCTAGGCTTCTCCAAATATAGGTAATTTAGCACCATGCCTTTAGTTATACAAGTGGCATGTTGACAAGTCCCATACAAATTGAAATTAAGATTATAAAGAAAAAGTGTAGGAAAAAACATAAATTCAAGTTGTAAAAGTTAAATACCTTAATTTCCTTATAAATATATTTAATTATTGTAAGATCTAATCATATTTTTTATTTTAGCTAAAGGACAGAGGTCATTTAATATGTTGACCTTAGGTCTGTTTTAAAGAGTTAGCACTAATTATTTTTTAAAATTCGACTTTTTTTTAGCCCTGGTATACAATTTTACGCAACCCTAGAAAATACACAAGTCCAGTTTTCATAGTGAACCCAATTCCTCCTCATCTGCTTGGCAATGCTCCCATGGCAGCCAAGACGAAACACGTCGTCCACAAAATCAATAACCACATCTTCTTCGCAATAAAGCCACATCGTAAGATCAGTCCCACTGGAAATCTAGTTGTTGTAGTAATCCTGACCGTGACATCCCCTTTTGCCTGACACGGACATGGCAATGGAACTTTTGAGAACGATTGCAACAACATTTGTTTAATTTATTCGCTACTATTTTGTCAAATACTGTGATATTTTAAAAGAATATATACAATTGAGAGGGAAAAGTCACACAGTGCTTAAATTTGGCTAGTATAGAGTTTCTTTTGACTAATTGTTTTCATGTGCATTAGTGATGTCTCCTGCTTGTTGCGCTTTTGTTCTGGGCGCATGCCAATGTACTGTAATGATGAGAGCATTGTTCATGTTCATGTGCATTGGCGCTTTTGATTAGAAAAGTATAAAATTTTATGTTTTTGATGGGATCAAGTTTTTCAGTATACACTTTTGTTGATACGAGTCTTTACAGATTTGGAGTAATTTTCTTTTATATAATTTTTCATATTTAATATAGATATCTCCATGTTTAGAATCAAAAGATATAAATTTTAAAAATAAATTTATAAATTTCAAGTTACTGAGTTTTAAAATTTTAAAAACTTTTTTTTGTGATTGTTGGAGATTAAAGTCTTATTTTATTAAAATATTTTAATAAAACTAGTGATAAAAAATACAATATCAAAATTTTTAAAACACCATGACCCTCACTTGACTCCTTGCATTCGTCACTGAATAAGACTTAAATCTACTTAACAAAATAAGCAATTGCCACCACACACACATATATAGCTAGCTCCATCATCTAATTAACCAATCGATCTGTAAGAAAGTGAAAGCATGCATATCCAAATATAAGAAATATTTAATCTGCTGCTCTATATTGAATTTTTTCCTTTTAAATTTATGAATTGGTCTACCAAAAATAAATTGATAATAAACTGGCTTTCATGGCAACAAGGTGGTCTACTTAAGTTTAGACAGCCTTGAACATATGTTACAGTTGTAGCAAACTTTACAAAATTTGCAATGTCAAAGTAAAATAAAATGGAAATTTAAGAGGTCTATTATAAAAATAAACAAAATTTGGTGGGGAAATTCTTAATTTAAAAAAAAAAAAACTATTGAAAATAGGAAAATTATCAAAGGGTCAAATCATGTGCTACCAAATATCTATCAGTGTCCTATGCTGGGAGAGTTCAACTCATTAAAACAAGTTCAAGTTTCGTTGAGGCTTATAAGCCTTCTCACCAAAATGATTAGAGACCAAAAGGTCTTTTACATTTTTCAAAATAAGCAAAAGAACAAAATAAAGTCATTCTTCAATTCATGTCCTCAAGCGACCGACTCCTTGTCATTACCTGTTTCTATTAGGGGTCCATAAGTAGAGCAATTAAACAAAGGAAAGAATAACGGTGACAAGTGTAGACTTTTTCTAAGTGTAGTGTCAAGTAAGTGTCACCAAACATTTCAATTCAATAAATATTCATTGTTTAATCTAATGGAATAAGAACATCAATACAACAATAGTAGCACTATTTAATTCTTAAATTTATACTTATTTACTCACAAGGCATTTTATTCAATCTTTCATTCAAATCAAGGATACCAAGGGAAATAATAGTTTTCATAATAAGGGGAAAGCATCACATACACAACACAACAAATAATTCTATAATGTAACATCATTGCAATCATCCAAACATTTTATCAAACACTTGGTAGACACACCAACATTCTACAAGTGCATAAACAACAATTTAATGACTTTTGAACATTCTTGTAAAATAATTCTAAGTCGAGACCATGCATCGAATGCATATATCATCGCATTGAACAAGCATATATCAAGGGCTAAGCACTCAATGTTCATTTACTAGTTCATCTAGCAATCTACATTATTCTCTACACAATTTTGGAAGGAAGAGATGGGAACATGATAAATGACTTAAGGGGAAAAAAAGTCATATCTTAAAATTGGTTGGTACCAACTCATGAAAATGAACCTAAGCTCAAAAATAAAATGAGGAACTGTCTTTCAGTTCAAAATGGAAACACATGTGGACATTAGAATAATTAAGTATCTTTACGAATAACTTAATACTAATTAGCTAAAAAATAATGGGTATATTCTATAGCAATAATGTTGTTCTTACCAAAATGTTTTACACACAAATTTTTACCAAGTGACTTGCATTGGTGCTAAGTCATTTGTTAAAAATGCTTTTGCTAAAAATTTGAAGTAAAGCTTACGCTACTCATTCGATTGACTAGAGAGCTAGGTTGATGTTGTAATCCAAGATTGAGCTATTGAGAATTAAGCAAATTTGATGGGAAAAATCCATGATAGGACTGAGGCTATTTATAAATGTAGGTGCATATACAACAATGTGTGGCGAGATTTCATAATTCTACGCAATTTTTAATTTTTTATATTCTTTTAATTTAAAAAAAAAAGATAATTAGTTTGTTATTACATGTCTCGCCGATTACTTTCCCATTGGCCTTAAATCTCCCATATTATTTCAACCTCCTAAATTATGCAGCCCTGAATTATAGTTCATATTTTATTTTTATCCACCTTTTAAGTAATAATAATGTAGCATTACTACCATATATTTGTTAAAGACACATCACCCATTACCATCATTTCACTTTATGACTAGATCAACTCCGATGTAGATGTCATATTTATATTTGACATTGCTATATTACCAAAAAGTTATACTTTAACATTTCTACTTCAACAATACATTTCATTAAAAATTTGCCCTTTTTTTTTTTAGAACAAGATCTATTTCTAACTCATATCCATGATATTGTTTCAATCTCAAATGTTATACTACTCTTATACTTGTCAAAAAATAGTTGTCTTGTGTCTGTGGAGACCTTATCAGATATGCTAGCATTGAGTTGTGTCATCTGATTGGCACAGATCAAAATAATATTGACTTGATCACTCAACTGATTCTGATTCTGCTTTTGGTTCTGGTAAATTTTGCAACCTTTGTGATCCTGAGTTACGCTTGCGATCAAAACTCAATCACTTGGGGATATTTCTCGTTTTCTATTATATCTATAATCTATTCTGATACTTGATATGAACAGATCCAATATTTAACGTCACCCTGTCACCTTCTCCTGTAACTAAATTGATGATCAATTGGGTAGTTCCTACTAAGATTATAATCACAACCTTATATTTCAAATTGACCATGACCACCGCCACTACAAATTAGTGACCTGTATTAAAAAACAAATTTGATGAGAAAGAGAATCCCAAGAATTTAGATAAAGATAATAAAGTAAAAACAATGGAGTACAACTCCATTTTGAAGATCAATGCATACTGGATCAGATACAGGGTGTTCAATTCATAATTGAATCAAGTTCAACCAACATTTTAATTGGAGTAATGCCCAATCGTATCGAAGTTTCCAAACAAAGCCGCAAGTCTGCATCACATTCACTTGGCAGTAAAATCTTATCGCCCTCTTCATCCCAATAAAAGATTCTAAAACTTTTGATAACACTATTTGCAATTTCCTCCAAATTTACCATTCCCGACGTACGAGAGAGCTTAAACTTGATAACACCATCTCTGTATGATGCCTTTATGCTCACATCTTGTATTGCTGTAACATGTGGCGATGTGTGATCAACACTAACAACAGCTTGCTTGAGAGGCAAATTAATAACTTCAACAGATAATCCAAGTCCCAGTTCTTGTTCAGAAGCAAGCTTAAAACTTGGGAGATGCTGCTTCATTATTGCCAATATTGAGTCCAACAAGGTTTGTGGGTATCCATTTGTCTCATTGCGGGGAAGAAGGAACTCTAGAACGTAATCATCATCTCCGGTGTGACTGCTGCGCAAGCAAATTGCGAAACTGCCAGCCAACTTATGAAAGCGTGCAAGGTGAGCCAAGGGGTAGTCACTAAAACTGAAATGGGTTATGTCACTGCAGAAGCATGCGTTACGGGACAAATATGCCTTCCCTGCAACCCCCTGCCCCCTTTTCAAATGCAGGTCAAATAAGTCAAGTTTTGGTAAGTAGGATCTAGCAGTAATTGCGTGCAGAACTTGGCCGGAAGTTTCATAAAAGCTTGTGCAGCTTTTCTCTGGAATGCCACTATAGGCCACATCACTGCTTTGCCTGCGTGGTAACCAGATAATGACCAAAGGTAATTTATGATATCCGAGCAGCACTTCCAACGCTTCATTGATTTCATCCCGTGCATTAAGCTTAATCTGGTTTGCAATTATTGTCAGGGAGTATAAAACAGTTTGTAGAAAATATTTAAATAAAAAGATAAATCACTTAGATTTGAAATTTAAAATATTTACATGAAAAGAAAAAAGCACTAAATTTGACATTTGCATTACTGTTGCAACTTATATAAAAAATTGTATGCTCAGTAATAAAACAGGATTTCAGATTTAACGCCTGCAAAACAACTAAAATGGTGTAAGGAAGATAAATACTTGCCAAGCAATATAAAACTTCATCGGATGAATTCAGCGCTACCAAATTAAGCACACAAGCCATTCTCTATCTTGTTTTGAGTAAAACTACACCTCTCAAAACAGATTCCCCAGCTTTATATTAACTCTTCATCTTGAAAAAATCTTTTTACTCAAAATTTGAAAAAACTACACCTCTCACTAAATTTCTTTTGTTTCAACAAAAAAAAAAATTATTCAGGATTATTCAAAAATTTGAGAAGTTGGTCAGACACCTCACACAATGAGACTTAGTGTGAATGTTTCACCCAGTAATATCACCGACCCACGCAAGCAACGGGATAGTCCTCACTTACCCCTAAATTATGAAATTTTATTTTAATTATCATAAAAGTCTCTTGGAATTCCTGCAAGACTTTTGATTTTTGCGCGTTTCATATATACATTTTAAGTCTTGTTTTGATATATTTTATCGTGTCTTAATTATACCAAAAATCTATTATATTTATCGAAAGATTCTGGATTAAGTTTACTTTATTCACGTATTGCGTTAGTCTTGCTTAAGTGCACTTTGTGCACTAATTTTTCATAGCTTCTCATGTGTTAATCCTTTATTAACACTCATCATAACTCATTGTCAATTTATGACCCTTGGCATTAATTTGCATTCTCAAAATTGGTCGTCTCCAATTTTAGAATTAGTTGTTCTCATTATACCTTTTGCTTCCGTATTTACAGGTCACTAGTCTTAACTAGTGTTGTCCATGGTTATTAAGCATATTAACTTATGATAATTGTCATTATCGTTAATTGTTTCGCTTAATTGGGTCGGGGTGTTACAAGTTTCATAAGGTCCTTTTGGACCCATGGGTTGAACTAAGTCCAAATGAGCTCTAGAACATAGAAATGCAATATGCACGTTGGTGTTTCATGAATAGGTGTGTCCAATAGGTATTTCAAAAAGGTTATGTATTTTCCAAAAGACACATTAAATGGGTATGGTTATGACTCTTTGGAAAGTCATATATGTTAGATATTTATAAACAGGTTGGATATCGCCTGATCAACGATCCAGATTAGAGATGATCGAATGAGTGCATTGAATAGGTGTTTCATGAATAGATGTATCCCATAGGTATTTGAAAAAGGTTGTCTTATCCAAAAGACACAATGAATAGGTATGGTTATGACTCTTTGAAAAGTCATATATGTTGGATATTTATGAACAGGTTGTGTCTTTTTGTGAAAATACACCTCTATATCTATAAATACAGCAAAATAACGATTAGAAAATTAATCAAACTCTCTCTCTCTCTCTCTCTCTCTCTCTCTCTCTCTCTCTCTCTCTCTCTCTCTCTCTCTCAGAATATAATTATAATCAAAGGATTTTATAGGAAGTCCTTCAACTTTATTGGTTGCAATTTTTCAAAAAGAAGGCTTTGTTGTATCTTGGGGACGACTTTGCCAGAAACCCATCAACAAACTCTACCGAGTATGAACAAATTATGTTCTAAAGAAAGTGTCTTTAGGTACGCCTCAAAGCCGACATATTTATTCATTTTGTCCCAAAAGAAACTTTGCATGCAATAGGGATTCCATGGATTTATTTTTACCGTCTTTAATAGAAATGATAGATTAGAAGGAAATTTGCCATAATTGTATAGTTTGTTTCTTTGTTTAGGGTTGATAGCTAATATAAGCCCTATTTTTTCTGTATGAGCAATGCTATGGATCCCATTTTTTTTAATCTTATTTTGATGCCACCTCTCTCACATAAGTAAAATAATATGGTAAATTCATAAATAGTGAATTCCACTCATGCAAGCTAGGCCTGTAAATGGGCCGGGTCCAATCCGGTCCGACCCGAACCCGTTTACATAAGATCTGGACCCATTAAAAACTAATAAAATGGGCCGAGTATAGATCCGTTGGATAATACCCGTTAAAAACCCAACCTGCTAAATCATTAACAAACACATACACACACACACTCTCTCTCTAATACAATATTGAAGTTAGAGTATTTAACCTCCTAACAAAGTTAATATATATATATATATACACACACATATATATAAAAGTTAGAGAGAGAGAGAGAGAGAGAGTCTCAGTGAAGTTGTCATCTTCAACCTTCTAGCACCGTCTTATGCTATATATGAAAATGTTTTGGAGATCACTTTATGAAATTATTTCATGAATCTAGCTATCAATACCCGATTCCATTGAATAAACATTCCATTAAAAATCATTATAAGCATTCTTTTGTCTTGGATGAGTAATCTTTATTTGATTCTATGTCATTTTCATTTTATGTCATTTTTATTCCATTTTCTATTATATTTAGGAGTAAGGTAACCTTTTATAGGCCTAAATTCTTGATAAAAGTCAAAAGATTTCTAAATGACAATTATTGTCATTTTACCATTCATCATGTGTCTGATCGTAAGAACAAAATATACAATTAATAGTAACTATCACATGAAACAATTTCAATCAACAATGACATAATTGGGGCTAATAAAACTTTTTATTTGTAAAGTCAAGTTGGACTACTCCAAATAGAAAATTTTAGTTCCTAATTTTTTTTTTTTTTTTTTGCAAACGAGTCGAAGATCCGGATCTGATAGATCCAGGTTCGAGTCTAGTTGAGGCAGGTCTTAGTGGGTCTGAATCTGAATCTAAACTCATTTAAACTTGACGGATCTGGATCCAAATCTTAGAAGGTCTGTCCAAACCTGACAGTTGACAAGCCAAATGCAAGCAAGTGAAATCAAGGTGAGATACCTAACATTTCTTCTTTTTTTTTATAATTTGGTTTTTCAATAAAGATTTTACTTGCTCTAAAAAAATGTGACAAGAGAAAATTATTTATGTATAATATTACTTAATAAAATTATATATGTGATGCAAGTTGCAAGCTGTGTCAGGGAAGAAGCTTTCATGAACGTGGCGGTGGACATCATTTACGACAAATGAAAGGCTGAGATTATATATTTTGGACGATGCAATTGCATATATAAAGGCTCCAATTGTAACATATCTATACACTTATCTACCCAAAAAAATAATTAATTTTTTGTGCACTGGAAATGAATTGTAAACAAACAGAGAGGGAGCAGCACAAGCACAGGCCTCTCCTTGAATTGCTTCTTAATTTTCGTTGGTGTCTTTCAAGAGTTTTATAAGACAAGCTTTTGTTTTCATTGAATTTGGGCCATTTTGACGTATACACCCGACCTAGCATTTGCACTTGGGCCCCAGCACACACAGCCAGTTAAGAAATGGCAAATTGTTTAAGTGTTTGACGGTGATGGGTTTTAAAGCAAAACAAGTCGGGGTTGAGAAATGGTTATATTCAGGGATGACCAGGATTTCATTTTTTCGAAGCAAATTATTTTGTTAATGTTCGAACATAAATTTAAAAATAGAAAAATATAAAATTAATTTTAATATTTTTTACAAGTAACTAAATTTATTGACATAAAATAATTCACAAATTAGACAAGATATTCAATCAAAGAAAGAATACCTAAAAATATTTTAAGTTATACAAAAAATAATTCAAAAAATCAATAAAAAATTCATTGTAAGGTCAAATTGAAATTAAATTAAAAGTAAAATGTTAAAAAAAATTGGAGTGAGTAAAAACTTAATTTAAAAGTTATATTTGAAAAAAAAAATTTAAAAAATCAAAAAACAAATTGAGGGGTGCAATTTCTCCCTAGATTACCCTACATGGCCTTGTCCTTGGATGTATTTTTGTAGGGATTAGGGATGATAATTTAATATGTTTTATTGGGAATCTGCCAACCATGTTTTTAATGGGACAGATTTGAAGAAAATTATTTTTACTTTGTTAGAGTTTGGATGAGTTTTGGGAGAAGGCACCGTGTCCCACTCTATCCCGATTATATAAAATAAAAGAGTTATGTGTTTCATAATTAATGTTGATAATGATTTTTTAAGTCACCCATTAAAAGTTTATACAAGTTTGATAATTATATGTTTGAAAAAAAATATATCATTTTAATTTTTTATTAACATGTATATTTCTTATTTTAATACATGTATCGTTTTGTTTAAAATGTATTAATTACAATTAATTTAATAAAATAAAATAAATAATTTAAAAATAAATGGGGATCCCGATAGGCACCCAGTCTTGCCTATCATAGAGTTTAAACGGATTTAGAGAGAAAAAAAAAAATCTTTCTTTCGCGGGATGAGGTTAGGAAAGGTGTTCATCGCTCCAAACACACCTCGTTGCCATTCCTAGTAAAGATACTACCTGACTCCAAACCAAGCCCTATTCATATGTGTGTAAAAATTTGAATTTGTCATATATACAATTACATAAATATTATGTGATTATTTAATTTTAGCTAACAACAAAATATAATAAATATATATGCATTGCATATGTAATGCACACGTGATAATTTGTGGCTAAAACACTTGTCCAGATAAAAGGAAGTTCCTCCTTAATTAATTTGGACATAAGTATTCTTCTTTCAATAATAACATAGGAACAATGTTAGGGACACCATTTTCATGCATCATTTTTTAATATCACCCTTTCACATGAAATGAGTTTCATTTATGATTTTATAATGGTAGGACGCACTTCATGTGAGAATGTGATATTCAAAAGTGAAACACAAGGTGGAAAAAAAGTCAAGTAGAACAATAACACCATGTTATCATCACTGTGATGTGAGCATCATAGTGGGATTCACATGAGTCCACAAAAATAGCACATCACAATGACAATAACACGATACTACCATTCCACTAAATTTATTTTTTAACAAGTGGTATCTCTAACATTATTGATAACAAGAAACCACTTTGTGTGAAGGTGGGACCCATTTCATAGTGTTCAAATGTGATATTAGGGAGAAGTTATCTCTAGCATTACTCTTCTTTTTGTAGTGTCACACCTGTTACTCAAATGCCTATATAATATAGATAATCAGAAACTCATCAAAGTACCCATCTAATCTCTCTCTCTCTCTCTCTCTCTCTGACAATGTATCTCTTGTATCCCCTTTTCCTCATTTATGTTATCTTCCTCTTCTGCAAGGTGTATTTTCATTTTAGAGACCAAAATTGCTATATGTTGCACTATGAGTGCTACAAGGCCACTGAAGATAAGAAGCTCGATGCTGAAACTAATGCAAAGATCACGACAAGAAACGAGAAACTAGGCCTAGAAGAATTCAGATTCCTCTTGAAAACCATGGTCAGTTCTGGCATTGGAGAAGAAGCATATTGTCCTAGAAACATCCTCTTGGGCAAAGAAGAATTCCATACTCTTACAAATGCCCTTTCAGAGATAGACAAACTCGTCTTTGACACACTTGACAAGCTCTTCGCCAAGACCAAAACTTCTCCCCAAGAAATTGACATACTCGTCATGAATGTGCCTTTGTTCTCTCAAAGGCCATCCCTAACAGCACATATAATCAACCATTACAAGATGAAGGATAGCATCAAGGTCTTCAACCTCTTTGGCATGGGTTGCAGTTCAAGTATTATTGCAATCGACCTTGTCAATCACTTGTTCAGTCTTACAAGAATACATTCACCATTGTTGTGAGCACTGAGTGCATGGGTCCAAACTAGTATCGTGGCACAGAAAAGACCATGATGCTCTCCAATGTATTGTTTCGCTCTAGTGGTTGTTCCGTTCTCTTAACCAACAATGCTTCTCTAAAGCATCGAGCCATCATGAAACTGAAGTGTGTTATTCGGACCCATCTCGGCTCAAACGATAAAGCATACAATAGTTGCTAATGTTGCACTTTTTTATCAGTGGGGCTTCTGCTCTTCGTCTTCTGTCAAGAACTCAAAAGAGAGATCAGAGGGCCACCAGGTTGGCTCCGATTGTCACGCCCCGAATTTCTACAAACCCGAGGCGCGACTGACGAGACAGAAAATAAAATAAATAAAAGGACAAATGTAAATAAATCCACTAAACAAGCATCCATTCCCATCAATACATACAATAACATAAAGTACATCTCACAACTGCATTGTTCATAGTCATTCGGGCTTAAGCCCTTACATTACAAAACACAAGTCTCATGGACCAAAATATACCACGTACTTCACCCTATCAGGGTATCACAGAGTCTCAAGTGGCTGGAGGATCCTTATCTGAAAAATGTTGCCCACGAATGGGTCAGCTCAACTGCTGGTATGATGAAGTGCTAATGCAAGAAATAAAGCTAAGGCGTGGCATGTGCAAAGTGTACATTTATATCTAAATGACATTCAAAGCATCGCAGTAATATATGAATGGTATGCATGACGCACCCATGCACAACTCTATGCCACACCCATGTCTCGTTTACGGGTACTCCCCGATGGCACGGAGTACCAATGCAATGGCCAATTTTGGGTTTTTCACCACAGGATCTACACCCTCATAATGCAAAGCACCACGTGCTCAACCCACGCCATGTTTTCAAAGGATTCATCATATGCCAATATGCCAATGCAATCTCAATGAAACATGGTTTCTACAATATAGCATGCTCGAGACAATAATACATAAATCACCAGCTGATTCCACATGCAAGCATATCTCATATAATCAACTTAAACACATGTCATGATTCACTAAATTTTCATAAAGTACAAGTAACATGTAAGCATGTGAACAATCAATTCCAAATCATCAAGTAAACATATTCCAAATAAACACATAAGTCATTTCAGTCATTCACAGAATATTCCTAACTTAACTTCATTTCTAACATTAGCAAAACACCATACCTGACGGGTTGGTCTCAACCCTAGAAGATCATGTATGATACGTAACTGAACTGGTCAATGAAAATGCAGGAGGCCAGATCGCCCTCTCCTGTCATGTCAGTGTCCCTAAAAACATAAATTACAACCCAGTCTATTGTCATTTGAATTTATGCTATTCATCAAATTTTATGCCTTTATTCTATTGGTTTCTATTTTTTTAAAATAAATTCTACCATTGGTTCTGGAACGTCGAAGAAAATAGGTTTGGGCTTTCACGAAATTTAATTTAGACGTTCGGGCTAAAAAGGACAAAGCTGTCATTTTGCACTTTTACGGGTTCCCATTTCCCGAGACCTCTTCTCATAAATCAGACTCCATGTTTGAGTCTGAAATATTCGAGATAATAAGATTTCACTATTTGTTTACTTAAATCGGAGTCCGTTTGACTGTGTTTCGATTCAGGGGCATTTTGGTAATTTTCAAGGGTTCTACGGGTCTTTTATTTTCTGGGACCTCGTGTCACATCACGGACCTCACCGTTGGTCTTAGGAGGTCGAAGATAGTAAGAAAACATATATGACTTGTCGTATTTGGGTTCCGGGCCATTTCGGGTTATTTATTTTAATTTAATTAAATTTTAATTAATTAAATAGAGTGTTTATATAATATATATTTATTTGTGAAGTAAAGAGGTACTGTTGGAAACCGTCCTCCATGGTCACGGGCGTCTCTTCCCCACGCACGGTTCCTGGTTCGAATCTCTCCCAGCCCCCCCTTTTTCCTTCTTTCTTTCCTTTTCTTTTCATTTCTTTCTCTCTATTGGGCCCAATTAAAACTGGCCCAATTCTCTTTTTAAACCCCATGACAACAGGCCCAAGGGTTCTTCTTTTAATTAAAATGGGAGAGGCCCAACCTAAGGAGGCCTAACACTTAAAATTTAAAAGAGGCCCAAAACCCTTTTTAAACAAGATGGCCCAATGCCATTTAAATTAAGACAGGCCCAACAAAACAAGCCCAAGGCAGCCCAAGTCATCCCTGCGGCTTTCCAATCACCACCTCCGGTGACCTGGCCAACGCCGGTCACCGGAAAGTTGCGTCCCATGTCGTTTTCTCACGCTTTTTACGTCGACTTTTTTTGCATGTTTTTACACCAAACAATTCCTGGGATCTTAGCAATTATTTAGGGTCGTATATGAACCTCAACACAGTTCAAATGCACTGATCCATATCAGTTTTCCGGTCATGCAACCCAGATTCCGGCCAACTGGTTTTCCCATTTTCTTTTCATCTTTTTCCCTACTGTTTTGATTCCGATTTTATTTAAATGAGTTTCTGCACTATCAAGAATTTATTCAACCTCATTTTAACTAAATTTTACACATAAAATTTTAAAAACCCATATCATTCCAACCACCTGTAACTTGAGTTTTCTCCCTCATTCCTCAACCTTTTTAATTAATTCTTTTTGCATTAATTTTCTAATTTCATGTTCTATAAGACTCCATTATCAAACCAAGATATCATGCTTTAAAATTAAATAACAGAACCTAAACAGATACATACCTACTTCTGAATATCTTGGTGCAGTCTCCTCTTTCTCCTCAGTTTCAACTTCTGGTTCCTCTTAAAAGTTTCATGGCTGCACTATTTTATTTCCACCCTGTTGCACTACATCCTGAGGACTGCTGCACCAATTCTCTCAATTTTTTTTTCATCACAGCAGCCGCATGGATCCTCCACCATAGCAGTAATCCAATCTCTCAATCTTCCCTTCTCCTTGTTGCAGCACTGTTGTTGTTCCCACTTGCGGCACAACCACCACCAAAACCCACACAGCGCAGCACACGCTGCTCTTGTTGCAGCGCTGTTGCTGCTCTTCTCCCTCTTTGTTCTATTACACAACACACACGTATATACACAATTTCTCCTGCACTGCTTCTGTACTATCTCTCTCTCGGCTGCCCACTTATTTTCTCTTCTTCTCCTTTCTCAATTTTCTCTTGTTGCAGAGCTAGACCTGCTGCACCATTGTTACTGCTGCTGGAGCGATGCAGCCGCTGCTGCTCCATTTTTCTTTTTTTCTTCTCTCTCTCTCTTTTTCTCTCCCTGTAAGCTATCTCTCTGCTCTGCGCTACCTGCACTGTCCTTCTATCTATTTCACTTTCTCTTTTCTACAGCTACGGCTGTAGCCTGTACTCGCACCGCCCCAATACACACATACATATTATATATTTTGTTCCGGCTGCCACGCTACTGCTGCGCCTAACTTGCTTTTCTTCTTTTTCTTTTCTTTTTCTTGTTTCTTGTTCACCTTAACACACACACCACACATATATTATATATATAAACATGCCCCACTTGCAATGCCTTTCCCTCTCTCTCTAACAGTGTCGGTAGCCTCATTTGTTGACCTGCTTTTCTATTTCTACCTTTCTATTTTTTTCTGCTTTTCCCACTTCTTGTCTCACTTGAGATTATAATATGCATATATATTATAATATATTTTGCAAACTACTCACCACTAGTACACTCAATAGCACACTGCTGCATTCCACATGCAGATATAGATATACAATTGTATATATATATATATAGTTGTATATATATATATATATATATATATCTCACTCATTGTATTTTATTTTATTTTATTTTATTTGTTTCTTTGAAAGTAATTAGGATTTAAAGAAATTCAAATATTCTCTTATCAAAAAAAAAAAAATTATTCCAAAATTTTGAATCTTTACACCGATAGTAGCTGCTCTGATTATGAAGTCAGTAAAAATAAAGGAAAGACTGTAATTGAAAGTAATTGAATGACCGTAAATTAAAAGCGCACCTTAGGGTTTTATTTATAGGCTGTGGGCTTCCTAAGTTAATTAGGATTCGGAGTCGTAAAAGTAAGGATTTGAAGATATCTAAAAATAGTAGTTTCCATGTTGAACTCTGTTTCCTTATTCCAATGTCGAAAGTTTATGGAAGGCGGTGACCAGTTTGGAACCCCTTGTTGCAGATATTTTATTTTCCTTACTACGAGATCTGTAGTATACTGATCGGTACCCCATCTGTTATAAAGGTAGTGTTGGAGGTGGTGTACTGATCGGTACACCACCTGTTCTAGAGGCGCTAGTTCTAGAGGCACTAGTGTTGAAGGTGGTGTACTATTCGGTACTATATACCTCTGAACCCCCCATGCCTGTTTGATCTAGATAATACAATCCTTCTTAATCTATACCCTAAAGAGCTTTGTACATACACGTGTCATGCTTTGAATATATTTGTCACTTTATAGTATATTAGCTACTCCCCTCCTCCCGAGCCTCAGTTCTGTGTAACCCATACAGAGCTGAGGTTAAGGTTTCTAAAGAGTCACGCGTACTTGATGATTTATAATATACCAACCTACAACACTTGCAAATGAAACAAGGTTTTTGGATAGGTTTGTAGAGTGAGAAAAATGGACTAGACCTATGATACTTGTATTGAACACAAGTCCATTAGGGATATGTACATTAAGTAAAATGGACCAGACCTGTAGCACTTATAATCAATACAAGGCTTTTAGGGGTCTGTACATTGAGTGAAATAGGCCAGACTTGTAGCACTTGTAATGGATACAAGGCTTTTAGAGGTCTCTACATTGAGTGAAATGGACTAGACCTATAGCAATTGTAATGGATACAAGGCTTTTAGGGGTCTCTACATTGAGATGGACCAGACGTGGGGGTCTGTGCATTAAGATGGACCAGACTTGGGGGTCTGTGCATTAAGATGGACTAGTCCTATAGCACTTGTAATGGATACAAGACTTTTAAGGGTCATTGAAATGGACCAGACCTGGGGTTTATGCATTAAGATGGTCCAGACCTGGGGGTCTATGCATTAAGATGGACCAGGACTATAGCTCTTGTAATGGATACAAGGTTTTTAGGGGTCATTGAAATGGACCAGACCTATAGCTCTTGTAATAGATACAAGGCTTTTAGGGGTCATTAAAATGGACCAGACCTGGGGGTTTATATATTAAGATGGACCAGACTTGGAGGTCAGTGCATTAAGATGGACCAGACCTGGGGGTTTGTGTATTAAGATAGACCAGGCCTATAGCACTTGTAATGGATACAATACTTTTAGGGGTCATTGAAATGGATCAGGCCTGGGGTCTGTGCATTAAGATGGACCAAGTCTATAGCTCTTGTAATGGATACAAGGTTTTTAGGGGTCATTAAAATGGACCAGACCTGGGGGTCTGTGCATTATGATGGACCAGGCCTATAGCACTTGTAATGGATACAAGGCTTTTAGGGGCATGTGCATTGATAACAAACTTTGAGGTGAATCAAAAGTGGCTTTGTTTATTGAAAATACTTGCGTAAGTGTTCGATGTTCCAAGGCCTGGGTATAGGCTTCCCAATTGAATATTCCAACCAATAAATCGTAAGTCTGACAATCTTTTGTAAGGTCCAGATTTTTCTTCAAGCTGTTGCCTATTAGCCTTTTGGTCAAAGCAATCTGTTTTAAGGGTCGGCATGCCAATTTTGACAAGAATGATTGCCTCAGTGCCATAGTATGTCTTCAAGATTAATATACTTTCATGCTCGTTTTATAAGTGCCGCCATGTCGATAGGAGGATTATTGGTTAAAGAATCTTGGAAGCATCCAGGCCCAAGGCTAGAGGTAAAGGCTGCCACTAGGAAGCTCGGGCTACAATCAGTTATCTCTGTAAGCTCGGTATTGAAGCGAGTGATGTACTCTCGAAACGACTCCCCCTTGGCCTGCTTTATGGTTAGCAGGAATTCTAGACCCTTTCTCAATTTCTTGCTGGTCAGGAATCGATTAAGGAACTGCCTGCTGAGTTCATAAAAGTTGATAATCGATTCTTGGGAGAAGTTGTGGAACCACTTCAGAGCAGTACCTTTGAGGCTTGTTACAAAGGTTCGGCACATGAAGGCGTCAATAGCCCCATGTAGAGTCATTGTATGTTGATAGTGGGAGAGGTGGTCCCCGAGATCCTCGGTCCCATCGTATAGAGTGAATTTCGAGACAACAAATTTTTTAGGCCGCTTCTCTGTTATTATGGTAGGAGTGAACGACGTGGCAAACCATTCGAGCAGCTTTGCTAGTTCGTCCTACTCTGGAGGGACATAGGTTCCCTTGGTGATGATGGTTTGATCCATGGAGTCTGTTATTTCCTCCACCCTTTGTGGAACCCTAGGCTAAACTGGTTGTTGTTGGCCTTGTCTTACAACCTTCGTCTTTATATGGAGGGGACGATTCTATCCAGCAGTAGTGGGAGGATGTTGGTCTCCTTGGATCAGGGGAACTGGCACCGGTGGAGGCTGAAATTCAGGTGGCACTGGGTTGGCCCCCGAAGTTGCTAGAGTTGGGACCCTAGTCTTGCTTTGATAATGGATGGCAAGATAGAAGGCTGGCATCCCTCTACCTGCTATGGTGGATGGCTGGGGATCGCCTCCTATATGAGTGGTGCCATGGGGGTGCACCGACTGCACTTTGGGAGCCTCTGTGGGAGGTCCTCCGCCCATGGTGGTGGCAGGAGGTTGAACCCCTTCATAAGCAGCATTGGAAGGAGGATGAGTGGGATTGTTCTGCTGATTTTGGGCCAACGACTCCAAGGTTCGAGAGATAGCAATGAGTTGTGCATGCATCTGATCGAACTGTCGTTGGACCCGATCAAGTTGTTGCTGTAAAGAATTGGATGCTTGTCTCCTTCCTCTTCAACAGGAGGTTCTTTTCGGGAATTTTGAGAATTTTTTCTTAGATGAAGATTAGGAGCCATCGTCTTTTAGTAAGAAAAGACAAGAAAGCTGTCGTTGTCGGAGAAGAGATTTAGCAAGAAACGATTTTCGCTTCCCATAGACAGTGCCAAACTGATGTTGCACTTTTTGATCAGTGGGGCTTCTGTTCGTCGTCTTTTGTCAAGAACTCAAAAGAGGGATCAGAGAGCCACCGGGTTGGCTCCGGTGGTAGCCGCTCCAATGATGAAGTCAGTAAAAATAAAAGAAAGACTGTAATTGAATGACCGTAAATTAAAAGCACACCTTAAGGTTTTATTTATAGGCTGCGGGCTTCCTAAGTTGATTAGGATTCGGAGTCATAAAAATAGGGATTTGAAGATATCCGAAAATAGTAGTTGCCATGTTGAACACTGTTTTCTTATTCCGAGGTCGGAAGTCTATGAAAGGCGGTGATCAGTTCAGAACCCCTTGTTGCAGATATTTTATTTTCCTTACTACGAGATCTATAGTGTACTAATCGGTACCCCATTTGTTCTGGAGGCAGTGCTAGAGGTGGTATACTGATCAGTACACCACCTGTTCTAGAGGCGCATGTTCTGGAAGTGCTAGTTCTGGAAGCACCAATGCTGGAGGTGGTGTACTATTTAGTACCATATACCTCTGAACCCCCTGTGCCTGTTTGATCTGGATAATACAATCCTTCTTGATCTGTATCCTGAAGAGCTCTGTACATACACGTGTCATGCTTTGAATATATCTGTCACTTTATGGTATATAAGTTGCATACAGAAGAAAGATAAGCATGATTACAGAGGTTTTCAGCTCACCAAACACCTCCCAAAGGCTGCAACTAAAGCTTTAATACAGAATCTAACCGTGTTAGTGCCTAAAATTCTACCTTTAAGGGAACTAATTCGATACATAATTGTATCAAAACTTCGAAAAAAAAACTGGTGGCAAAAACTCAAGATTGCTAGCAGGTTTGAATCTGAAGTTGATAACCCACTAGGACTCGCTTGATGTGAATGTTGTATTTTACCTTAACTCTCTGTTGTGAGAATTAGTGATCTGTTGTGGATCCGTGCCTTGTGGATATATGAGATTAATCTTGAACCTTTGCGTACAATCGGGATTATGTTTAACACAATGCCCTCTATCTCTCTATAGATGCCAATGGCCTTTTTTGCCTATGTTTGGGTATATTACCTGACATTCTATTATAATCCTTGATAGGACGATTTATATTTACTAGAGTTCTTATGCTATTTGGGCTAATCCGATGAAGTGGTCCCCCAAATAAGCATTCTGTATGGGTAGGCGAGCCTATTCTATTTTCTATATTATGGCATTTTCTATATTAATTACTCTTGTTGTTATTCAATTCATGTTAAATTATAAATTCTATCTGTGGTAATGTGACTTGGATTATTGTTGATCAGTACTCAGATAGTCTCCATTTCTTTTTGGCTTTAATGGTATTTGTACTAGTTGAAAGTTCAAACCTAATCTGGCAGCCAAAAAGTTGTATATTGTTGGTTTAATACCTTGTTGACTTGATTAATTGCTAAGAATTCAAGGCAAATAATGAAAGCATGATTCAGAAAGTGATCTACTGACTGTTCTAGAGAATAAGCTCACAGAGACAAGGTACTCCATATTTTAGAGTTCAGGTTTACTTAAATTAAATCCTTAGCATTGCATTTCCATATTAATTCCATAGTAGCTATCACATAGTCATTGTCCAATTTTCCATCCTTTGGTGATCTTATAACCATGGATAAAAAATGCATTATATATTACATTAGCATGCATTCTAATTTAATGCACCTGTATTTAGTGTTTAAGTTCTTTTGAACTTAATCTGATTGATTAGGATACCCTTAGATACCCAATTCAGGGTTCCTTATACTTTATGTCTTATTTGGCCCTTCAAGAGCATAATGATAATTTTACACGTTTATGTCCCACATTTACTCTTTATCACTTCTATATTCATTTGGTAGCCTATTGTATCATTAAAGCAGTCTAAAAATTTCAAATCTTTTATATCTATGTCTTCGACACCTTATTTGACAAAATCAACTCTACCATTGAATCCAAAACGTCGAAAAATGGTTGCATAGGTACCCTCGTGGTCATTTGGTAACTTAATTTTACTTTTAGGACTAATTTGAGATTAGTCTGGTTTATTCATTTATATGTTTCATAATTTAATTTTTCTGAATGAGTTCCACCATTGAGTTTGAAATGCCTAAAAATGTTAAAAATATCTCTTTTCGTATTTTAGCTCGCCTTTATTTCACTACTTTTAGACCGACTGGAGTAAAATGGTAATTTTACCAAATTCTAAAGGTATTATTATAATTACACTTTTAATGTATTTAATTTTTTGGCATCTCATTTGTCAAAATGGACTCCTCCACTGAGTCCAAAGTATTGAAAAATGCTAGGGTTGGCCCTCTTCACACTTTGACTAGGCCTATTATTTAATTAATTAATTATTTTATTTAATATGTTATATATACATATATATATATATTTTTTTTTTCGGTGCAAGAGTATTAACAGCCAATGGTTATAGACAAATAGTTGTGTGCTAAGGTTCCATAGTCAAGGTCATATGTTCGATTTGGGGGCACAATAATGCCTATTTATTTTTTAAAGAATTTTTTAACCAAACAACGAATAAAGGCAGGTTATACCGGATAGGATATCGATGCTCTCAGTACAATTATCAATTTAACTATCCTATCCTCGTAGCTAAACAAACCCGTTCGAGTTTTTAAACATAAAAGTCCCAGCCGAAACGACGAAGTTTCACATCTTCGGGAGTTAAAACGACATTGTGCTACTTCTGGATGACTTATGACGTGGCCGAGTTAGCTTGGGTAACTCGACTTAAATCAGCGAGTTAACTCAACTCAATTTCATCATCCCCAACTAGTTTGCTACTATAACAGGAAACCCTAATTTCTTCCAAGGCTATTTCATGTAATTTCATCGACTAATTCCACTTCATTTTGATCTTATTTGATTTTTGGGACATTAATCTTTCATCTGGCATTAATTTTGAACCTTAATTCTCTTTGAAGAGCTCAATTTGAGCTTCGTTATCCATGTCTGCAACTTCCTAGTTCAAGCTCATGTCTTAATCATTTTCTATGGAATTTATCTTGTCGTGATCCTCATTCAATGACCTTTCAATCTTTGTTCTTGAAATCGTGTTTATAGTTGAATTTGAGAGCTTTGATTTTGAGCTAGTCACCTACAACTTGTGTTTATAAGCTCATTTCTTAGCAATTTCGGTTGATTCTAACTGATTCAAGTTTCATTTAAAGTTTATTTTAAGTCTCCATTTGTCACGCCCCGAATTTCTACAAACCCGAGGAGCGACTGACGAGACAGGAAATAAAATAAATAAAAGGACAAGGTAAATAAATCCACTAAACATGTATCCATTCCCATCAATACATAAATAACATAAAATACATCGTTCATAGGTCATTCGGGCTTAAGCCCTTACATTACAATATACAAGTCCCATGGACCAAAAATATATCACATGCTCCACCCTATCAGGGTATCATAGAGTCTCAAGTGGCTGGAGGATCCTCATCTGAAAAATGTTGCCCACGAATGGGTCAGCTCAACTGCTGGTATGATGAAGTGCTAATGCAAGAAATAAAGTTAAGGCGTGGCATGTGCAAAGTGTACATTTATTTCTAAATGACATTCAAAACATCGCAGTATATATATGAATGGTATGCGTGACACACCCATGCATAACTCTATGCCACACCCATGTCTCGTTTACGGGTACTCCCCGATGGCTACGGAGTACCAATGCAATGGCCAATTTTGGGTTTTTCACCACAGGATCTACACCCTCATAATGCATAGCACCACGTGCTCACCCACGCCATGTTCTCAAAGGATTCATCATATGCCAATATGCCAATGCAATCTCAATGAAACATGGTTTCCACAATATAGCATGCTCGAGACAATAATACATAAATCACCAGCTGATTCCACATGCAAGCACATCTCATATAATCAACATATACACATGTCATGATTCATATTCATCATTCACTAAACATTCATAAAGTACAAGTAACATGTAAGCATGTGAACAACCAATTCCAAATCATCAAGTAAGCACATTCCACATAAACACATGAGTCATTCCAGTCATTTACAGAACATTCCTAACTTAACTTCATTTCTAACATTAGCAAAACACCATACCTGTCGGGTAGTCTCAACCCTAGAAGAACGTGTATGATATGTAACTGAACTGGTCAATGAAAATGCAGGAGATCAGATCGCCCTCTCCTGTCCTGTCAGTGTCCCTAAAAGCATAAATTACAACCCAGTCTATTGTCATTTGAATTTATTCTATTCATCAAATTTTATGTCTTTAATTCATAGGTTTCTATTCTGCTAAATTAAACTCTGCCATTGAGTCTAGGACGTCGAAAAAAATAAGTTTAGGTTCTCGTAGAACTCAATTCGGACATCTGGGCTCAAAAGGGCAAAACAGTCATTTTGCACTTTACACGTGTCCTTACATTTTGTGACCTCTTTTCACAAATCGGACTCCACGGTTGAGTCCGGAATGCTCGAGATAATAAAGTTTCACTATTTGTTCACTAAATTCGGAGTTCGTTTGACTGTGTTCCAATTCAGGGGCATTTTGGTAATTTTAAAGGTTACTACGGGTCTTTTATTTTTTGGGACCCCGTCTCGTAAAATGGACCTCACCATTGGTCTCAGAATGGTCGAGATAGTCAAAATACACTAATGACTTGTCCCATTTGGACTCCGGGATATTTTAGAATATTTAAATAATTAAATTAATTAAATTAAATAATTAAATAATTAAATAATTAATTTAATTAATATTTTATTAATAATTTAATAAGGTGGGTCAAAGTGTAATAACCAACAGTTGGGGGGGTCAGTTTGTAATTTCTGAAAGTTCTGGGTCAAGGTTTAATTTCCAAAAGTTCAAGGGTTAATTCGTAATTTCTAATTTCCTTATTCCCAATTCGGTTACCCAAACAGGGACTTATCCAGAACAGGGATAGGATATCCCTGTTCCTATTTCAATTTAAATTTTTTTAATTTCTTATATCTGCAACCAAACAGTCCCAATCTCTTTTTAATTTAAAACATAGGAGCGACACGTGGTAGGGGCGGTTCAGCCTCGCCTGAACCGGACCCGACCCGGACCCGAAACCCGGCCCGCACAGTGCCTTTCTTCCCCGACTTTTCGATGAGCCTCCGGTAGGGTTCCGGCGCCTTCTCCGGCGCCGGCGAGAATTTTCCGGCGAGTTTTCAAGGTTTTGAAAATGCCATTTCCTAGGGTTTTTCATGTAGATTTCATATCTATCCTCCATTTCCCTCAAAACCTTCCCAATCTTCTCGAAATAGAGCTCAAAGGTCCATGGCCGAATCTCCGGCCAACTGTAAATTTTTGATTTCATGCTTATTTCCCTACTGTTTTTCATCCTTTCTTTTTCATTTAGTTTTCTGCATTTGAGAGGATTGTTTCCCTATCATTTAAATGGAGTTCTACACATAAAATGACAAGACCCAACCTCCATGACCGAAACCTGCAACTAGGGTTTTCTATCTTGTTTCTTAACCATTTCCTTTCATTCTTTTTGCAAAATAAACCCTACAACATGCTCTCTAAGATCATATGCATAAAATCAATTATCATGCTTTAAATCATAAAAACAGAAACAACCTACTTACCTATAATTTCTGTTTTTCTCTTTGTGTAGGTTTCTTCTCTCACTTTTGTTCCTCTTGATCCACTTCTGCCCTTCAAAACTCTCTCTCTCCCTTGCTCTCAGTTTTCCTTTCCTTCCCTTTTCTTCCCAACCGAGACCAACCCTTATACACTTCACACATCAAGTCTCACACGTCTTTCACCATCACAGCCCCTTTTCTTGACCCTTTTCTCTCTGTTTAGCCAGCCTTGTTCTTCCCCAAATGCAGCTTTGCATTAAATGCAAAGCTGCCTATATAAGCCTATATATATATATCACTCATCACACACTAGCCACACACACTAAACACACACACACCTAGCCGACACCTCACTCACACACTTTCCAGGTCTGTTGCACACACACACACACTGCTACACATACCTATACACATACACATATACATGCACATATTTCACTCTACACATATACACATTCATACCATACATGCTACACATATACATACATCCATGTATATGATAATAATAACATACACATTTTTAATTAATAATAATAATAATAATAATAACAATGATAAAACAAAGAATAATAATAAAAAAAAAAAAATTTTCATGTCATAACACCATTCATTCAGTCTACTTATACACAGTACATAGACTAAATGAAAAGAATAGTTTAATGTTTTACATGTTTAGGGCCGAGTTTTCCAACTTTCTCTATACTTGAATTTGCTCATTTCTTTCATTATTCTACTTGTTTTTATGGCTTAACATGTCACATCCCAAAACTCACCCTCTGCGGATTAAGGAACACAACTGCACTTAACCGTAATCGAGATGAATTACACTTCACAACAAGATAAAATATATAACAAAAGCAAATCACACGAGTGCACTTTCGTCCTATAAGAACCTCTAAATAGGCTAAATTTTATGTGTGTATATATATATATACACACACACACACACACACATATTACATGCATTACATTATCCATAAAAGAGCTCAAAGCATTTTACATTAGTAATCATTATATATCACTATCATAACAACTTTGGGTCACATACCCCACGTTCACATCTGAACTTCATGCTTCACACTAACTGTGGGTCCTATACCCTACTTTCACATATGTTCTTCACATTATACTATAATTGTGGGTCCTATAGCCCACCTTTACTTCCGTTCATCATATTCACTATAGGTATGGGTCTTATACCCCGCCTTCACATCTATCTATCATACTTCACTCAAGCTATTAGTCTCATACACCACGTTCATATATGTTTTCACACTTCACTCGAGTTGTTGGCCCCATACCCCACGTACACATTTGGTCTTCACATTTCACTTTAGTATGGGTCCCATACCCCACTTTCACACCACCTGTACATGTCATGGATAAATCCATGTGAGCTCTATAAAAAAGCTCATGAGTAATTCTAACCAATATAAATATGAATTTGTGTAGAAAATGATGGAATTATGTGAAACATTCCACTAGCTTCATGCATTATGTATAAATGTGTTAAAGTGTGGTATGGTGTTGGTGTACCACACTTGGTTCTTTCATCTTGACCTGACATATTGTTCATGTCTTATTTTATTATAATGTCTCTTAATCTCATTATATGCCAATTGCCATACTTGTGCACTATTTGGTTTAGGGACGAATATGTGCCCTTATACACTAATTTACTCAAAGATGCCTATGTGTTAAGTCTCAATTAACACTTTTTAAGGTTGTCATAAAATATTTTTGTTATCTATTTTATGTGACTATGGCACACACATGTGTCTTTAGTCTCTAATTCATAGTCAAATTACTTCAAGGAGTTTTTCCATCACTTATTTAGACTAATCTTTTATTAATAATTATCGTTAGTCTTAATTATCCAATAATTGGGTCAGGGGTATTACATTCTCCCCCCGTTAAAAGAGTTTTTCCTCAAAAATCATTCTCCCATATAATGTGAATAGTTTTTCATAGTCCACATTAACAGTTTCCTAGTTTACTTTTTAGACCTCAATAAATTTTTTAAAGTACTAATTCCAAGTCTCTCATGCGTTATTTTCGATGAAACTTCTACTATGCGGTTGGATAAGGAGTACTGCATATGTTTCTCAACTCTTTAGTCATATGATGGTGTAGCTACTCACCACCGGTAACACAGGGTCTAATAGTATACCAACACTTGCTATAATTTTTCCATTTTCTTTTCATTTCTCTCACAATCACAATTATTCACCATCATAGTCTATGTCCAATATTTGGTACTACCTATGCCACTGCAAGTTTCTATACTATCATCAATCGTCACGTAATACCTTTACTAATCAAGTCCTTAAAGATCTTCATTCGTTGTTTTAGTTTGAATCAATATTAATCTCTACTTTTTAACTCTACCATGTTTCCAATCTTCGTAATGACTATCTATTTTATAGTCTTTACTAAAATCTTTGATCCATCTAAAATCCTCAAATCATGTCTTTATGTATACTAGTGTCTTCCAATAATCTCCAAACTTCACTCTTCCCATAGTCCAAGAATCCTTAAACCTTAGTTCTGATATCAAACTGTCACATCTCGAAACCCACTCTCTACGGATTAGGGAATGCGATTGCACTTAGCCGCAATCGGGATGAATTGCACTTCACAACAAGATTAAATATGTAGGGAAACAAATTACACAAGTGGACATTTGTCCTACAGGAGCCTTTAGATAGGCTAATTTTTTTTATATATTTATACATTACATGTATTACGTTACTCATCAAAGAGTTCAAAGCATTGTTACATTATTAATCCTTACATATCACTATCATAACAACTATGGGTCCCATACCCTACGTTCACATATGATCTTCATGTTTTACTGGGTTCCATACCCCACCTTTACATTTGTTTATCACACTATACTCTAACTGTGGGTCTCATACCCTACCTTCACTTCCATTCATCACATTTATTTTAATTGTGGGTTCCATACCCCACCTTCATATCTGTCTTTATTACTTCACTCAAGTTGTGGGTCTCATATCCTATGTACATATCTAGTGTTCACGTTTCACTCTACTGTGGGTCCCATACTCCTAGTACCGGCTCAACCATAAAGCGAGAGAGGCAATCGCTTTAGGCCCCACTTGTAAAGAAGACCCCAAATTTTTTACAACTCTATAGTATAAATTAATTAGAAGTCTATAGTCCATAAAAATCTAAAACTACTTATAAAGAAAGGCCCCAATTATGTACAACTCTATAGTATAAACTAATTAGGAGTCTAAATTTCATAAAATTCTAAGATCAAAGAAAAAACAATTATAAAACTGATCAATTATATCTTATAATATTTTTTTTGATAACGTAATACTTTTATATTACTTAATTTATAAATTTTGTAAATAAATAATATTATTAAAATATCTATCATATATAACAAAATTTCTAACTTCCTAACTTGTAAAAATTTTCATCTTCCTAAATTTTAGTAGGAATTCTAGCTTCCTAACTTCAACAAAATTCTACACGCTTTGTCTTTCTCTCTCTCTCTCTCTCTCTCTCTCTATTTATCTATTTGTACATCTAGATATATGTATATACAAAACAAAAACCATAAACTAGTCACTTTACCGGCAATAAAAAAGATGTTAAATACTTGTAATCTAAAAAATATACAATGAATAAAATAAAGAAGAATAAAAAAAATTAATATATTACAAAAGTTGAATACAAAAACAAACAAAAGAAAACTAAATTTTGTGTACAAAAACTTAATTAATATTTTTTCATATAATAAAGTAAGAAAAATAAAATTTGAATAAAAAATTATATTAATATATATATATATATATATATATATATATTAGAATATAAAAGAAGGCCTTATTTACAGTTGTTAGCTTTAGGTCTCAAATTCTCTCGAGCAGGCTCTGGTCCTACCCAACCTTCACACTACCTGTACATGTCATGGACAAATCCATGTGAACTCTATAAAAAGTTCGTGAGTAATTCCAACCTATATAAATCTGAATTTATGTTGGAACATTCCACTAGCTTCATGCATTACGTATAAATGTGTTAAGGTGTGGTGTGGTGTTGGTGTACCACACTTGGTTCTTTCATGTTGACCCGACATATTGTTCATGTCTTATTTTATTATGATGTCTCTTAATCTCATTATGTGTCAATTACCATAATTGTGCACTATTTGGTTTAGGGACCATAGTCTTCGAATGTGTGCACTTATACACTAATTTACTCAAAGTTTCCTACGTATTAATTCTCAATTAACATTTCTTAACGTTGTCATAAAATATTTTTGTTATTTATTTTACGCGACTATGGCACACATATGTGCCTTTGGTCACTAATTCATAGTCAAGTTACTTAAAGCAATTTTCCTGTCACTCAATTCGACTTATCTTTTATTAATAATTATCATTAATCTTTTACCCAATAAGAGGCATGTGATTAATGAACCATGAAGAAATACAAAACCTAAAGATTTCAAGAGTTTAAATATCAATAAACCTATGGATTAAATAAAATAAAAAGAAAAAAGAGTAGTCCATGAATTTTTAAAGAGTTGATTTCATTACTAATAAGTCCATATTAAGTTAAATTCCAATCCATGTAGTTTCATTCTCCTATTTCTAATTATTAAACCTAATTAAATAGGGGTCACACCTAAGTCTTAGGATCTGAGTCGTGACAAATTAATCGACTGATTCTTAAAGCTTATTTTTATACTGAACAAATCAGTCGACTAGTTTTTAGAACCAGTCGACTGAATGACCATTTTAAGAACATAGCCTGAATATACTATCTAATACAGTCGACCTAATAGAAGAATCAGTCAATTAATTTTTATAGGCTAAAACAGTGTATATAACAACCTGTCGACTGACTCTAAGAACCAGTCGACTAATTGTTTTTGAACACTTGAACTTCAAACCCTATAGACAAAGCAGTTGAGTTGAATAGTCGACGAGATCTTGATTTAGTCGTTTGGTTGATGATTCAGTTGATTGATTTTGTCGATCTAGCAATCGAAAATTTAAGTTTTAAACAGATGAAAAATGGAGGAACGACTCTATTTTGAAATACGATAACTATATTCATTTGAGGGTTATAAATAGAAGTTTTCTAAATCATTTATTGCTATCTCTTTACAAGCTTACACTTCTACATCTTTATTGTTGACTTTAGATCTGACATTTGAAAATTGAGATCTAAAAGTTCTACTCATCTTAAATACTTTAAGCTTACACCTGATTTATCTATAGAGAGTGGGAATTTCTTATACCAATATACTCTTAAAGAGAGTACTTATTGGTAAACAAACTTTGTATCTTCTTATTGCAGTAAGATTTACAAGTAGGTGCTATCCTTGTGAAGCAAAATGAGATATTTTGTTGGGCAAAGAGATAGGAGCTCCGATTGCAAAGATTTGACCTCTACCTGTTAGGAGATCAAGATAGTGCAAAAACTCAAGCGAGAATGCTTGAGTAGAAGACGTAGGAAGTTTTTTGAACATCATAAAAATCGATGTATTTGCTCTCTCTTACTCTCTCTACTCTTTTACATACTTGTGCATTTTTAGCATACATTTTTAAAATTTATAAAAATTGTCAATATTTGTAAAATACCTTATTCACCCCTATATAGGGGAAATATCTGGACAATAAAAATTTTTACTTATCTTAAATACTCAAAGTTTATCTTGATCAATTATTAGTGAGTGGGCATTTTTTTTCCTTAATTAGCCTTATAAAAGAGTAACCATTAGGATCAACTTGTATCTTTTTATTACGGTGATAATTAAGGATAGGTTGCTGTTATGAGGTAAAAGAGAATTTTGCTGGGTTCAAGAGTAGGGAGCTTTTTATTGTAAATATTTAATCTCCATCTCGGAAGGAGTTCATATAATGAAAAAAGTGAGGAGCTTGAGTTGAGGATGTAGTAAATTTTACGAACCTTGTAAAAATCTGTGTTTGTTCTCTCTTCGATATTTTTTACATATTTTATGTTTGATTTACATTAATATTAAAAGTAAGTATTATTTGCCAAATAATCCCTCTTAAGTATTATTTGCCAAATAATCCCTCCCATTTGAGTATATTTCTCAATAACAATTGAATGGATGGGGGCAGTGATGAGGTTTTATTTGCAAATTCAATCAAACCCATAATGTCAAAAAAAATAAAATAAAATTAGATATTTGGATTCGTCGGATTTGAATGGTACGAAAATGGGTCTTAACGGGTTGTGCAGAGCCTCGAGTCGATAGGCCTGTCTGGAGCCGTCCTTCCATTTTAATTGTTTTTTAACGAGGGATTTATGGAATTTATACCGGCTGCTTTGGCAGAAGTCATGCTTCTCTTGGGTAGGCCCATGGGCCTTTTTGCATCCTTTATCGGGCCTGCGTTTAACTGACGCCAGACTGCCATCTAGGGTTGAAGAAACCTTGTATATAAAACAGGTTCACTCAGGTTCGCTGGACACTGATTCAACGAGCAAAACCCTAGAAATCTCAGTGAAGTTTGTGCTCCAACTCTCTCTCTCATCAGATATCTGTAAATAATGCCTCCGAAGGCAGCCAAATCCAAGGAAGCACCTGCTGAGAGGCCCATCCTGGGCCGCTTCTCATCTCACCTCAAGATTGGAATTGTACGTTCCTAACCCCCTCTATCTATGTCTCTATATATATATTTCATTCATACATTTTATAACGTTCTGTTTGGTCACCGAGAAAGTTTGGGAAATGAAATAATTTACTATTAATGTTGTTGAAATGTTAGCTTTATAATTATATGGGAGCGAAGAGAAATTTCACCTCCACTTGATTGCAACCACTACAATTATTTCTCCAGAGGTAGAATTTTTGCTAGTTAGTTAGTAGGAAACTGTAGGTATAGAAGATAATTTAGAATTTCTACCTGTTAGCTCTTTAAATTGTTTTTAATGGTTTTAAGTTCATTAGTGCTTGTTTTAGTTTCTAATAGGATTAAGATAGTGGCCCATGGATATTCAATTGCCCCAAATATGTTTTACATTGGATTGTATGAACAATCCATCACTGTGAAGAAGGGCCAATAAAAAGATTGTCCGTGACTGTAAGTCAGTATAATGGGGCCCTTGGGATGGGAGTTGAACCTGGGACCTTGGGAATATTACCCAAGCCTCTTCCCAACTCATCCAACCCCAAGGGTGACTATCAGTATCCAAGATGACAGGGAACATTTGAAACTGTGGCATTTCAAGAAAATCTTTAAATCCATCTCCATTTTCAGCTTCATTTTGGGTAATGGTTTTGTTCCTTATAATGCTAAATTGATTTTCAATTGGGCATCCAAGTATGCCCCTTCTTTTTAAATTTCTTTGATTGTACAACACCATAGTATGGATTGATGTCACTATTGGCTGCAAGGTTGTTAAAATTGGGATCCTACGTTGGATCATTATGGGAGTTCATAGGATCGGATCGAGGTTGGTAAGATCATAATTTTTTTTTTTTTTAATATTTTCAAAATAGCTAATTATATATGTAAAAGTAAAGAGCTGATAAAAATTAATAGTATATAAGCCTAAAATAAATAAATAATGTAAAATATTGACACCATATGAAAGTGTATGTATTTTCAATTTTCTATTTGTATTTTTTGATAAAATGTAAGTTTCATAATTCAAAAATAACACAAATTAAAATTTTAAACAGATAAACTAAAAAAATTCTCTAAATAACTAGCTAAATGTAGCAATACTCGTCAAAATTTTGTGCCGAATAACTTGAATCATTAAATTATCATATAGTTTGGATGATTTTTTTGTTCAGCAAGTGAAACGATCTTGCTATAATCCTATTACAATCCTACTAGAATCCTGCTACTTGTATTATTTTCATACGACCTAGATCACGATTTTGATAACTATGATTGGTTGTCATCTCAATGATGTAGCCCATTTGTTTGAATTTAGATGATGAGTTTGTTATTCTTGATGGATTTTTTTCCAGGTTGGGCTACCAAATGTAGGCAAATCTACTCTTTTTAACACACTCACAAAGTTGTCAATACCAGCAGAGAACTTCCCTTTCTGCACTATTGAGCCCAATGAGGCCCGAGTTAATATTCCTGATGAAAGATTTGAATGGCTTTGTCAACTGTACAAGCCAAAGAGTGAGGTTTGTTCCCGGAATTTCTCATTGTTATCTTTTGAATTACATAGATATTATGGTTTGTATTTATCTAGTATTGTAGAGATATATTAATATTCACTAAATGACGAACATTTATTTTTGGAGCCCAATTGAGAGTTTCATGTCCATTTATTTTCTGAATCAGAAGAACTGAGATTTATTGTATTTTTGGCCTTTTTTAAATTGCATCTACTTTTCTTGATTATATACAGCTTATTGGACAAAATACAAAGTTTTTGAGTACATAATATATGTTTTTTAAGTGTTTTCAAGGTTAGAATATGGAGTAATCAGTTGGGTTTTTGATAGGGAAAATAGGTTTCAAATAATACTGTTAAGAATTCACGTTTAGAAGTTAGTGGAAATGACCTTATAAAAGAATTTAGAAGGAATATCTTTATCTTTGACTGTTGAAGTGGCACATGAAGTTCATAAAATGATTAACACAATATGGGGACTTCAAACTTAATGAGCCAAGAATTGCTTTGAAGGAAATAAATTTGTTGAATTATGTGTTGTAACCAAATCGGCAGCTTTAACTTATCAAAAAATAAAAATAAAATAAAATTGGCGACTTTAAATGTTCTTCATTGTAATATAGGTTTTGGTTTATAAACATGCTTTTATTCCACTTTTTCTTCTTGTAGTTGAGTTCTCTTGACATTTTCCGAGCAACATTTTATAATTTTTTTTATAAACAAATTTCATTAAAATGCACCAAAAAGGGGATGCATCCATGTACACATGATGTATGCACTATATGCACATTGCTGTATTCTCACTTCATTCAAAAACTATACAAAAATTTCTAACAAAAAAGAAGAGCTCCTCATCAACCAAAACAATTAGAGAGCTCAATATAATATGCTCGACATTCCAAATAGGAGTTTCAATACCATTATTTTTTTTCTTTGATACGTAAAGCACCAAGGGGGTGTACCCGCATACAATTAAAGGAAGACATCTATAATCTTATTGTGTTTAAAAAAGAAACAAAATTATCTACAGATAAGGGCAAGCCCTTGAGATCTAAAAATAAAGGATGCTCAATAAATGGCCTTAACATTTCAAATGGAGGACTCCACTCTTTCAAAAACTATGTGATTCCTTCCAAATGATACATCGTACACATAGAGGAGCCATTAGCCACACTTCCCTTGCCCTTCTCCTAACTGAGTTACTTCACGTAGTCATTAGCCTCCCGGTACATTGAGGCAAACCCACTGAGCTCTAAAACAGCCAAGTAGCAAAATCTAAATCTTCCCACTAACTGGGCAGTGAATTAATATATGATTACTTGTCTCTTTATTCTCGTTGCATAGACAACAACAATTTACAATGATTTGGCGCTTTCTTTGCAAGTCATTCATAGTCAGTATTTTCTTTAAAGCCATAGACCATTTGAAAATAGCTACCTTTAGTGGTGCCTTTAATCTTCAAATAGCTCTCCAAGGGAACTTCTGTCTCCCCTCCCATTTTGAAACCCTTTAAAAAGATTTGACCTCGAACTCACTTTTTTTAGACCCAACCTACCGAGGCCCATAAAACTCCAAAGGCTTCCTCCACCTCACAATCCTACAATTGCTTGACTAAATCGCAGACCAACTCTCCCCCCGTCCTCCTAAAGTAGTAAACAACTAATGCTTGACTATTTGATGCTATTTTGAAGAGATGAGGGAATGCAATCTAAAGAGGACTGGCTTCACTACTTTTGTCAAGCCAATACCTAATCCTTTTACCATTTCCCACCTTATGGCCTCAAACATAGCCATATACCAGAGAAGGAGAGGAAGCCTATGAACCACCACTCTCTCTCATTTCCTTCCTCAAAATGCCAAAGCTTCCAACCCTAAACAATCATGTGTTCAGAAGCAGCATTGCCTCACCCCATTAACGTTGCCCCTCCCACAGAACTTTGATCACCTTGGTGTGCGATGGAAGCCTGAATAACAATAGGGAATCTGAAAACTTTGACACACCAATCCCTGACTCAACCCTCCATGTTTGAGAAGTGTAGGCTTCAATTCATTCGACCGGCCTAGCCTCTTTGTCAAATCATCCCACTAGACACACCCAACCTCTCTTAAATTCGATCGGCCCAATTCAAAGAAATAGTTATCCACTTCTTCATTGTGAGGTGGCCATAGAATTGTGGGCTCTTCCACATGGTTGTTTAAGATGGGTTGGGTGATGCCTAGGTTTGCAGGTGAAGCTCTACCTAGTTGGATGGTTTATAGAGTGGGAAGAAGAACAAAAGTAGTATGGCAGGCTGTTTTGTTATGCAGCTTATGCTTTTGGTGGAGCCTTTGGAGAGAAAAGTCGGATGTCTTTTGCAGTGTTGGAATCTTATATTTTAGATGTTAAGAATAATTTTTTCAGTCCCTATTTTTTTATCGGGAACTTCTCTTTTGAGGATAATTTATTTATTCGTTATAAAGTTTCATGGTGAGACAAGGATATAGTTATGAATGTGTTTCTACCCCCTCTTGGGATTTTTTTAAATGAAAATTAATTATCAAAATAAAATAAAATAGAAGCAGAATAAGTTGAGTGAAGTGAATGATTTTTCGGAACTGGACTAGAAAAATCCAAGGGCCAAGCTATTGATTCTTGGATTGACTTGGACACACAAGTAGTGTGCAGAAGTTGAATGGAGGAAAGTGCTTAGCCATGTTCCAACTTAAGAATTCAAATGGAGTCTAATCAAATGACCTGATTTGGTAATCACAATTGTGGTTATATTATTTTAAAAACATAATGGCTTTTATGTCAAAATTGTAATTTTGCTTTTACCCTCATTCATGCAACCCATACCTTCTCTTGTCCAATTAAATCACTCCTTACTACTACTAGTGCATTTATTGGTCTTTGTGTCTCATTATCAGAGCATCTTAAATGTAATTCTCATTTGACTCCATCTAGCTTCTTATAATGCAATCATGTCTTTTTTTATCTTTTTCTTGTAAAGCTTCTCATCCACCTTGGCATTGTCATTTCGACTACTATTATTTTCTTACATCTTTCTTGATTATCCAGCCTATTATCCACCTCTAGCTTCTTGGTAGTTTTCTCCTCCTCTTTGATTGCTATTCAATGATCACACAACACTCTAAAACCTATCTTTTCTTCATTCATCACGATGTAGTTCTTGGTAATTCCCTCTTCAATCTCTCTTTTCTTATGAATAACTAATCTTGGAAAAAAACAAAAATGGCCACATTTGGGTGTCATTTGTTGGCCATCATTTGTCACAATTTATCCATCTGCATCAATAGTTTTATTAGAGTTGAGATCCACATTTTTGTGCTATTCTTTGTCATATAGACTTGAGATTCTAAAGTATCTCTTTGTAGTTTAATTTAATCATTTGTAGGCTAATATATTCCTTTCCTAACTTATTTAAGTTGTGTTGATGGACAGGTATCGGCTTTCTTAGAAATTCACGATATAGCTGGACTTGTTCGAGGGGCTCATCAAGGACAGGGATTGGGGAATAGTTTTTTATCTCACATTCGTGCTGTTGATGGAATTTTCCATGTTTTACGTAAGATGCTTATTTCTTTTGTGCAATATATGCCTTAAAGTTGCTCGTTTTCCAAAATTTGTTGTTTTTGTTGTTGCAACTTGATCAAGATTTTGAGTGGGTTACCTTACCCCCCCTCCCCCCCAAAAAAAAAAACCAAAAAAAAAAGATTTAGTATCATGGATTTAAATAACGGCCTCTATGTATCGTATCGGTTGTTACAATATCGGTTTTTTTATCCTCTGATATTGTTACAGGCCGATATATTGGTAGACCAAAATTCACAGCCGTATTGGCTGATACCGTTGCGTATCGACTGATACGGTAGTTACAGGACCGTTGCGGCAGCTACAAGACTGATACGATTGCTTTTGAATTATTTTTATTTCCTCTCTCTTTTTTGTAGAATTTATCCTTATTTTTATGAGATCTAATTATAAGAACGATACCTAATAAAATAATTTTAAAAATTGAAACGAGTTAACAAAAAATTTGGGCCAATACAACTTTCGAAAAGCCTAAAAGGCCTTTTGACATCAATTTTTTTTATTCAATAATAAATCACACTAAACTGATTTTCATACTTCTAATCATTTTTTGCTATTATTTGTATTAGTTGTTGCAATGCTATTCAAATCAAATGATACGTCCCTAAATAAGCCCATCTTTCTAGTTGTTAATAGAAAAATATCTTTTTAGATGTTTGAAAATTAAAAACTAACAATAAAAAAACTAATATGTGATTAATTTTTGTCAAAATATGACTTATAAAAAAAAAAAAAAATTTTTTTGTCAAAATATGCGTATTCGTGACTTTTAAGAGGTATGCTAGTCTTTGAAAAAAAACTCACGGCTGCGGTTTTCGGTTTCCATTACGAATGGTCCGATACTCTCGATACTGTTACACTGCGACCGCGACCATGTCGTATCCCGCGACCGCATTTTAAATCTATGGTTAGTACCATGGCTACCGCAATTCGCTCCTCGCTTAGCGAATTGTGAATTAGGATCGTACGATCCAAAACATGGATCATTAGCGATTTGGGACGCTGGATTTAGTATTCCGATCTAAAATATCGAAAGTCCAAAAAAAATTATGCAAAATACACACACATCATTGAAATTTTATTTTACAATGGCTTGGATTCGCTGAAATCATTTTGATGTATATATACACGTGCCAATATTAGTATAAATACCCTCAAAAAACATATCACGTTCCAAATAAACGTATTTCGTTCCGACAAAGCGATCCAAAGAAGCCTACCCCTAACGTACCATGTTCTATGACAAGTGACGATTTACGTTCCCGTTTCCCGTACCATAACGATCCACGTTCTAAGTAACATTACTTAGTATTGTAGCATCAAAGCTTAATCTTTGTTTCCTTTATTCATGCAATAATAAAGTCCATGGTCCATCTACCGACCCAAAAAAAAAATTTCCATCGTCCATTTCCATGTGTTTTTAGTTATCTGTATGCTTGTCATAGCATTCTTGTTCTAGATATTTGAACTAGATTTTGGAATTGTTTATATATATAAATAAATATTTTTTGCAACATTTATGCTTCTTGTTGAATTTCCCAATAGTTGCCATATATATAATTGTCAATACTTGTTATACCCTTGTGGTTTTGACTTCCGTTGGAATGTGAGGTTAGTCATTTGGAGATCGTCAAAGAAGTGTGAACGGTTTTAGCAGTTTATACTTTGTGGCTATTTGTTTCTCTTAGGTGTAGCATTTGAATTTCCGTGTGAATCCTGCTGCACTATTTACTTCTTTTGAGTTGTTGTGTTGGGTGGGTTGCCTTGCAGTCTTGTTGAAAATTAATTGTAAGGCTTCTTTGATTATCTGCTCCTTTCTAGTTTGGTTTTTGCTTATTCTATAATCATCACCTGGTGATTCATTATTGCCATGTATTCTAGGTGCATTTGAAGATCCAGATATCATCCATGTTGATGACTCTGTGGATCCAGTGAGGGATTTAGAGGTTATAACTGAAGAATTACGGCTCAAGGTATGCTTAATTGATATTGAACTTGAGCATTGTAAACAAAGCTTTAGATTTGGCTGCTTTTTGGGTACTGTCTTGTTTTATGTTACTGAACATTTGCTTATGTATGACTTAATTTAGCTAGTAAATTTTTCATCTCTTTTATGCCGGCAAATTAGTTTATGATATTAGGTAACATGCGGCTTGTTTGTATCCACTATCTTGATTAAACTTCGGAACTAATCGAAGTATGGTTTGGAGAGTGCATGGGAGATTTGACTTTAATGTTCAACTTGGATTTGGCTTCTTCTATTTACTTTGGACTTGAAAGGAAAGAAATGCATTTTATGCAATAGCTCCACACCATCACCGTACCATCTCTATGCATTAGTCTTGCGGCCTCTTAAGAGAAACTTTAAGTAGACACTAAGCAGGGAAAGGAAAAGATAAGGCTGACTTCGTTACCTCTTTGTCAGGTTTCCATGGGATTTGATGGTAGTTGGATGTTATGCACATTTAGGTAGATTAATGTTGTCCCCTTGGACCTGCTTCCGTTGTGGATATGCTGCTTTGCTAAATGTGAGGCTAACTTCTAGCTAGGTACGAAGCTACGACATTATAATCTCTCTTTCCCTCTATCGTAATCCTCCTTGAGAGCTTTATAATTCTTGCCTTCTGGGTGCCATTTCTCAGCTATGTGGTTCATAGCTCTTTCTTTTGAGTATGATCTCTTATCATTCTTTCTGTTTGTACCTTGACCTGACCTTTCTCATCAATACTTCATAACCACCCCACTTCCTTTTCTTTAAATATCAAAGAACATTTGAGATAGTAAACTGATACAATGAAGGTAGGCTATCTAAAAAGAAGCCCACTCAATGTTCAGTTGGTTGCTTCAAGCTAGATTACCATCCTTATGAGCTTCAGACACTAGAGAACTATAACTTTATTAAAATTACATAGAAATTTGAGGATTTGCCTCTATCTCCTTAGCTGCTGAATAAAAGTTAGGCTGTCTGAGAGCACTTGTACAGCTTCACTATTTTGTTGCTTTGCCTAATTAATGTTTGAAAGACACCCTTTAGCATCACATTAGAGATCTACAAACTTTAGAAGAATCAGGCACTCCATCTTTCTCTTTAGAATCAGGTCTCATGTCACCTAAAATCTCTACAAAAGCTTCCACTGAAGGAACACAAGATCCCACCACCCATACATACAAAGTATTCAAAAAAATTAGCTCAAACTCTATAAAGGGAAGCTTCTTCCCCTTAAAAAAATTCTTATGTTTCTTTCTTTCTATATACACCAAAATAAACAAAACGGGGGCCACATTCCAAATCTTACGAACATTTAGGCTCTGTTTGGTTATCTACTTGAAACAGATTTCAAAAAATAACTTTTTTAAAAACCTGTTTGGATATAGATTTTGGAGATTTGACCATTCTCACGTTTTCCGACTTCTTTTGAAATGGAGCTCTGCTTTTTTTGAAATCTGTTTGAAGTAGATTTTGGAGATTTGACCATTCTCACGTTTTCCGACTACTTCTACAATGGATCTCTGCACAAAATTTTGCCTATTCATGTTAGTTTATTTTAAAATAACTTGAAATATGTTGGATGCATTTAATATTGACTCGTATAAATTAATATATCATACGTTGAAAAAAAAATAACCTAAAAATATGTTGGATTTATTTCTTTCATAAATTAATTTTGAATAAACAGATTAAGAGTTAAGCTTGAGTAATTTAATATTTTATATAATATTAAAATACTTATTTCTTTATTAAATTAAATTAATAAAATTTACAATATGTTTGGACTTAATAAATTATAAGTTAAGAGATGGGACAGAGGTAAATAATACTTCTTGTTTTTGGTGTATATAAATTGAAAATTTTTTATATCCAAACGCATTTTCACAGTTTTTAACTCAGAATCTGAATTCTGATTAGCATAATCAAACGTATTTTTGCAGTTTTCAAAAATCAATTATAAAATTCTGAAACACATTTCAGAAATATTTTTCAAAAAATTATATCTGAATCACTATCCAAACGCAGCCTTATTATTTTTTTTTTTTACAGCCGCTCCTACAACCGATAAGAAGATCTAACACATTCCGTGGCATAGTCCAAAGACACCCAAAAAGAGCAAACAAAAGTTTCAGCGGAGCTAAGTTAAACCCTCCATACTCTTACACATCACACATCAATTAGCCAAGTTAAACCCTCTCAAGATTTTCCCCACTGTTAGAATCGCTCCCCATGCAGCTGTCCACCCAAAAAAAAAACCAATTTCAGCAGAGCTTTAGTTCTCCAAATGCTCTTCCGAGGAAAGTCTACACCTCTCCTCGAAAGAGCCCTATAGATGGACTTCACCGAGATGCTCTTCCCCTTTTCAGGTCACAATCTAAGCTCATCAACGCAATCAAGCTTGATCCCGATCTTGTGCAGAACCTCCAACAACCTTCTAAGCTCGTCCATCTCCCAATCATGGAATGCCCTCCTACATAGGGGAGTCCAAACTACTTTGCTCCCCTACTGATGCATGAAATCAGCCACCCTTACTTCTATTTGAGAGGTGATAAGGATAGTTGGGGGAACCTCTCCTTAAAACAATGTTACCTTGCTAAACATCAGAGGTTGATGAGTTTTGCTCGACTGAGGTGATTTCATCATGAAAGCCATGGAGACCGACAACTTAGAGGTCAATGGGTTTTACTCGATGGAGGAGACCATGGGTGAGAAGCTTTATTCACAGAGACAGTTGATGATTGAAACCAAAGGAGTTGAGAACGGGGTTTCCCCCAATCTTTGATCAAAGTGAGTGGGGCCTTCAATGAAGCTATAAGGAGGTCGTAGGGTTAGTGGAGCTTCCACTCAACGACACGGCGATGATTCGAAGATCGAGACAAGGTTTTGAGTTTCGATGTTTATCATGAAAACATCAAAAAACAATCGAATTTTCTTCAGTGTTGTTTGGTAGGCAAATTTGACAGAGACGTGTGGTCTAGGGAAAAAATTGAGTGGTGGCATTCGAAAGCTTGGGGTATTGAAACAGGGGTGGGAGTGACGAAGCTACCTGATGATTTGCTTCTCTTCTGACTACCATCACATGTGGAAGCAATTGGGGTCTCGATGGAGGGCTAAAGATGGTGGGGGGAGGCATGATTAATGTTGGATACGTGGTCTTTCAGAGTTTCGAAGGGGTTGAGGGTTTTGGTATACAAACTCCCATTGCATCTATGGAGTTGGGCCCTTTCCCACACAATTGTAGATGAATAGGGTGGGGGGGGGGGGATGTTTCATGAAGTTTGAAGTGGAAATCAGAGATGATGCATCAAGGGTGATCTTGGTGGTTAGGGCTAGGGGTTTGATTTCGTGGACCATTTTTGTATCTGATGACATTGACATTTCCAGATCTTGGTGTCAGTGGAGAGAACATTAGAAGTAGTTCCAAGTCCGAATTGTGATGGTTATGATGATCCTTGGAATGGTTAGAGCATTTTCAAGGGGGTTTGAGAGTGGTTGGAACCCTTGTCAAGCGTCGGAAGAGAAGAAGGAAGATGGAGTTGGGGGGGACACGCAAGTGGCACGTGACTAAGGGAGGAAATATGGGACACGTGGAAGGAAAGGAGGCAGCCAAGAACAGTCTCCAGAAGATTCAATTTGATGGGTTTTAAATTTCAAAATGATGCAGACAGGCCTAGACATGGGTCGGGTCAGGAAGAGAAGATGGGGGAAGGAGTTGTTAACCCACCCATGGGGGCCCAAAGGTTGTTGGATCCAGGAGGTTACGACAATAACCGTGGTGTTGGGCTGTATATAAGGTGGGAGAGTGGACCTGTTCGTCCGCAACAGAAGTCGATCATGAGAAAGCCAAACAGTTTGGGTTTAGGAAGAATGCCTCAAGTTGGACCAAAGGTAAGCAGTTGGCCTAGCTTGCAGCGCAACCACTACTAATGGTTAGAGAAGGGTAAGATAAAAGAGCCCAGGGGAAGTCCCAAGCAACGGGTCTGGTTAAGTAGATTTGGTCCAGCCCAGTGCAGCCAGCCTTCCCACAATCCTCCGTATAAGGAGCCTGCATCAGCCCCATCCAAGGCAGTTTTCAGAGATTCTAGTGTTGTTGAGAGGCTAGGTTTCGCATTAGAAGACAAGATGATCGAAGGGAGGGTATGTGCTCACTATCAAGATGTGAAGAGCAAAGCTTGCAGTAGTAGTGAGCCAACTGTAGTAAGGGTGGCGTGGGACTAGAGAAGAGAAGAAAAATTGAGAAAAAGAAAGAGAGAACCAAGAAAAAAACCAATATCTCAATATTCTAATTCAATATTAAATAATCAATAATCAAAAGCTATCTCAATCTTCTAATTCAATATTCAATAATCAAAGTAATTTCAATAGTCAATCTTATGAATGAGTTCTGTTGAACTGGGGAGGCAATTTCTTTTCCTTGGAAGGGCATTTGGAAAGTTAAGGTGTGTTTTGAGGTTTTTTTTAGCGTGTGTGTTTGTGTTTGGACTGCTGGATTAGAGGCTATTTTTTACAATGGATGATTTAGGGAGGAGGGATAAATGTCTTCCTAATTGGCGTTGTATGTGTATTTGGTAGAAGTGAAATAGGAGGACTTCTGAGGATGTAAAGAGGCCATTGTATAGGCTTAAAAAACTTTTGCTAGATACTTCTCATTTTTTGATGTTTGGGAATTTTCTGGATTCATTAACTTCTTCTTTGGATGACTTGAGTTGTATAGATGTGGTATAATGTCTAGCCAGTAGTCACTGTATACTTGGCATGTAAATGGGTTGCACCCCCTTGCCACTTTCTACTATATATATATATATATATATTTTTTTTTCATTGTGAAAAAAAAAGGTTGCAGCTTTAGAGCCCCAGAGACTCCTATATATGGAGTGGGGTCATACTGTACTTAGTATTTGGGTTTTTTACTTCATTGTAGGATTGTATTTAAATGTTGCAACACAAAATTTTGATGTTATATTATAATTTACTAAGTTGTGCTTTCTGCCATGATTAAATGTTGACATTGATATAGACATGCCCATCAATATTTCTATGTTTTGGAGTTATGATTTATCTATTGAGATTTATCCTGAATGTTGGTATGTTCTATGTAACTTAAGGATATTGAATTCATGGAAAACAAGATAGAGGATCTTGAAAAGAGCATGAAGAGGAGCAATGACAAACAGTTAAAGATAGAGCTCGAGTGCTGTCAGAAGGTTTGTATTCTTGGGATAATAATTTTTCTTCAATTTACAAACTTTCTTTGCCTTAACATTTTGTATTCTTTTTTTTTATTTAGTTTTTACAGGAGAGCATATTACTCATGTTGTGTGTATAATGATTTATTTTATCCATTGAAGTATTTGAAATAATGGTACTACAGAATGCCTGTGTTATTGCTTGTTTGATATCTATCAAAAATATTTGTATTTCTTATCAACTGCTATTGTCATTGATAGCTAAGTTTTGTCTGTTGACCCGTTTGGTTGATGATTGAATTATGTTACATATTATCAATTTCAGGACATGATTAGACAACCTCTTGCAATGTCAGTAAATAACTGATAGCATTTCTACAACTTGGTTGCCCAACAAGTAGCTTTTTGAGGAGAGAACTTATTGATGTATGCATGTCTTTTGAAGCCTTATAATTTTTCTCTTGTATTTGTAGTCTAGTATCAGATGCTAGTTTAATTCATCAGGTTATTGTTTTGTACTATTCAAATAAAGATTTGTTTTTTTGGGTGTTACAATTCTAGTTTATACTGATCGCATGTAAATGTCATTGAGATGTGTATGCATGATATGCATGATCAGTTGAATTTGCCATTAGGACCAGGAAAAATAATTTCTCTTCCTTGTTGTAATTAAAATTGTCTAAATCATCAGGTTATTGTTTTGTACTATTCAAATAAAGATTTTTTTTTTTGGGTGTTACAATTCTAGTTTTTACTGATTGCATGTAAATGTCATTGAGGAGTGTATGCATGACTTATTGAATTTGATACTCATCTTATAAATTTGGAGCAGTCTTCCAAAGATATATTAACCAACCAAAAATCCAGTAAATTGGTGGTATCCATTAGGACCAAGAAAAATAATTGCTCTGCCTTGTAATTAAATTTGTCTCCTTGCAAAAAGTTAATTTTCCGAGTGCTTGCCATGATATTAAAAAATAATTTTTTGCTAGTATGTTTTCCATAATATATCTGTTTTCCAATAATTTCAAGGAAAAAGTTCTGAAGAAACTGGCAAAAGTTGTTTTACCGTTCAGGACTTGCATGGAGAGACCTTTCTTGGTAGTGTGCTTTTAAGCCAATATTTGCTTTTAGCTTGCCACTTGCATGGAGGGAAATGCTTCTTTTAGCTTTTCTAAAGGAACAACATGTCTTTATTGTATTGGCCCCTTCTTTGTAGAAACCTTGACAAATTATTCCATGTTTACTGAACTGAACCTCCTTTGTTAAGGTCTACACAACTATTTACCTAAATATCTTTACAACATTTTTTTTTTTCTCAATCTGCTTTGTTCCCCTCAATCTCCTCTCTCTCTCTCTCTCTCTCTCTCTCTCTCTCTCTCTCTCTCTCTCTCTCCCAAAAAAAAAAAAAAAATTCAATGAAAGGTAATTGTAATGCTATTAAAATAGATTTGTACGAGACTCACACTAAAGAGAGCTTTGGATCAGGCAAGATGAGAAATGGGTCAATCATAGGTGCTAAACTATAATCAGTGTTTTAAAAGATGGAAGCATAAGGCAAAGCGATTGACCCTTCACAAGGCGAAGTGTAAGATCAAAGCGTTGAGACATAAGCTTTTTGGGACTTAAAATTTCTTTATTTAAAAATACAAATAAATATTATTATTAGCCAAAAGGGAATTTGTTAGTATTTTAAAACTTGGTCATCATTATAATATCAAATAAGGAAACACTTGTCAAAAAAATATCAAATGAGGAAATGTTAACTTAGTCCCACGTGGAGTAGATCGAAGAATCTATATTTTTGTCCTTTTGTGGGGGATAGGAATTGGAGATTGTTGGAAGGCATTACATCCCCCACCTGGGAGGTCGAGGCAGCCTTGCAGAGCATCCTCTATTTTTGGTTTTCAGGGGGCTTGGCATGGTCCATAGATACCTTTGGTTTTTTTCTTTTTATGTAATATGAAACTTTAGTTGTAAAGTTATTGTACAAGGGTGCACCCCTTGGTGCTATTTTTTATACTTCAATTACTTGTCCAAAAAACAAAGAAAAAAAGAAAAAGTTGGGCATGCAGTTGCTGTCACGTGGTTCAAAGGGAATCATTTTTCTTTTCTTTAGTTAAGGGCACAGATTTTAGAGTCCACATGCTTTGCCTGTTCATGCTGCTGCTAGAACTTTTCAAATGATCTCTCATGTAAAATTCAAGCATGCTTGTATCTATTTTTTATAAGTTAATACGGACAAATTTGTGGTATTGACCAAGAAGTTCTCAACTGTGGAGAAAGTTCATTTTCTGCAGATGTGGTTTAAAATAATATTGATGTAGTAAAAAAGCAAAGATACTGAGTGATGGTTATGCTCGGTTTCTACAGATCAAAACATGGCTTAAGGAGGGAAAAGATGTCCGACTAGGGGACTGGAAAGCTGCTGATGTGGAGATACTGAATACTTTTCAATTGCTCACTGCCAAACCTGTTGTTTACTTGGTGAGTTATCTGTTCATTCTGATGAAAATACATTTTGGCTGACTATGAATCGTCACTAGGCTATGCTTGTTTTAAATGTATTTTGCTCAGTCACATTTTCTTTTTCTATTCTACACATACATTTAATGTCTGTATTGGCTATTCGTAGCTTTATCACATCTAAAATGTGGCTGCTAAGTACAATTATATTGGTGCTTCTTTGATGTTTTAATGAAACTAAAACAAAGAAATCCCAGGTAATTTCATTATTTTTGAATTTACTCGTCCTGAAGTTAATGAACAAGGTTAATGTCTCCGTCTATTTACATTAAGAATAAAGATACTATGTTTCATTCTGTTCACAGATTGCACAAACATCCTTCAATGGAATTATTTGACTAATTACTGGGCTGTTTCTGGCTATTTGAGCTTCAAAGTAAGTTTCCCTGTAGGTTGTGATTTATGAGAAGTTTTGACTGAGATTTATAGCATACAATGAATAGATAAAGCAGGATGGTATTACTTTGGGTCTTATAAAATTTACATGGCATTGGCGTCAATAGTTTCTGAGGATGATGATAATGAGAGATTGTAGATTTTGTTAATATCCATTTGGACCTTACCTCCCTTCTCATGCTCCTTAAAGTGGCAATGGGTTTATATGGAATGGATTATAAAATTCAGGACTAACTTTTTGAATTTGGGGAGGATTTCTACATGTCAGCTTGACTATATTGTTTTTAATGAGGTTAGAACTAAAGACAAGAATGGATTAATGTGGTAGTGCTGGAGTAAGAATTCCAACTCAACATATATTATAACCTTTTTCTGTTTCTCTTTTGAGCATGCAAGTAGGAAGGAGGGTTCTCATACACACCTTCCCATTGTCATGGTGACCTTATGGAGGCTGATGTTGTGGCCTTCCATCTTATCATACCTTCTACAGCCATATTTGGATGAATTAGTTATATAACACATTAATTTCTCTTAATAAACGGGTTTACAGAGGCTGTATTTGATTGGCAGAACAGTGTGATTGATAACTATGAAATTAATTATGGAGATAAAATTTCTTTTTGATAGTAACAGAATTGCTAATATAAATTGTGCCCATGGTTGCAAAATTTAATTGGGTTTTAGATCCCAATTGGACAGTCCAACATGGCTAAACCTGGACCATATATATATATATATATACTTATATGGGATAAGTGAACCTGAACCGTATTTTGATGTGATTCAGATGCTTTAATCAACAGATATCCCTTTTGGGGCCTGAAATTGGACCCACCTAAAGGCCAATAATTGTTGGCCAGGTGTATGGACTGCATTTGTCACACTCATAGTTTTTCAAATAGCCCAGGCGACCCTAGGCTATATTGCTGGTCTATTACCCAGGCAATTGCCAAGCACCTTGGTGTTTCCAAGCCAATTAACTTGATACAAATAAGTCACTTACTTATTTTTGTAATTTATCTACTAAATTTCATTTTTCTTTTTATATTACTTTTAATAAACTAAATTGATACAATGTTTATCAACATCTTGTAAATAAATAATGAGAGGGTGGGCCTTGGCGCATCAGTTAGGTTGCTCCATTGTGAATTAGAGCTCAGAAGTTCGAGTTGCAAAAATAGCCTCTCCTCTTGTGGGAATAAGGTTGCGTACATCTAATCCTCTCTAGACCTCACAATAGTAGAAACCTCATGCATTGGTATTATCCTTTTTTAAAATAATTAATGAATATTTGATGGATTTTCATTAATAATGAAAACATATCCTGAAATGTATCTTTATAATTTAAAATATATTAAACTCAACAAAAATAAATGATCCAAGAGCATCCTAGAGACATGTAGTTTTATGCTCCCAATCTTTTATTTTTTTATTTAGTCATATGATAGTCATGTGAGTTTTTAAGTATCTTGAGGGGCTAAGTCTGAAGGGTTGATAATGTAATCAAGGGCCAGGATGCTAGGGCTACCATAACCCTAGTAAAAATACTCTTTTATGAGACTTTGTATTCAGTTTTTTTTCCAGAATTATTTCAGAAATCAAATCCCAGAGCTGCTCTTGGGGCTCTTTGCCCTAGAAACTCAACTTAAGAAGCATCGACACGTCTAGGACACGGACACGCTTGCTCTTAGACGCGTTTGACATTGAAAATTGAGTATCCATTTTTTTTTTATGTTACAAAATTTCAGACACTTCCCTGACACGACGGGACTCATCTGAACACCATATTGTGAAGGAAGAGAGGAAGAGGAGTATAAAAAAGTATAAAATACAAACAATCTACCTGTAAAGAAAGAAAGAGAAGAGGAGAGGGACATCCTCCTTATGCTTGTGTGACCCAAGTACCTTCTTCTTCTTCTCTTTGCGATTTCTCTCTCTCTCTCTCTCTCTCTCTCTCTATCTCACTATTTGTCGCGATGATCGTCGAATACTCGAACCTCTTCTGTTTTGATGAGCCCCCCTCCCTTTCCTTTTGAAGTGCACCCCCCCCCCCGCGGCGGTCTTCCTCCCTTAAGAAAAAAACACGGATACGGACACACGGACACGACCTTTTTCAAAAAGGTAAGACACGGATACATTAGGGATATGTTAAATATATATATTTTTATATGACTATATAATAAAAATTTGATATTATTTCAATCAAAATTAACATACAAATACATAAATCAAGATAATATTATTAATATATTAAAATGACAAAGCCATTAAATAAAAATTAAAAATTTCATTTAATTATTAACATTCATAATTCAAGTTTCAAAACAAATTTGTTTACTACTATATCTATATATATGTGCGTGTGTAAAAAAATGTGGAGAATAAGAGAAAAAGAGGGAAAAAAATTCAAAAAATCCAAAAAATGTGTGCCCAACGTATTTGGCATGTGTCTGAAATTCAGAAAAAGTTGGTACTCTTTTTTCACGTGTCTAACACGGATTCATAGCCGTTCAGGGTTTGCTAATATTAGTTTTTTTTATAAGTATTAATTTTTTTAATAACTGTTATTAAAATTTAAATTAGGTTAACCTAAAAAAAAACTTTAAATGATTAAATTTGCACTTTTTAAAAAAAATTATTATTTAAAAATTAAAAATAATAAATCCCTTTCTTGATTGGTACCACTTTGATGGATTAAATAATAATAATAGTAATAATTTATATATTTAATTTTTTGTTTTGTGTACTTCTCCAATATACTTATTTTATATCACTAAATTAGTTCAAAATAATTTATATTAGTTTTTAGTAAATCAACTCAATGAAACTTGTCATAAAATAGGTTTTATTATTAATATTAATTTTGATAGGGAATCTTGAAATTGATTGAAAAAATGTTAAAATTGGATTACATGACAATATATATGTGTGTGTGTGTGTGTGTGTGTGTGTTATATTCAACGTGTCCATTTTTGAAAAATCCCATGTCGGCATGTCTGTGTCCTGTGTTCGTATTCGTGTTTCTTAAAACTCAACTATCCTTATTCTTACTTTGATCTTGTTTGCCTTTCATCACTATTTCTATTACTTAAATGCTCGCGATTTACTTCATCATTTTTTTCCCTTCTGCTGCATCATTTGTGGTATCAGACCCTAAAAGCCCTAGTTCTACACCATGGTTGGACGTGGGAGGGATCATGGAGGAAATCAAAACCAGCCAACAAAGATGGCTGTGACGAGGCGTATGATTGAAAATTTATTGCGGGCTGTGCAAGTGCTACAATGACAGAAACTTGCGGAAGCCCGTGTGGAGATTTCGGAAGGCAACTGCAATCCTTTTGATATACCAGAAGGTAGTCTCGAGGATGAAGATGTTGGAAGTCGAGGAAAACCCCTTTCATGATTTTGAAAACATGGATAATGTGAATGAAGACTGACTGAAAGAGAGATTGGTGCATGCACTGGATTTGAATGGAGAGGGAATTAAAATTGAAGTTGCTGATTTCTTTGGGTAGATGCATGTTGAAGATTATATGGATTGGAAAGCTAGTTTGGAGAATTACTTTGAGTGGAAACCAATGGCTGAAACTAGGCGCTGTTTGTCAAGCTTAAGTTGAAGGGTATTGCATTTCAATGGTGCAAGCAAGTAGAAGAGTAGTGAGATCGACAAGGCAAGCCAAAAATAAGCACATGGGAACACATGAAGGTTAAGTTGGTTAAAAGACGTACAAAGACGTCGTGGCTGATTGCTATTATTGGCCAAAGATGTACAAAGACGTGGAGAGGCTGGTTAAAAGATGTCACAAATGCTAATTTGGAAAAAGGGAGTTCACAAAACACCGGTTTGTATGCTCCGTTATGTTTTTATTATATGATCTTTAATATATATATATATAGGCAAGGGAAGCAAACTTGCTTAGAGAGCTAGAAGTCCCATTAAGAGTTCCCTCTCTTCTCGAGACCGGATGCCCACTACCTAGATACCTCCTGTATATTCCACATGTCTTTTGACGTATTCATGTCTTATTTTTTTTTAGAAATTCTGTGTCGTCTTGTATCTGTGTCCCATGTCTATATCCGTGTCCATGTCTGTGCTTCTTAGGTTGAAATCGAATTCAATACACACATAGGCCCTAATTAAGACATTTATAAGCAAATGAATTTACAAATTATGACCGCCCGACCTACTCTCGCTTAGGCAATTGGAGAAGCAAATGAATTTACAAATTATGACTGCCCGACCTACTCTCGCTTAGGCAATTGGAGTGCCCAGGCCACTGCCCATAACAACTATAGTCACACTCATGTTTCAACTATTACATGTGTTTTTTGAGAGATTTTTTTTTGATAATTAAAATACAGATTAAATTAAAGGCACCTAAGGAGGGCAAACCCATATATACATAGAGGACTCGGAAGAAAAACTAAAGCTGCGGCCCCCCGGGCACACGAAAAAAAAAAACAAGATAAGAATCTACATACATAGGGTAAACCCTTTTAACCTAAAAGTGTAACAATTTCAAAAAAATATTGTTAAACCTAGAAGGGAGAAATGGAGATTTGGAACTTTTTTGAAGGATCTGAATGTTATGACACTTCTGAGCCATGTTTTGTCCTTGTAAGTTCATTATTTAGGGGATTTTGTACTATCTCATTTTGTTACAAATTTTGGTAAGAGATCTAGATATATAATATGGGATAATAAGGAAATGTGATTCAGCACCTCATCTAGGAGGTTTTTAAGTGGCTCATTATGGGCCCTTGCGCATGCTTGAGCTCAGTTCTCACAATGATAAGCATAAATGAGACTGTTCTTTAAGAGGAAGGAAATTAAAATTTCTTCTTGTGTGGACAATTCTCCCTCCCCTTAAGGATACAGTAAAGTAGCAATTAATTCTAACCGAAACTAGTGTTGCAACAAGAACTTTTATTTGAAGTGATAGAATTTAGCATGTCACTGTCGTCACTGCAGTTCCATTGCCATCGATGCAAGATTTTTTAAGGTCTTCGTCTGGGGAGAGGTGCTAGTAGGTATGGGCATGTGGATATGCTTGTGTTTTATTTACTTTAAAAACTAATAATAGAAAATTATAGGAATGGGATGGTATCAGAAGGTGAATGCGGGTAGCTTCTTTTTTTGGTTAACAACTTAGCTGTAATACATTTATTACAAATAGAACTTGAGATAGGAATGAAATGCCTAATCAAGAGAATTTATGCTTAAATTTGGGGGCTGTTAGTGACTTATTGGAGATACAAGTATGTTGCATTTGCAACAACTTAATGCGAATTTTAAACACCGACAATTTGAATTTATTTATTTTTTCTCTAATCTTTTAGAGCCCTTTTGTACTATGCATACTATTGTAGCATATGTAGGCAACTGGGTCATACGTTTGTAACTTTTCCTTTTACACCATGGCACCAAAGAAATAGTTGAAATTTAGAGTTCATTTTGTTTTAACTGTGATGTTATTTTAATGTATTTTTTAGCATATAGGTGAGTGTAAGAACCTAACTGTCCATTGTTTTGGGTTGATTCCACAAGCTTACAAAACTGTGTTTCTCACTAGGGAAGAACATGCTGTACAATCAGCTTTAGACAAGAACAGAAAACCAGTTTAAATGTTAACCAAAGTCTGAGCCCTGATGGATTTATTCCTTGGTAAACTAAACAAAGATGTAATGAATGATCTCCATAAATCCTATGTTACTGTGTTCAAAAGATTGAGCTTTGGGGAAGATTCTCACAAAGGATAACCTTAAGAAAAGAGGTCAGGTGGTGGTGAATTGGTGTTGTTTGTGTAAATGTAATGAGGAGGCAGTGGATCATCTCCTAATTCATTGCCCTTTCTTGTGGTCTATCTGGTCTCTTTTGCTTGGTTTGTTTGGGATTTTTTGGACGATGCCGCATTTTATAGTGGAGGTTCTAGACTCTTGGAGGGGGTAGATTTTTTGGTTGGAGATTGGGTAGAGCGTGGCGTATGGCCCCATTAGGTATATGGAGGGAAAGAAACAACAGACTTTTTGAAGGAGTCGAGTTTCCCATTTGGACAACGAAACATTTAGTCTTGAGCTCTCTCTATTTTTGGTTTACTGGGAGTTCCTTTTTGTCTATAGACTCTTTAGTATCTTATTTGGACTCTTTGAGTATGGGCATATAGTTTTTGTATTTCTTTTTGGGTGCACCCCCTTGGTGCCGTTTAATGAAATTATCATTACTAGTCAAAAAGGAGATCTTGAGGTTTTCTGCCTTTTCTTATCCTTTCAGCATTATCTCTAAATTGGGCTCTTCAGTGAAAACCAAGGAATGTTACCTGTTCTGCAAATTCGAGGTTACCCTTGGTATGCTAGAGTCTAAATTGTTTTTATTAAAAAAACTATTATTTGTGCAACTTTAGGGATAGAGGTCTAGCCCAGTGCACAAGGCTCCCGCCAATGTGGGGTCTGGGGAGGGACAAAGGTGTAGCTATAACTTTCTGTTCTACAAATACCTACTTTTTCCTACCATCATCTTGGCTTGGTGGTAAAAATTTGATCACCATGAAGTGTACAGTGTTGGTTCAAATCCTATTGCATGACATGAAAGAGGAGAAAAAGGGATAAAGGAAGGAAGCATCTACTCTTTTCTGAACATATTTCAGCTTTTTCTCTCCTGATGAAGTTTAAAGGATGCGGTTTTGAGTTTTAGTGGCTTTGAGTGCCACATACCCTTCTTCCTTTCTCTTGTAAGTAGAACTCTGTATTTATAACAAAAATGTGAATGTGGTGTGGTTATGGACTTTGACCATAATCATGTACACACTTTACGTGCAGGTCAACATGAACGAGAAAGACTATCAAAGAAAAAAGAACAAGTTTCTTCCCAAGATTCATGCTTGGTAAGTAATATGTTTTCTTTACATTATTATTGAGCTTTTTATCCTCTTGTTCTCTCTCTCTCTCCCCCCCCCCCCCCCCTCCTCCTTGCCTCTCTTTGTGTGTATGTAAAATGAATAGCAATTTTTGTCAAAGAAAGAGAAATGGCCATCAAAACTATGAATTCACTGCCATCGATGATCTTAGAGAGACAGTTGTAAAAGATTCATTAAAGATTTTTTGTTTTTTGTTTTTTTGATAAGCTACTAGAAAGATTTTATTGAAGATGACAGAAAAATATATAAAAAAAGGATGAGCTATACGAAAGATGGGAACAATAATGAAGCTAGAAACCCCCCCCCCCCCCCCCAAAAAAAAAAAAAAAAAAAAACAGCTATTAAACATCAAGGTCAAAATGGCCCCTCTCAAGAACTAAAGTATATGCCCCTTTGTCTAGCCAAAGAGGTAACTCTCATTGCTTGACACATGGATCCATAATGTTTGCCACCAAAGAAGTAAAAAGAGCTAGCCTAGTGCACGAGGCTCCGCCACTACGGGGTTTGGGGAGGGTTAAATGTATGTAGCCTTACCCCTGCAAGCGGAGAGGCTGTTTCTGCGACTCGAATTCATGATTTCCAGGTCACAATAGAACAACCTTATTGTTGCGCCAAGACTCGCCCTCCCTCCAAAGAAGTAATTAAATAAAAAATCTCTCAGAAGTTGATTGTTACACCAAGGGCCAAGAGATTAAAGTCTATTGCATCCTACCAGTACATGGGAATCACTGGCAATCAAACAATGATGCAATTTCAAGGAATGAACTTTTTTTGAGACCTTCCAAAAGAGCTTAGATGTTAGCCTCTATCAAATGGTTCCTACCCGTTGGCCTAGAGACCATGAAAATGATATTTCACATCATCATATGTGCGGATACCCCAATGACCAACTACCCTGTATTACCAAGGGATCAATCATTCGAGTTAAGCTTCACTTACGCTGTTGGGAAGGGGTCCAATTATGGGGGACAGACTTGAAATGTAAACATAGGAGACACTGTCCTCCAGTCTTTTAAGATCTAGAAAAGAGGCACTCCTTTAAACTCTTTACTAATTGAAGCCCAAAGGGAAGCTAAGAATTGAAATTTGCCCCAAATCTCCACAGTAAATGATTCCTTATCTTGGAAGATTTTGTAATTCATTTCAATCAAAACACCCCCATTCATGGTCTGATTGCACGATGCCACAAAATTTTGGCTCTCTTTGCTCTTCCAAAAGCCGCAAGAGAAAATCTAAATAACAAATGCATAGAGGGGTCTCCTAGTAAAATGCTTGTTGGAGCCAAAAGTCTAAGCCAAAGAGAATACAAGACATTGCAATGTATAGATTATCCCTTGTACATAAAACTCAAAAATGTGGGTAAAAGCTTTATTGAGTATTAACTTTCTTATGAGCCACAAATCAAACCAAAGGCTTGAATTAGGAGGAACCATGGCTTTTCACATAAGCTTAATTGGAGGGAAAGTTGAACAGTTGACAGTTTTTCCCCCCCTTCATAAGTAAAAGGGTTTTCTCTAAAAGCACAGAATGGGCAATTCACCCATGTATACTACATATACAAAAAAGAACAAAAACATACAATCTGTATTCTCAAATCATCTAAAAATGTACAAAAGAAGCTATAGACAAAAATGACTCCCTTTAATCTAAAAATATAGCGAGCTAAGGAAATTTTGCTTCAAAGCCCAGAGAGAAAATTCTACTCTTTCAAAAGATCTTTTGTTCCTTTCCACGCAAATGTGCCACTGTAGGCAGAGTGGAGCCATTTTCCACACCTCCCTTCTACTCCTCACCCTTGTACCTTCCAACAAAACAGGACCTTCTGTGAGGCGAGTTTAGGAAATCAAGTTTTCAGTATAAAAACCAATTTTCAATCAGAATGTGCAGAATGGCCCCATCCTTAATTCTTCAATTTACAAAGAGTTGAACAGGAGTTCTTGATCTAAATCCGTAATCCAAAATGATCTGATTTGATTAATTGTCTCCCGAAATAAACAATTCAAGTGCAGAAATTAAACCAATCAATCACACAAATTCAAGGCAGACTTTTAACATAGGAAAACCCCTAAAACAGGGAGAGTAAAAAACCCATGGTCGTCTAAACCACTAGCAAGCAAATCAAGCACAAGTTTACAAAGATCCAAATCAATGAAACTAACCTACTCAAGTCCCACGAGCAGTACCATTAGATTGGCCCTTATACTATTCTGTATGATTGTCAGTTGAACTCTCCAGATCTACTTATCCACTTGCAACAACCAATGTCAAATACCACGACTCTCGAACTCACGTAGCATAATCATGATCATTGATCCATCGCAAACAGATCAAGCGGTATGCAAGTCTATGCTATGATTGTTCTTGCACTTGCTATTTGCCTAACAAGAGCTTACCCAAGATACTAATCCTATTTCCTTACTCTCAGCAATATAGTCTTGGAACGAAAAACTCATCTAGAGTTTTGTAGAAGAATGACTATATGATGCATTAATGGCTTTTAAAATAAGCCCAAAACAACATGGATTCATTAATTCTAATCTAACAACTGAATTGTATAAAGAAAATCATGAGATCCAATCAAAATAGAGAACAGATTACTAAGCTATCTCATGAACAAACACAAGTTCAGACGAAGAGCTGCCCTCATTTGAGTGAAAGGACGTGTCTTTGAATGAGGACCTATTGCATTCGAATGAACAACTTGAGTTGAATCTAACTGTCATGGGCTTTCAATGAAGTCAATGCATTGCCTGCTATGTTATTGTTATTTCCCTCTTCTATAAGCTACAATTCAAGCTCTAATTTTTCTTTTTTTATTTTATTTATTTAACTTATTCTTCCTCTTTTTGTGGGGTTTGTAAAATAAAAGGAATATTTCTTTAAATTTCCTAGGGTGCAGGAGCACGGGGGTGAGCCAATTATCCCTTTCAGCTGCGTGTTAGAAAGGAATCTTGCTGATATGCCACCGGATGAAGCTGCAAAGTATTGTGAGGAGAACAAGGTACAAAGGTTAGTTCAAACTTTTTTACTTCTTACAAGTTTGGAACTCATGATCATTAAAAATGCTATGTGCAACTTTTGCCATTTTGGAAAATACCAGTACTTCTTTAGTTGATATTTGACTACTGGTAACCTTCGTTGAAGAGGATTTCACTTAGCCAGCTGTTGTTGTATGTGTAAGTGTAAGGTGGAAACATTGGATCACCTTCTCATTCATTGTGTGATGGCAAGGTATGCATGGAGTTTGATCTTTTCCTTATTTAGCTGTTTTGGGGTAATGTTGCCCACAATTAGGGAGGTTTTTTTGAGTTAGAGGTATAGGCAGGTTAGAAAGGAAGCGAGGATCTCTTTGAGGATGGCTACCCTATGACTTTTGTGGTGTCTGTGGAGGGAAAGGAATAGGCGGGTTTTTGATGGGATTGAGCAATCCCCCTTTGTGATTCAACGACATTTTTTTTTGCGTTTACTCTGTTTTTTTTTGGGCTTATGGAGGCAATTCTTATGTATCTAATTCTTTTGTAGAGTTTTTGGGGGATTTAAGGCTTTGATTTTTGTGGCCTAGTCCCTTTTTGTAATTATGAGTTCTCTCTCTGTGAGAACATTTATATGAATACACCGACTTTTCTGATAAAAAAAATTATTAATTTTATTTTTGGTTTTCCTCGTTGTGAGAGAAAAGGAAAATATTTTACAAAGTTAGGCTTCATTTGGTTAGCAGATCTAGTGAGGGAAAAAGAAAGGAAAATAAAGGAAGGAATACCTGTTTCCCTCATTTTCTGTCTCTTCATCTTAAATAAAATTAAAAATTCTTCAAAAAAAATTGGGAATTAAAAAAAAAAGAGTGAAATGACATGTAAAATTATAATTTTTTTTTTCCTTACTTTACACGTAATTTACTTTTCCTCCCTGTTTTCTGTAGTAAACAAACAAGGAAACTGTTTTCCTTTGCATTTTCCCTCAATAAATCCAAGACAAACAGAGGTTTTGGGAGCATGAAAAAGATAAAAACAGTGAAGTTTTATGTATAATTGAAGGGAAATAACCTCATCGTAGTGTGTAGCATTAGTGAAGATTTTTGACGATAGACAATCCACGTAGACGATGCCATATAATCATGAATTGGTGTTGCTTATACAAGGCAGCTGAATATACAGTGAATCATCTTTTAATCCACTGTCCAGCTACTCTTTGGAATCCATTGGGTTATGCCGAGATCCATTGAGATTATAGATTTTTTTTTTTTTTTTTTTGTAGGGCATAGTTATCTAGAACTGGACTGGATCCACTGGTTCAACCGGTTGATCCGGGACTTGGACCTCCAGCCGGTTAGGTATTTTATTTGTATTGTTTTTGTTATTAAACTGTTCAAACTAGTGTGAACCAGCCTAAGCCAATCAATTTTTTCACTAAATTGGATTTACTAGCCCAATGTTACCTAGAACGTGAATTGTTATGGTATGGGGAATGGGAATGGGAACGTAGATCGTCACTTGTTATAGAATATGGTACATTAGGGGTAGGCTTCTTTGGATCGCTTTGTTGAAACGAAATACGTTTATTTGGAATGTGATATGCTTTTTGAGTATATTTATAGTAATATTGGTATATATATAGACCAAATGATTTCAACGAATTCAAGCCATTATAAAATAAAATTCCAATGATGTGTATGTATTTTGTATGACTTTTGGGGAACTTTTGATATTTTAGATTGGAACGTTAAATCTTGCGTTCCAAATTACTAATGATCCATGTTTTGGATCGTGTGATCCCAATTCGCAATTCGCTAGGGGAGGAGCGAATTGTGGTAACCATGAACTGGCAAGATTTCGGATGAAGGACGCGTGAAGCCCAACATTTATTACGAATTCCATTTATTACGGATTCGGTTGCATGTCATGGTTTCGATGCATAAAGCGTTGATCAATGCTATAGATTTCTAATGAGCTTTATATAAAAAAATGTTGGCAAATGTTGTCTTGGAGAGCTAAACACACATCAACTGAGTGGAAAGCAACTCCCTTAACCACTTGGCCAATGCTCTGTTGTGTTAATTTTAGTACTAAATTTAATATACAGTATAAAATCAGTTGAACCAGTGAACTGGCCTCTTCACCAGTTCATTGTCCGGTTTGGTTCTGATAACTATGCTATATTGCTTTGGTGCTTCGTTAATACAGTTTGTCTTATATATCCATTACTTATAATAAATAAGACAATTTCGTCGACATGCCTGCCTGCGTTACTTTCTTGATGTACTAGCTTTGTTTTTTAGACTAAATTACTATTTTGCCCCTGATTTTTTAGGCTCATGTTATTTACAACCTTTATTTATGAGTTATGTACTGCATTGGCCATTGATTATACAAGGTTGGTTATTATCTTCTTTTGATGGTGACTATGTCGTTATCGTATTGCACATGATGTCTGTGATTTTTCCTTATGTATAAAAATATATATGCTTTGAAGTTTTGTCCCTATTCATCGTGTCTTTAAATATGACATTGATGTAGCAAGTTTGTTAATTCTGGATGTGTATCTATAAACGAATGCAAAGACCTTTTTTTAGGGCTACATATTGTCGTTTATAGACAATTTTTTTTTTTTTTGTTGGTAAGTATAGACAAATTACTTTTAATTTACGAGTTGTAAATGATAATCTTGAACATGCATTAGACCATCAAGTTATAAAATATTCCATCTAGCAAACTTATATTATGATAAAACCTTTTTGGCTAAGGTATATACTTATATTGTTTTCAAGCATCGTTAGGTCCTTGATTGTTCCCATTTTATGACAGTGCTGTTTAAGAAAGCCCATCCATTATCTGTGCATGGAGCAGGTTCCACAATGCCATGGTAATGGTTGCAATGGCAGTTGAGATGGATTGGTGTCTTATTTTGGTAGTCATTTTTTGTTGAATTTGGAATCATATAGTTGATAAAACTAATTATGGACAAATAAAAAATGTTGTTTTGTAATTTTTTTTCTATTGTGAGGAGGAAAAGGAAGTTGAGAAAGAAAACATTTTTGTTGGAAAGCTTGGCCTATAAATATGTAATTTGTTATGGCTAAATGAATTGTAATTAAATTATTGGAAATATTAGCTAAAAAATGTGTACAAGGTTGTCCTTTTTGTTAAGATATGATTAAAAAATGATTTCAAGTTTTTATCAAAGTAATCCCGCGCATGGCACAGTTTATAGTGTGTTGGGGTGTGTGTAGTCTTTACATCCTAGATATTAAGGAATTCCACTTACCTTGTAATGAAGAGTTTTCTTGAATGGGCATGAAATCAGTAAATTGTCAAATCATATGCAATAGTTGGATGAATACCTACCTGGATCCCATTGTAACACCACTTTTGGTGCATTGAAATTTAAAAGGAAAAAAAATTGGTATGAGTAGAAATCATGCAACTTGCATTTCAAGTTTCGCATATAGAACTCCAAGGCAGCTTATTCTTGCTCTTGTAGGCTCAGAGACTTGTGGTTGACTCTGCATTTTTTTTTTCTTTGATGTTGGGAAATCCTTTTGTTGAGCTATTCTGTTGAAGTTGCTTACTTGCTTGGCAGTCCAACTTGTGAGGTTAGTTTGAAATTGATGCATCTGGATTGACAAATTCTAGTTTCTTAGCAGACAACATTAGAGAAAAACATGATCAGCAAAGAAAATGGTGGCCCTTATATAATCTTTGTGACTGGAAATACTTGATGAAATAAAACTGGGAGCATAAGTAACACTTTAAGAAGACCTTTTCCCCTAAATACAGTGGAGTTTGCTAGATAAAACATGTTCTCCAGATCCTATTACCCAAATTATTCTATTGGCTAGTTTTGGCTAAATAATGGCTATTCTGATTAGTACTTTGAGTTCTCAGTTTATATATATATATATATATATATATATATATATATATATATAGGTAAGTTCTCAGTTTATATTTATATTCAGAAAAAGGTAATATTGAATTTTCAGTGGAGTATACAGTACTCCATTTGGTTGGACTATTTGGCACATTAAATAAGAGAACAAACTGTCGAATATTTCACTGGATGTGATTTGTATCATACTAATTTTATTTTATTAGTCAGGTTGATGAACTGTGATCTTTCGTGCTGTCTGAAAATCCAGCAAATGAATTATCTATTCTTTAGCAAAGTGTGTGATGTCTTTCAAACTGCACAGCAGCTAGAATTGTACTATGTCACAAACCATTAAAAAAAGGAAAGAAAAAAGTTCCGACTATAAAGGAGTTAAGTTGATGGGGAACACAAAGGCATTGAATGAGTGATTTGGGATTAAAATTACGGTTTAAGATTTAATTCCATTAATTTGTATTTTCTTAATTTTAGGGTTATTTTTAGTAATTTTGGTAGTTGTTGCTATTTTGGTATTTTTGGGTTGCCTATATAGGCTTAATGTATTGGAGTTGGGAGACTGTGGCATATTGATTACTGAATATTGTATTTGAATTTCTCATTGTGAACTCTCTCTTTCTCTTTCTATTTCCCTATCTTCTCTCTTGGATTCCCTCTCTTTCTCTGTTCTTTCTTCGCTTCCCTATTCTTTCTCTCATTGGTCCTGCATCAATTTACTATCAGAGCAAATCACGATCCCACATCTTCCTCAACCATGTTCCGAGCATGTCTGCACCACAATCAAACCCATCCTTGCAACCTCCATATAGCCCCCAAAAAATTAATGTTCATCGTCACTGTTTACCATTATTGCCACCATCACCTCCATCAGAATACAAGCTTTTTTTGTCACAAAAAAAATGTTTCCGTGAATTTTCTGAGGTCCAAATTGTCACGAGACAACCTTTAAACTTTTAGAGGAGATATGAATATTGTATGAGACTCACTAGATCAAGTCTGTGATGACTCCCGAGCACAAATGGCCAAACTTTCTTCTCATTTGGGCATTTGTCTTGTTGAAGACCGTAGGAGTGACATCTATTTACTCAAGGATCAAACTTTCGTTTCTTTTCCATCGAAATGGAAAAAAAAAATTGTTTTTCAATGAACCGAAACAAAATATAATTGGAATACTGAAATTCACATTTTTCTTGGAAACAAAGTTGTTTCCCCTCAAAACATATTTTGTTTTCATAGTATCTAGATTAAAGATTGTGAACTACCTCAGTGTTTTTTTTTTTTTTTTTGGGCATCAATGGAGGCTTGGAAGGCAATTTTGCAGGAGCTATGGGGTTAAGATAGGGCAACCTATAGCCCTTTTCTTTTCCTCCCAGTGATGCAAGCCTTTACAAACCTCTTATATTATTACATTGGAAACTCTCAGTTATGCTACCATCCTAAATGAAAAGGGCCGAAGCTCGCTTATCAGCTGTTGAGAAAGGCCCCTTCCTAGTTTTTAAAAGAACTTTGGATGAATTTGGGACTACAACCGGGCCGAATCCAAATTTGTAAACTAATTCCATTTTCTTTCCAAAGTTCTCTCCAAGGCTCAGTGTACTTGGTAGTTCTTCTCATATCCTCAAGACTTAAAGCTAGCAATAGGGTACTAAACAAAATTAAAAGTTAGATTTCTAATAATCTATCCTATGTTGATAGAGTTCATCATCCTAAGTAGGACACCGATACGTTGAGGACACGTTAAATATATATTTATATTTTTTATATGGTTATATAATAAAAATCTAATATTATTTCAATTAAAATTGGCATAAAAGTACACAAATCACGGAAATATTATTAATATATCAAAATAAGAAAGTCATTAAAAAAGTTTAAGAATTTCTTCATTTAATCATTAACATTCATTGTACAAGTTCCAAAACATTTTTGTTAAAACAAAAAAAAAAGTTGCCAAGAAAAAGATGGAAAATCAAACAAAATAAAAAAATCTAAAAACATAACCAAAATGTATCCGTAATTATGAAAAATTGGACACTTTTTTTCACATCTTTGACATGTGTCCAAGACTTGTCCGAGCGTGTCTGTGTCTGTATCTGATGCTGATACGTGAGATAGAATAGAGTGCTTGTGCCCTATAGGGAGCTTGTTTTAGAACTTGCATCTGCCTCTGCAACAATATTTCGATATGGAAGAAGTGAGAAGCAGTTTGAGTCACATGCCAAAATTTCATTCTCATCAACCCGCCACCAATCTCCAAAAGAAGTCACCTACATTGCCGAAGACCATAGTGGCTCAATGAGGTATTGCAGTGTTCGTTGTTGCTCATTGTGTCATTATGTGGCCGAGATAAGTCGATCCAAAAAGAAGTGGTGGCTCAACACCTTTGATATGACTAAGGAGGCGGCCCACATTTGATTGTGCCATTCGAGCCATGGGTAGTGTCAAGTCACAAAAAAAACATAATGATATTGGTCGAAAGTCGAAACATATCGAAATGGTAGAAACATTTCTCTCGTATCAGCAATAATCCTAGATGTTGGTAAAATATAATTTCCATTTTTTATAAAGGTGCAAATTAAAGACCGATCAAAAAAAAATTAAGGTGGTGCCTTTGATATGATCGAAGAGGCGGCCCACATTTGATTGTGCCACTTGAGCCATGGGTAGTGTTAAGTCACAAAAAAAAAATATATATTGATACTGTTTGAAAGTCGAAACATACCGAAATGGTACAAACATTTTTCTCGTATCAGCAATAATTCTAGATGTTGGTAAAAGATAATTTTCATTTTTTTATAAAGGTGCAGATTGAACACTGATCAAAAGAAAATTAAGGTGGAGATTGAAGGATTAAAATCACGGGAAGATGTCTTTATTTCCTTCCAAAAATAGTAGATAAGGAAGAAAAAAAGTAGTGGAAATAAAAAAGTAGGTGAACAATTTATTTTAATACTTGGTTAATAATTGTAATAGGCATAACTTGCTATTTGTGTTAAATTATTTGTTATTTTGTGTAACTTGTGTCAAATCCTGTATATTACATCGTACGTATCTATTATGTTATAGTATTATATTTATTTATAATAATTTCACATATTTATACAAGAAAATTATTAAATAGTTTCATGTTACATAAAATAATTAGCTCTAAAAAATTTTATTCTTCTTTTTAACTAGTAAATAATTATCTGGTATTAATAATTGATTTACGTTAATGTTTATTTATTAATTGGGGGATTCAATCATAGCTTCCCCCATAAAGTGCTTAATTAAAACAAGGTCAACCCAAAACATTTTAACCCAAAAAATTCTAAAGTATTTTGTTGACAAAAATGCCCCTCCATATTAAAACACGGTGAAAACAACTTTCCCGTGCACAACCCACTGCCACATCATCACCTTTTGTTTTTGAAACTTCAAAATTAAATAACTTACAATATATAAATCTTTTTTTTTTTTTATAAAAATTATATATTTTTGGACTCTAAAAATCGATATTTATCAAATAAGTTACATATTCCATTTGAAATTTTGTAAAAAAAAAAAAAAAAATCGTATTTTTTAACAAAGAAATTTCTAGACAAAAAATTGAAGTTTTTTTTTTTTGGTAAGAAAGTCGATTAGTATTTTTGGATTGTCTTCAAACTAAAACTGCAATCTGCTCTCAATGAGTTAGCCTAAGTCTACTTTCCAACCAAAAAAGTGGGGTTGAGTTTCGATTTTTCTAGAGCAAGATATGACCATTTTACCACAGCATGTTCAGGCTGTCAGTTGAAATTATGTCTTCAAACTAAAATTACAATCTGCTCCCAATGAATTATCCTGCAAATCTTATATCATTGGAAAACTCTATGAGTCTACTTTCCAACAAAAAACGGAGCTCAATTTTGATTTTTCTAGGGCATGATATGACCATTTTATCATAGCATGTTCATACTGTTAGTCAGCAGAGAAATTTTATCTTCAAACTAAAATTGCAATTTTCTCCCAATGAATTAGCCCACAAATTTTACATCACTAAAAAGCTCTACGAGTCTATCTTCAAACAAAAAAATGGAGTTCGGTTTCGATTTTTCTAGAGCAAGATATGGTCATTTTATCACAATATGTCCAATTTGTTAGCCAACAGAGAATCTTGTCTTCAAACTAAAATTTCAATTTGAACCTAATGAATTAGCATGCAAATCTTATATCATTAAAAATCTCTATGAGTTTACTTTTAAAAAAAAAAACGGAGCACAGTTTCGAATTTTCTAGCAGAAGATATGACTGTTTTCAATTGTTAATGGAATATATGGCCATTTCACCCAAATATGTTCAAGCACATTGAGCTCAAAACAACCGAAGAGAATAATGGATTAATGTTTGTGTGATTTGTAGCAGCATTGCAAGTTTGTGTGATCGTATATCAATGAATTAATATCACCCCAAAAGAGATATATATATCAATGAATTAATAAAATGTATATATATATATATATATCAATTAATATATAAATCTATTATTAAATCAATTGTTAATACTCGGCCTCTGTGAACTTTTTTAACAAACTTCAAAATCTGTCCGGATTGGTCAACTCCAATGGATATAAATCAATTGTTCACCAATAGGAATTGTTTGATGGCAGCCATAAAAGGGGACGACCACTTCTTTATTTAGTGATTGTTGTTTGATACTTTGTTCGGTGTTATATATATTTGGTTCTCGTATCAACGAGCGAAGTGCCGACATTCAAGATCTAATGGCTGAGCAATTTGCTTATCCCCACATGAACCAGTGAGATTTCGTGTAGGCAGTAGTGATAGAGATGGTGGAGGCAAATATGACGGAGAAGGAGGAGGCGGTATGACGGAGAAGGCAGAGGTGTCCACGGAGATGGCAAAGGCAGTATACTGCAAACTCCATGAATGGCTTGGGGTTCTTCAACATTCCTCGAATGAATTTCTTCTTGTTTTAATGGGTAATTTGTCATTAAAAAAGTTAAATTAATGACACCACAAGAAGTTTGGACTTAGTCTCCTAGAATTAAAAAATTCAATTCTTCTCATAAGACTTTCTACTCGAAAATCCTAAAGGTCAAAAGAGAAAACAACGCTCACTGCAACTCAAGAGATTTGGGAGTGTATTAAATATCTATTCAAGACTAGCATGCAGGCCTCATCGCAAGCCTTGAATTTGAGCTCCATAAATCCACTTTCAAATTCTTATAAAATCCTTGCTTGTAATAAGAGGAGAAGGACGTTTGGGGTTATTATGTTTTGCGTTGGACCCCATCTTGTAGACACTTACTTCTAAGGACCTAATAATAATTAACTCTTATTAATTTTAACCCGGTTTCCTCATGTGGATGGATGTGTAACCTCAAATATTTTCATATAGTTAATTATAATATTTATCTTTGCACATTCATATATTTTACTTTATATTTTCAATTGTTTCTATGCATTTCAATGTTTTCTAATTGTTTCAACTGTGTTTCTGAAACATTTTTGAAATGTTTTTGTTTCCTAGGTGACAATTTTGATCTTGTGTTTACTCCACATCTGGTCAAGAATTTAGTGATAGTCAATTTGACATAGGAATTTTATATAGTCCACTTCGACAAAATAGGATCCAAGATCGATATCAAATGTATTCTTCAGAACTCTCTAACTTTGAATTTTGTAACAATAATGTGGTGTAATTAACTAATTCTTAAGATAATAATGCATGGTCACACATGAATATCTATCATATTCGTGTTAAATATGGAGAAAAGATTGGATACTTATCATTGATGGTTGTAGTCTCATTAATATAGTCTCAAAATCTACTCTTACTAGAATGCAACTATAGCATGAGTCTCATCCTCAACCATTTTAGTTTGCATGAGTGGATAATACATCTGCACTAGTCACAAAAAGTTGTCTAGTTTTAGTTCCCTTTGGTGATTGTTATTATGGGAAAATTTAGTATGATGTAGTTCCTATGAAAGTTCCCATGTGTTACTTGGTCAACCTTGGGTGGATGATCTTGGTGTGACTCACAATTTGACAGACAATGCATGTGTTTTGAGAAATAAGGGTAAGACCATCCTGTTAAAACCACTCAAAGCCAAAGAGAATGACAAGAAGAAAAAGTTGAGCCTTCTCCTCCTGATCTTCGTAACCTTGAATCTAGTTGTGAAATCCTTAGGTCAATTCTTCATACCCCTGATGAGTAAACACTTTCTATATTAAATCAAACTAACACTATGTTTGGATGGAAGGAATTGGGAAGAAAGGGAAGGGAAGGAGAAGGAAGGAGAGCTTATATCATGTTTGTTTTAAAAATTATGAAGGAAAGGGAGAGAAAGGGAGGGAGAGGTTAACCCTCATTTAAGCAATTTTGTTATCCCTCCAAAAGTGGACGGAAATGGAAGGAAAGGAATAAGAATTTAATGAATTTTTTATAATACCAATATTACTCTTAAAATTATAAAAGACAAAATAAAAATGACACTTCTATCCTAGGACATCTAAATATAATTTAAAAGGGTATAATAATAAAATAATATAAAATTCTTTCCTTTCCTTTCTCTCTTTTATCATTCTCAAACAAGATGAAAGAATTCTATTCTTTTCTTTTCATTAGTTATCCAAACATAAAGGAGGGATTACCCTCTTCTCTCCTCTCCTCTCTTTTCTTTCATAACTAATACTCTCCTCTCCCTTCCTTTCTCTCTTAGTTATCCAAACGATCTGTAAGTGTAAGCATTCAAAAAGGCGATTGATCCCATGAGTGAGCAAATGAAACTTAGCTTAATAACACATCATTGTAGTTAAAGGCGAAAAACGCCCCTAAGGCACTAAGGTCTCACATTGCTCGAGAAGAAAAGCAACAAAAAAGCGCTAGATTGAGTGAAGAAATGAGCTAACTAGTAAAAATAATCAAAAAATATATATTACACATTAAATGTCAATTAATTTTAAGTTCAATAATATCTTATCATTATAGTAACACTAAAAAATTCAATCTAAAAGTTACATATGACATATGAGTGATATAAGCATTTTAAGCTTTAACGCTTTTTTTTTTCTTTCTAAATTAATATTCAAAATTTTTTATTTATTTATATGTAAGTCTTATTTGTTAGTCCTAATAATATGGAAGACATTATAGGTCCAATCTCATAGACATTTAAACTAATTCTCAAAAAATCAGGCCTATGTTAGGAAGACTTCCCATATAGGTGATCAATTTGGTTGATGGAGGGAAGATGTTTCACAGTGCGTAGGCTCAGATTTTGTGAAGAATGATGATAGTTGGCTGGTTATGGTAGATGAAATATCAATCCTTACTTAAAATTTTTATATGTTGAAAGTGTTACTTTTCCTTAAAATTTTTATATGTTGGAAGTGTTACTTTTCCTAAAACTTTGAATTTTTAGCAAAATCTCAAATAATTTAACTGTTTATTAGGCTAGTTTTATGTTTGATAATAATACTCTTTTAAGTCTTTTTACTATAATAGATCGGACAATAATACTTATAAACTACAACTATATTCTTTTATATTGACATGCCTCAATTATTAAATAAGTGTATAAAATACTATAAACATAAGGAACATACAAGTAAAATACGTTACAATTAAAAATGTCATCGCTTGGTTGCCTCTCGCCTTGCTTAAGGCGATTGCCCAGGCGTCGCCTCTTTGAAGACGTATGGCTTGAAACATGTTAAGGCGATATCACTGGAAATTGCCTCGCCCGATTGCCTTTGATAACACTGTAACACATGTGGACAATAAAAGAATTTCTCATGGCTTATTTGCACCAACAATTGCCACACATTCTCCAAAGTCAAAGTTGCAAACTCAAAAGTCTACTTGTGAGAATGTTCCTTCTAAGGTTCTTTCAGTTCATACTTCTGATGCATATGCTCCTTTATATGGCCAGTTCCATGTCCCTCCATAAATAATGTATCTAAATCCATTTGAACATTTTCAATAATTCTTGAATTTGGACCTAATGCTTATTTAATTAACATACTATTAGATTTAAATATTAGTTCAATTTTCAATATGGGGGGCGTGCTACCTAATTGGGTACTTTGAAGCCTTGTGGATTTCTTGTTGGTCTTCTTACAGGTGGAGTTGTTATTTTCTAATATATGATTTGTTACCTCTACCACTTCAACGACAAACCATTAATCATGTGGAGTTCTTTCTTATGAGGCAAAATAAAGCTTCTTCACTTGATGATTTTCTCTGTTTTCATGGATGGAGATTTTGTTCTGTTTCAGCTTGTTGGTTTCCTGTCTATGTTCCACCTTGATGATTCACATCTTTTAGCACAATTCTATTACCAAAACACGCCAGAGTCGAGTTCTTTCCAATCAGGGAGAAATGATGGGAAGCGCAAAGGCATTGGATGAGTGATTTGGGATTAAAAGTAGCATTTATGATTTAATGTTAGTTATTTATATTTTCTTAATTTTAGGATTATTTCTAGTAATTTTGGTAATTGCTGCATTTTTGGGTTGCCTATAAATATAGGTTTAATGTATCAGAGTTTGGAGACTTTGGCATAATGATTACAGAATATTGCATTTGAATCTCTCTCTCGATTTTAAACTCTCAATTTCTCTCTCCTCTCTTGGATTCCTTCTCTTTCTTGGTTCCTTTTCTTTCGCCTATTCTTTCTCTCACTGGTCCTGCGCCACAAGCTCTTCTGAAATATTTTATGCATGCCCCCTTCAAATTTGTAGACAAGAGCACCAAAATCCCATCATATTAATAATCTTTACTAATGCTATGTCACATATCTCTCCAATCTTTTTTATGGAAATTCCGTATTACCTTCCTGAACTATTGCCTCTGTACTTGCTTGATGTAGAAGCATCCAAAGTGCATGAAAGATGAACACTGATTAGCTTTTTTTGTACTCTTTAAGTTTGCTTGTAGAATCAACCAATTTTTTTTTTATAAGAATAGAATCAACCTTGAAACACACTTCTTGATTCTGAACTTCAATCTTATTTCAATCTTTTACTGTTTTCCCATTAAGTTTTGGAATTGACTAAAGGTGTGGATTTACACATGTATATGTTAATGGAGACCAAATCTTTGCCTTTTGCTATATCGTCCTCATTACAACTGAAATGTGTTGTAGCTTTCTTCAAGAAGTTTTTGGAAAATGTGCAAAGCTACAGGAAGGTTGAAATAAATTGGTTGGAGAAGAGTTCTATTTTATGTTCTAAGTAAATTGTTTTATGTGTTTTTAATAAATAAGGAGGAAGAGGTTCTTTCTTTGGGAATTTTGTTATTTTCAGCCAGTGGTGGTTTTCTTTGTGTCGACAGCTGTTAGAGATGATTAGTGCTAATGGTGGATTATTTGACAAGCAAGAATTGGATGCTGTCAAAAGGATGTTGTATTTGTTACTTGAAGAATATATATTTTTATTTTTATTTTTTTCCCTGGCAGTTGGTGAGCTTTGGTAGTTCTTGTTTTGACAGGAATTTGATCTCTTTCTCAAATGGTGGCTTAATGCAATTAATTGCAGCAACAAGGCTATTTGTAGATTGATTCTCTTTATGTTTTCTTTGTAGTATTTGGGAGGATTCTGATTGAAGAATACTTGAGGAATGAAGCTATTAACTATTTCCTAGAGGATGATTTATAATATTTCATTTTTATAGGCCTCCTCATTGGGACATGTTCAGGGTTTCCTTGTATTAAAGTTTTACTTTGGTGAATCAAACTTGTTTGTATCACTCTGTTTGTTTCCTGTTGAAAACCTGTGCTCACCTCTCTCCTACTCTCTCCCAATAAGCCCTGCTATCCTTTTAATAGATTTTCTGAATATGTACCTTGAGCCACTCCCTCTGGTTAAGTATCTTAAAATCTAGTCTCTTTACAGTATGGTTTCCATTAATTTCAAATGGCTGGCAAGGTTGACAAAGACTGCGATAGTATCAAGCATTTTAATATTAAAGTGCGTAATCTACTATTTTGACTAGGGACCTAAACACCAAGCATGTAATTGTATTCCCTTTTGTTAGAAAATCACTATGACATGGAAATAGAGAGGACTTCTTTTGGGCCTCCACCATCTAGATCAATAACTTATGGGGCTGCAGTTATACTGTAGATGTGTAATTTATAAATACCTAAGCTGGCCTGTTTCTACTTTGTTTCAGTGCCCTTCCAAAGATCATCAAGACTGGATTCTCAGCTATTAATCTCATTTACTTCTTCACGGCAGGCCCTGATGAGGTATTTTTTTTACATGAGTTATGGTTCCTATTTTCTTTTAATTGTTAATTCCCATTAAGCTTTATGCATGTGCTGCTGATTTTGTTGCTGTTAAATGTATTGCATAATCTTGGCATGCATGCATGTTAGTGTTTTTACAGTTGTCTTAGTTGTTTCAAACAATGGTCTTTCCTTGGTATGGTTCAAAATCTTGGCAGGCATGCAAGTTGACAATGTGAAGAATAGTTATAGATATTCCCAAAAAACAAAAACAAAAAATGTATTGGCTATCACTAAGTTATTCTTAACATAGATTGGGTGCATTATTATCAAACACAGTCCCGGGCTTCCTGGCTGGGCAGTTGAACTAGTTGTCAAAACATGTATGGTTTTTCAAAAATATTGTATCGTAACGTTTCATTTATCAGAAGATTGTCACTATTTTAAAAATATATTTATAAATATATACACACAATGTTATGTATATATACAGAGTTTAAATTATATAAATAACATTTCATCTCACTTATCAGCAATCAACTTAAATAACATACAATACAAGAATTAGAACCTCGGAAAACCCATCTAACTGTATGGGTACTTGTGAATCGTGTACCCCAGGTGGCCCAGAATATGAGACATTGCCAGTGTACTAGTTTTGCACAAGGAGGCAACTTCCAATAAGAGAACTAATTATAATATTCTCACATTTATTTTATAGAACAAGTGATGTCCAAACCTTGGGCTGCCGGCTGTTGTGCAAAGGAAGCGGTGGGACTCAATGACCAAAAATCTTTAGCTTGAATGGTATCTGCTCCACCTCCTAAAGAGGCTGAGGGTTTGAGTACCTGAATGTACAAAGTGGGAATCAGTGTTTTGAAATCTGGTCCTATTTGGCGTGCTGAACCAGATTGGATTGAATTCGGGACTGTTACCGGATTGTTGTCAATTAATTTACCCAAAAACTGCCTAGCAAAATACTGATCCATGATGAAGTGTCTGCCCAAGGACCTAAATACTGAACTTAGCTCTGTCATGGATAGTGTTTACGTCCTTGGGTTGAGGTTTCCTCATTGATCAGTATTTTGCTACCCATTTTACCTACGTTAAATCCCCTTGTTTCTGAATGAATCAGAACTTTTCAAGTTTGTGAAGAGACCAATAATGCTTTTCTTCATTAATTGCTGCAGAAAAATGGTTCCCGCTATATTCTTGGCCATTTTTATTGTCAATTGGTTTGCTGGATTAAGTTTGATTCTGCACCTTCTGTACTGGAGATTGTCCATTCTGGCTTTGAATTTGTAGTCAACTTTTTTGCCTTAAAGCAAAGGTTTCTCCAAGGGAATGTAAAACAATGTCATTGGCAAAGTATAACAATGCTTTTGTCCTATGCCTTTTGTAGTGGCCATGTGACATGTGACTAGACATCGTTCTCTATCTTGAGTGGCATGTTCTTCACAAAGCAGTGATATGTTGTTTTGGGATGATCTTATGGATTGTGCTCCTTCTCTAATGTGTGATTAAGGTCCTTTTGGATTTTTCTTATTTTTCCAATGTCCTTTGGACATTACTATGTATGATTTACATGTTTCTGGTCCACATTTTGTAATTTAATAAATAAATGTGTCAACTAATTGGCTTTTTTTTTTGCAGGTGAAGTGCTGGCAAATTCGGCGGCAGACAAAGGCTCCTCAAGCTGCAGGGACTATTCATTCTGATTTTGAAAGAGGGTTCATTTGTGCAGAGGTTATTCCTTGCATATTTCTCTTTCTGTAACTTGTCTTAATTCTAATCTATCATTGGCCATTTTCCTTTTCCTAATATATCATTTTTAGAAGTTGCATTGCCATTGTGACTTGCCAAGTTGCTTATTTTGTTTTTTATGCACAACTACTGTCCTTTCATTATCAATATCAAAAAATTTGAGAGTTTTTTTCCCCCTTGACTGCTGAGATTAAATTTTTGTAAATATTCTCAGTTCACTCGTACAAACCCTATTTCACTGATAATTTTATTACACAAAATTACATTTACAACAGGTGGTGTGGAGGTCTCTCTTATATTTATAGATATGACAGTACTACACTATAACAGATGTTACCTCAACCAAGAAATGCATCTCTATTGTACACTGTCCCTTCTAATGCAGTTGTTTCTGATATAAATGCTATGCACACTGCACGCTCATGTTATCTTGTTTGTCAGTGAAATTGTTGCGCTGCAGTTCACTATATGTGTTGTTTAAAATAACTCCACAACTAGAAGAGAGGCCCCGCGGGGGGGGGGGGGGGGGGGGAGGTTTAAAACACATATAACAGAGCAGGACTTCATCTTCTCAGAAAATGAAATTTTTATTATCATCTGGGAGACACCAAATAGTATTGCTTTCTCTTAAACTTTCGCTCTGTTATATGTTTTTATATTTCTGACACTGCTTGGAAGGGCTGACTTGGATTTCATGATAATGTTCAGGTCATGAAATTTGATGATCTGAAGGAACTTGGTAGTGAGGCCACTGTTAAGGTATGCTTTTATCTAATATGTCAGTCCATGGTAATTATATTTTAATGCCCTTTGCCATTTTTTACTAGAAGTTAATTTGGAGTTTAACATTTAAGATATAGCAGTCCTATTTGCGCTCCAGGAATAGCCGCTGGCACTTCACTTCTTAAATCCAAATTGGTCAAATATATGAACGACTTTATCAATGTTCTTTCATCTGCGGTCAGAAATTTGCATTCTGCTTAACTATTATAAATAATCTTCTTTTTGTCACAAGGAAGTTAGTAGTACTAACACTATGAATTAAAAAAATATAGTGAAGGTTTATATGATTTTTTAATGTTTAGCATATAATGTGCTTAACTATTAGAAATAATCCGCTTTTGTCATAAGATGTGTTTAGCATAAAATATGACATGGGGCGGTGGGGGGGAGGGCGGGCACACAAAAAAAAGGGCCTAATTAGTTAATCAAATAATAGATAGTAAATGGGTCGGTTTGAAAATAAATGAAAGGAAGAAAAGAAATCTTGCCAAGTGGCTACACCTAATCAAAATGTCAGAAATTCCCATGCCAATCGGATCCCTTTTTGACAATTTTGTTATAGGATCTTGTGTATGTTCTATATTTATATCTTATTATTATATCTCTCCTCTGCGTCTAATTCATAATACTATAAGGGCGATCCAAAATGACATAGTTCTAAAGATTATCAGATAAATAGAAATAGGGATAATTACACTGATCTCTCGGTATTTGACAAATACATTGGCCTCCCTCGACATTTCTGCAATTACACCAAACTCTCCTACTTTTATTGACAACCTACATATTCCTCTCCTCCGTACAACCACCGTCAACGACCATAACGGAGAAAACAAAAATCAGCACTAATTTTTTTTAAAAAAATGACAATAATACCCTTGGTTCCCCTTCTCTCTCTAAACTCTCTATTCTCTCTCTTTCCGCTCCTTCCCAATCTGGTGGTGTCCCGGCTGTGGTCCATCTTCCCGAAGGAATCCACCCACCAGAGAGCAACGACAGCACACTATCTTCCGTCTCTGGTCACAACATCAACAATGACAACTGGAATCCTTCGGCGACACCATTATCGTGAACATCAAGGCCTGGCTGTACCTTCATGTCAAGCGCACATTAGAACCTTGGAGTTAAATTTGTGATCAAAACTCTTGCATCAGAACCAGAATTATGGGGGTTTTGCTGCAAAAGCTCTCTCTCCTTTTTGGGGAAGAACTAGATCAGAAAACAAAAACAAGACTGTTGATGAATATATGGAAACCAAATGGGCTGGGAAGGGTTCAAAAGAAGATGAATTATAGATGTGAAAATGAATTAGAGTGAAGAACAAATGCTCCGGGTTTCAAATATGAAAAATATGTATATATAAGACGATGATCTCAAAACAAACAAAACATCGGGAGACTGAAACTATGATATAAAGTAGAATAAAATCACGCAAACTTCCAAAAAAAAATGGCTTAGAAAGAAACAGCGAATTTGAATCTAAACTACAGGAGTAGTAGTATGTGTAATTGAGAAAGGAGGGAGGAAAATTAATGATTTTTTGAGAAGGTAGACTGATGAATCATTTGAGGGATTCATTACAGGAAAGACAAATTGAAAATTTTGTTTAAAATCTTTCTGACAGAACAACAAAGCCAAGTTTTGAGAATGACGCCCCCCCAAAAAGGACTCTCTGCAAGGGTCTGAGTTGGGAGTTCCCTTTTCTTTTACTTTTTAGCCCTATTAGATTCAAAATGGAGTAATGAATGAGAAAGAGATGGAATTTTTCTATTGGATTCCATCTCTCTTCATCCAAAGAAAGAAATTAAGTAGGAGAATGAGAAAACCCATTTCAGGAGAGATGGAATTTTTAGAGTGAGAGAATTCTCAGGATAGTTGACTTTTCTCAAAATATTTAGGTCAATAATTAAGGACAATTAGGTCTTTTTACTACTTCTGTTAAGCACAGTTAAGAGATAGAGACATTACTGACAGGGGAAGTCAATGTAATTTCATAAAACACGAGAGGTCAGTGTATTTGTCAAATAGCTCAGGGAAGGTCACTGTAATTATTCCGAAATAGTATGACCACATTTGTCGCCGGCTTCAAATGAAGAACGAAAACCACACTTGAATTTTTTGTGTGGATATTATACAATTAATAATTTGATATTGACAAGCTAATTGAAATAATAAATTGATTAGTATATAGCTTATATTGTTTCAGCTATAGGTATCGAGCTATTGCCGACCCGAACTTATTAAATTAGACTAGATATAGTTTTTTCTTCTATTTGTTTGACCTTTGAAAGTTATACGTGATTTTATCTCCCTTTTCTTGCATAGGCTTCTGGAAAGTATAGACAGGAGGGGAAGACATATGTGGTTCAAGATGCAGACATTATCTTCTTCAAGTTCAATGTTTCTGGGGGCGGGAAGAAGTGAGGCATAAATCCTCCCTACAAGCTTTTAGGTGAATTTTTTGATCTGGAAATCTGATAATGTTCACCATTGTGATCTGTAACTTTTTATGAGGTAAAAAAAAAAAAAAAAATCTATATCTTGTTATGCAGTTGATTTGAGATATATATATTAATGTCAAACATGGAACATACAAAAACCTATCTTGATAAAAAGTGGTAGAGTGCAATTCTATTGACTTTTATTTCCCACCGTGATCAAGTAGTTTACGTTAGTTCCTTGATTTTGCTCCTTCAGACCATCCCTCCGGAAAAAAAAGAAAAAATCAATCAACCATTACCAAAAGCTTAAATTATATTATGATTAATAAAATAGATGACAAAATGTATAAGAAAAAAAAAAAATTTGGGTTTCACCAGAAGTTTAAATTTGTGCACTCATGGTATTTTTAAAATTAGAGTAAATGTAAGAGTTACAGTAAATTGTAACACAATTGGAGCAGGATAGGGTGAGAACTTTTTTCAGACCTTGCATCGAACCCGAATGGATTTTTAACCTTTCCTTCAAATCCTACCTTTGATTGCCATCAGTGAGATACCGATACTGAGAAAAAAAATATTCATAATTCATCGAATGCAAGCAAATGTGCGTCAATCTTTCATTGCCAAATGCACCCTAGAAGAGTGCATAACAACACTTGCTTGGAATAGTGGTTGCCCCCAAGTAGAATATAAGGATTCTCTCTTGTTTATTCGTGGGCCTATAATACTAGATTCCTGTTTCTCAAAACGTGTGAGATAAAATTGAGGGAATTTAATATTGTAAATGATTCAAATCTCTTTCGACATATCTCAATCGATAACTTGTGTGGCGGACAAATTGCCTAAGCATTAAATATTTGAAATATTACAGATCATTTTTTGTCAAAGAAGTTTTGTTGAACAAAAATAAACTCAACTTTTGGCATTATTTTCTACTGTGGCTATTTGAATTTGTGTTCTCTCACTGAGAATTTGAATATTTTACCATTACATAAACCAATGATTAAAGTGAGTTAGATTCTCATATAAAAGTCGATGAGTTTAGATCGAAACATTTTGGGCAATTTAAATTGTTAATTGAGGATGTGGACTCCTTGAAGACCTACAAAATCAGAGATCAAAACTCATCGGAAGTCCGACGATCAAGTTAGGATTGTGGAGGAAATAATGAAGTATTTTTGAAAGGGAAGGAGAGTTAAGTTTTGCCTCATACCTTTCCCCCTTTTAAAGGAATGTAACTGGTTGTTATGTTGGTATCTTTTGCATGATCCTTTAAAACACTGATTCTTCGAGATCTTGATATCCTTAAGATTCTCTCTCAATTTAAATTTGGGATATGGTCTTCCGAACTTAGTTCTTTCATGTCGGTCCTCTCCCATCTGCCTTCTTTTTTACGTCAGTTCAGAAGTTATTGAGAGGATGCAGACCTTCTCTAAGGAATGTTAGAGGTGCTAGGTTGTCCTCAAATGACCTTTTAACCCTGCCCCCTTCCCCCAATGACCTCATGTCCATTGGTCATGAGGTTCCGACCTCTATGCTTAATAAACATGCCTATTCACTTCTTTGAAGGGGCACTTCCAATCACGCGTGACTCTTGACATGTTGTCGTTTTTGGATACCCGATGCAATTTATTGCATATAATGATGATTTGGTCTCATTTTTCAACCCAATATCATTAATCCCATTTTGGAACCTTCACCTATAAATTATGGGGAAGTCTTATTCCATCCTTCTACGTTTTTTTGGCATCCTTGGTGAAGTTATACTATTTTTTGTCAACGACTTGAAAGATTTCTAGGTTATCATTTTTTTAATGTTCCTCCTTTCTTCTTAATTACAACAGATTCTAAGATTAACCTTGATCAGGGGGTCATTCCACCAGAAATTCCTTCAACTGGGGTCTCATAAACCCATATAGTGGATATGTTTGAGGACATAGGGTTAGATCAAAATGATCTTGGTCCTTCTCCTTCTCAAACTGATCTTGGTCCTTCTCCTTCTCAAACTGATCTTGGTCCTTCTCCTTCTAACTAGGAGGCCACTCGCCTCACCCAATCTGACCTTGTTCGTACTAGGATTTATTCAACATTCCAAAGAACGTCTCCATGAGACTTCCTTCCAGAAATGAGCATCCCTCTTCTTTATGACCTTGTGAAATGTGCGTATATAGGGCCTAGTTTGAGATGGGACTTAGGTTCCTTGTTCACCCTTTCCTTTGTCAGTTTTTTTTCTTGTATAATATTTGCCCACTCAACATAAATGACTTGAAGGCCTTAATGGGCTTCATTGTCTTAGCCCATTGAAACGAAGTTAAACTAGATTTAGATCTTTTTAGGACCCCTATGGACCTAAAAAAAGAGGGCTTATATTACACCTCTTTCAACTCCTAATACCACATACTTCACGAAGTTCTGGACTCGAGCAAGACCTGAAAAAAGCACTATTTTATCAAATGAGGTTTGGAAAATTACGAGAATACGGAGTTCAACTCCAAAACTCTCTGTAGGACCCTTGGCGTTCGTAGTGAGTTTGAGTCCTAAACCTTTGATTTTTATTATTCTCATTCGAAAAAGTAATAACCTTTTCTCCTTTTATGTCTAGGTATTGAGGCTTTAAATAGTCCGAAGTTGAGCAAGGCTCAAGTGAAGGACCTAAAGAAGTTGCTCCAACCTTATTAACAACCTTTGAGGGGCGTCCTAAGCCAAGGAAGCTTTCTCGACACCGGTCTCATCAGTTCAATACTAATAGACCTCCAAATAAGGGTGTTGTCTGAGTTCAGTCCTAAGGCAAAGAAGAGGAAGATATTAGATTTGACTGTTGCCCTGTTGACTAACCAACTCATCTTACTTGACAAGTTTTCCTTAAAGTGAACCATCTCCGACCATAGAATTGAGGTCGGCAATACTAAGGTCGAAGGGGTTGGTCCTTCAACTAATCCCACTGAGGGCCCTCATAAGGACGGGTTAGACCCACTTCGAGCACCAACGAAATGGTTGCCCCAGCAAAGAGAAGGGTGGTGGTGACCCTAGTCACTTCCGAATCCGCACCTTGTCTTTCCTTACGATGGATGACGCTATGGAGAGAGCTTGGTCAAAAGGAAAGATGAAATCCCCAGTCAAATGGAGAAGCTGGGCATCAACGAGATCCTTCATACAGGTTTATTGGCTCAAACCAAGGTTAGTATCCTTTTTTAAAGCATTTTTTTTAGTCATACTTCTTCCTTTTTGTTTTTTAAAGGCCATGCACATCATGGTTGCTCTAGGCAAAGTCAAGTATGAGTCCCATGACCTAGAGGCTCAAATCCAGCATCAGTTGATGGATGGATGCCTCTGAAGTAGCAAACCAAATTGATTAGTCTCAGAAAGACCTCGAGGCTTAAAAAACTTATCTCGCTACGGCCAATTCTCTGACTAAGGCCTAAAGAAGGACTTGGAAATGGCCAAATGAGTCATAAGTACTGATGCTGCACTTTTCGGCTCGCAATAAGTATGGACTCCTTGACCTGTAGAACACTCAGAAAGATGATCAGAGGACCACCGGATTGGCTCCGGCGGTAGCCGCTCCGATGCTTAAGTAAGTAAAAGAATTGAAAGACTGTATTGAAAGCCAAAGAATGAGCATAAAAATAAAGCGTACCTTTAGGGTTTAATTTATAGACCGTGGCCTTCCTAAGTTGATTAGGATTTGATGCCATGAATATAGGGATTTGATCATCGGAGATTGCAGTTACCTTGTGGAGTATTGCATAGAGATAACCATAGATGGTAGTTCCCTTGTTGAAGACTGTTTCCTTGTTTGAAGACTGTTTCCTTGTCGAAGACTGTTTCTTTATTCCCTGCTCGGCATCCGCTAAGGCGGTGACGAGGTCTGGAGCGTTGATCTGGACCCTGTGATAAGTTCTAAGACCCTTGTCCGGATATGTATGCTCTGAAGGTATAAGTTTGGTCACTTCCGACCTTTTGTGCTGATGTGTCAAATGCTGATTGGCCTGCTCTTTTATGGTATATCAGTTACTCCCCCCCAAGTCCTAGTTCGATGCTAGCAAGCAACTAGGGCTAAGCCTTTTTCGGAGAGTCATGTGTCCTGCTTGTTCGCCTTTCAAGGCAACTGTTGGGGCGCCATTTATTGCGCAGCCGGAGATTAGGTCTTTTCAAGGTCATTATTTGTACTGGCTGATAGTTGGGTTTCCCGAAATCATCATTGTTCCGAACCGTCATGGCGTTTGGGTTTGGTGGGTCCCTTCTGATACTGTGCTTATAAATACGGGGTAAGATTTTGAAATAACGTTTTCCCTGTCATTTTCACTGTGCTGGAAGACTTCATCCGCCATTGTTGGTTTGTGCGACTTTGCAGAATACCGATTTCCTGAGTTAGACCAGGTTCGACTGATTTTTCCTCTTCTCTTGCTTCTTTTCTTCTTAAGTCTGGGCATAATGTCTGCTCCTTCTGAATCCCCAATTGTGAATGAGGGAGTGGGAAACCCTTCTGAGATGGCTGTTCCGTCTCTTGTGGAAGATGTAGGTAACCCTGCTCCCGAAGTTATTGGGGAGAGGCCTGTTGATCCTCCCGCTAGTCCTGGAGTTAGGATAGTTGATGCTTTTGAGGAGCCCCGAAACAGGGCTGGGGAGACCTCTGGTAGGTCGTCCCGTAGAGAAGAGGGTGAGAGTGCTGTCACTCAGAGCCTTCTGGACGAGTGGAGGGCGAAATACAATTTTCCCCCGAATGTGACTTGCAGAGTGCCAGGCCCCATGGATCGTCCCCAAAATGTTGAAGCCGAGGAGATTTGTGTTTACCTTGCCTGGCTCGAAATGGGCCTGAGACTCCCATTGCCGGATTTAGTCAAGCAATTCTTTTGTTGGTATAAGCTCTGCCCTGCCGACCTGAACCTCAATAGCTGGCGGCAGCTTCTAGGGTTTGTGGTGTTGGGACACCTGAACAAGGTGGATGTGTCTCTGGACTTGATCCGTAGCAATATGGATCTAAAGTTCAAGCAGGCTGAAGGCATTTTCTATATGTCCTTTGAGAAGGGGTTCCGACCCCTGTCCTCCGTTCCCACTTCTAATAAAACGTGGAAGAAGTGGTATTTCTTCGTCGGAGGAGGATGGGAGCATGAAGGCTTTCAGGAAGGAGAGGCCTCGCCATTCCCTCGTGTTACGGGTCATAAGGGTGAGGCTTATTCTTTTAGATTTACTTTTAGCCTTGTTATGCCTTCCGAATTGATAAACTGATATATCTTTCCTTACTTGTGTGCAGTCAAGAGCGCTTGGAAGAGGCCCGATTTTACTAAAGCACTGCGAGATCAATACCGAGTGCTGCTTTCAACTTCTAACCGGGCTCATTCTGTTATTGTGACTCCGGAGAACTTGATGGCTGCCCGTTCTGTAGAGCTCAAGAAAAGGCTGACGACGAAGTGGGCTGTGTCGGAGGCCCCAGTGGTGGGGGAGTCTTCCTCCCGAGCTGAGCTGGATGCCCCCCTTGAGGTAAAAAGGAGGAGGTTGATTTCTGGCTCTCCCGAGCCAGCCCCTACCGAGGCTGAGAAGAAGGCCGAACCTGCCGTCCCTGCTTCGGCTGCTCCTCCTGCCCCTTCTGGTCCGAGCAAAAGGTCTAGGAAGGGGAAAGCACCTGCTGCACCGTCCGAGCCGTTTAATGAGCCGGACTATCAGATTGCCAAGAGGGCATTTGATCAAATATGGGCTCAGGGCCCACACCGATACAGAGGGGATGACTCCTCCAAGCTGATGACTGAGATGATGAATCTCCAGATGAGGGTAACTTCTGAAGCTTTTTCTTGACTTTTCTGTTTGTCTATTCGTTCAATCTAAATTGTCTGTCTTGCTTTACGCAGAGCATGCATAGTTTGGCTGCTCTGATGGTGACCCCCATGGGCCTTGAGGAGGCCGAGAAGCTGAGGGCTGAAGTGGAAGAGATGAGGATGGAGCTTGGGACAGCCCGATCCAAGATTCAGACCACTGAGGAGGATCTGAAGGAAGCTACCACCAACCTTACCGTGGCAGGGTCTAAGAGGGACATATATGCTCAGAAGGTTGAGGGGCTTCAGGCGGAGTTGGTTAATCTCCGAAGTTCCTTCGATCAGAAGGTTCAGGAGGCAGTTGATCATGCCAGGGCTGAGATTGAGATGGTATTGAAAGATGAAGTTGAACAGATGGGTGATGACCTGATCCGGTTCGGTTTCGAAAGTTTCCGAACTAGATTCCAGATTCAGTTCCCAGGTTTTGACGTTTCATCAATCATTCCCCCTGAGCCTACCTCATCTCGTCCTGATCCGGACAAGACGGCTGGGGCTACTGCCCTTAATTTGGAAGAGGACGCAGGCCGTTCTGGGAAGTCTTGAGGCTTTATGGGTTTTTATTTTTGCTACTTCTTTTTGATGTAACGTATGTATTCTTCCGATCAATAAAATTGACTTTCCTTCAGATTCTGCTTGTGTTCTTTCCTCCTGTGCAATTTTGTCATAAGTGTGGCTACTCTGAGCCTTTTGTATGTTAGATCAACTGTCCAGCAATCAGTAGTCGCTTTCCGAACTTCGATACTTGTCACTGAATAGTGAATGTAGATTAACTTCAACTATCTTATTTTAATAAGACAAGAAAGTAAATATAACCAGATAGACAGAGCCTGATAAAGTGGGAGTAGGCTTCTGTAGGGCTCTGAGATAGACTGCTCTGAATCAAGAGCTTGTGAAGATAACCAGGCAGAACCAGGCAGCTTTGTGCTTGTAGTTATGATGCTCGACATGCTGTGTTTGAGTACTCAAGATCGGGATATATCCGAGCTGTTTGGCCTTTGTCATATGACTGGCCTGTCATTAAATAGTTAAGACTGGAAGATCGGAATCTTGAATAGGGGGTCTGTACACTTAGACTTTGTTCCCCTCTCTGTTAATTCGGGAGCTTCAGTGCTGGACTGTGGTCTCTGTTTAGAGAGCTCTGTACCCTGTCTCTTGGTATATTGAAGAGGCATATTTAATGCACCGCTTATTTATTCGATTGCCGTTTGGGATTTCGAGGCCAATCTCTTTTTCACCGTTGCGACGGTTTAGTTGGGTGGCTTTTGGACTTCAAGGGTCTATATATATAGAAGCGAGGGCATTCGGTTGCGTTCACCCCTTTTATTCTCAAACTGTTTCCTCGTAGGAGAGATTTTATATGCTGCCGGAGTTTTGCCACTCACCCGGAGATGATGGATGATTCTCTGTCTGAGTTAGGAATGATTGAACTGTGGCCGAGAGTTAACCTTCCCCCTTTTTCAGTCTCCAAGGAAGGATTAAAGGAAGCACAAGTCTTCTTGTTTCCTCTGGCCTCCGGTCGAGATTCCTCCGATTGGTGGTGTTCCCTCCCTGATTCAACCGAGGCTTGGAGCGCCGGTGATGAAGACGCAAGTGGGGTGCCTCCTCTTCATGTTTCGTCAGAGACCTCTGCTTCCACCGGCTGGGTTGTAACAACTGACGTGAGGGAGACGAATGATGGTCCTTTGAGACCCAGAGCCCTCATCCTCCGTTGGTCGTGAGACCAGTGATAGTGATGATGAAATGGCCTGGGTGCTTCTTGATGCGGATTGGGGTTCAGGGTTCCTTCCTTTCAAACGGAGCCGGTGACGGCGGTAATGGAAGTTTTGGATCCTGTGCCCTTTTATCATCCCATGAAGAAAAGCCAATATGTTGAGAATTGTAGCTTCTGTAATAGCTTCTGTAGTAGCTTCTGTAATGATGTCTTTGTACTGATGTAAATCTTCTGATTTATCAATAAAATTGAGTCTCTTTTTCTCAGATCTGATGCCCTTTGTATTCGAATGTGCCTTTCTGTAGTTAAAACACTTTCTCGTGCACTTCTGACATATGAGTGTTCTAAGAATGGATCAAAGAAACTTAGAAGAATGCGTGAATTAAAGTACTTCACTTCTGATCGGTACCATAATACTTGTTGCTTGTTTGTCAGATAAGCCAGATAATATAAATATCAGATCTGAGGCGTTCCGATCTTGGAAACTTTAGTTTGTAAACGTTCGGAACTTCTGTCTTTGGATGGACTGGATCATAGAACCTGCTAATTGAGGATGGACCAGGCTTGGAAGGCCTGTGCATTAGGGTGGTCCAGGCTCTGGAGGCCTGCGTATTTAGAAAAATGGACCAAGTATTTAAGACTTGCATATTATGGACCAGGCTCTGAAGGCCTGTGCATTAATAGATGGACCAAGTGCGAAGACTTGTACATTTATGGACCAGGCTCTGGAGGCCTGTGCATTAATAGATTGACCAAGTACTGAGACTTGTACATTTATGGACCAGGCTCTGAAGGCCTGTGCATTAGTAGATGGACCAAGTACTGAGACTTGTACATTTATGGACCAGGCTCTGAAGGCCTGTGCATTAGTAGATGGACCAAGTACGAAGACTTGTACATTTATGGACCAGGCTCTGGAGGCCTGTGCATTAACAGATGGACCAAGTACGAAGACTTGTACATTTATGGACCAGGCTCTGGAGGCCTGTGCATTAATAGATGGACCAAGTACGAAGACTTGTACATTTATGGACCAGGCTCTGAAGACCTGTGCATTAATAAATGGACCAAGCACGAAGACTTGTACATTTACGGACCAGGCTCTAGAGGCCTGTGCATTAATAGATGAACATTTTATAGAAGTAAAAGAAAACCTCTCTACTGATAATACTTCGGCAAGTGTTCCACGTTCCATGGCCTAGGAACAGGTTTCCCAGTCATGTTTTCCAGCCAGTAGGTGGTAGGCCGAACAACTTTTGTTACTTTGTAGGGGCCTTCCCAGTTTGGTGACAACTTTCCCATGGTGGGATCCTTGGTGTTTTGAAAGACTCTTCTTAAGACGAAGTCTCCAACTTGAAAGCTGACTGTCTTGAGTTCTACCTTGGATTTGTCGACCATTCTCTGTTGATAGGCTTCCATCCTGATGCTGGCCTGATCCCTTCTCTCTTCGAGCAAATCTAAGTTTTCCATCAGCTGCTGATCATTGGATTCTTGCTCAAAGGCCTCAGTCCTCAGGGTTGGCATACCGATCTCAACCGGAATTACTGCTTCTGTTCCATAGGCTAGTGAGAAGGGAGTTTCAGAGTTGGGAGTTCTTCTGGTTGTTCTGTAGGCCCAAAGAACTCCAGGGAGTTCTTCTGCCCACTTCCCTTTGGCCTGTTCCAACCTTTTCTTTAACCCGTTAAGAATTGTTTGGTTGGTGACCTCTGCTTGCCCATTTGCTTGTGGATGGCCTGGAGAGGCAAAGTGTTGCCTAATGTTAAGATTTTCACAGAATGCCTTGAAGCCTTTACCAGTGAATTGTGTCCCATTGTCCGAGATAATTACTCGTGGTATGCTGAACCTGCACACAATGTTCTTCCAGGTGAAGCTCTCAACTTCCTTTTCTGTGATATGTGTTAAAGGCTCGGCTTGGGCCCATTTAGAGAAATAATCAATGGCCACCAAGAGATATTTCCTGTTTGGAGGTGCCCTTGGCAATGGACCTACGATGTCCATCCCTCACTGAGCAAAGGGCCAAGGACTAGGAATCGGGATAAGCGCGTGATGAGGCTGATGTTGGTATGGGGCAAATCTCTGGCATTTGTCGCACTTCCAAACATATTCCTTTGCCTGTTTCAGCATGCCAGGCCAGTAGTAACCCTGTGATAGAGCTCGGTGGGCTATAGTTCTGCCCCAATTATGATTCCTGCAGATTCCCTCATGTATTTCAGCCAAGGCATATTGTGACTCGTCTGGAGCCAAGCATTTTAACAGAGGTTGAGAATACGACCTTCTGTAAAGCTTGTTATTCAGGATCAGGTACCGAGCCGCTCTGATTCGGATTCTCCTAGCTTTGTTTTTATCCTCTGGGAGGAGCCCGGATCTTAGGTACTGGAGGATTGGAGTCATCCAGTTCTGGGATTGTTCATCAATTTGAGCAACTTAGGCTTCCTCAATACTGGGTCCTGGCTGAAAGGAGATTCTTACTGTGGAGTTTGCTTCAGACTTGAGGCGGGAGGCCATGTTAGCCAGAGCATCTGCTCTGCAATTCTGACTTCTCTCAATTTTCTGGATAGTAAATGTCTGGAAGGAATGCTTCAAGTGGTTTACCAGTTCGGAGTACCAGAGCATCCTATCATCTTTGATGGCAAATTCTCCCAAGACTTGGCTCACTACCAGTTGGGAATCAGATAAGACATCGAGGTTCTGAGCCTCGCATTCCAAGGCAAGCTTCATGCCTAAGATTAGGGCTTCATATTCGGCTTCATTATTAGAAGCTTTGAATCCCAGGCTGACTGCTTTTTCTGACGTAAGCCCATTAGGGGATTGTAGTACCAGGCCTACCCCTGAACCTTGATCGGTTGACGATCCATCAATGTACAGCAGCCAGGTTCCCGAAGTTTCAGTGGGTTGTACTTTGTTCTGAAGCGCCGGGGTGAACTCGGCTACGAAATCAGCTAAGGCCTGCCCTTTGATGGAGTTTCGGGGTACATATGATATGTCGAACTCCCCTAGCTCCACAGACCACTTCACCAATCTTTCCGATACCTCAGGTTTCCTCAGTATTGACTTCAGCGGATAGGCAGTCGGGATCTCGATTGGATGGGCTTGGAAATAAGGTCGAAGCTTCCGAGCTGATATGACCAAGGCATAGGCCAGTTTCTCTACTTCTGGGTATCTTTTCTCCGTGTCAAGTAGTGCCCTACTGACGTAGAAAATAGGCCTCTGTACTCCTCTGTCCTGTCTGATCAATGCGGAGCTGACCGCGTTTTCGGAAACTGCAAGATACAGGAGTAGCTTTTCTCCTTGTACTGGTTTTGACAGGAGTTCTGGAGAGGCTAGATACTCTTTTAGTTCTTGAAAGGATTCTTCGCACTGTTCCGTCCACTGCAAAGCTTTGCTGCCCTTCAGAGCTTTGAAGAAAGGTAGGCAGCGGCCAGTGGATTTGGAGATAAATCTGCTCAGTGCCGCAATTCTGCCATTCAATGCCTGAATTTCCTTCCTGGTTTTCGGTGACTTCAGTCCAATCAGAGCTTGGATCTGAGTGGGATCTGCTTCGATACCCCTCTGAGAGACAATGTATCCCAAGAATTTTCCCTTCGTAATTCCGAAGGTGCATTTCGAGGGGTTGAGCTTCATCCTGTGCTGTTTGAGGATATCGAAGGTCTGGGCTAAGTGCTGGAGGTGGCTGCCTTTCTGAAGACTTTTTACCAGCATGTCGTCGATGTATACCTCCATGGTGCTGCCGAGCAGTGGGCTGAACATCTTGTTCACCAATCGCTGATAAGTGGCCCCAGCATTTTTCAAACCGAAAGGCATCACTCTGTAGCAGTAGAGCCCTCTTTCGGTTATGAAGGCAGTCTTCTCTTGATCTGGAGGGTACATTTGGATCTGGTTGTATCCAGAGTAGGCATCCATGAAACTCATAAGCTCATGCCCTGCAGTGGCGTCAACCAGTTGGTCTATTCTTGGCAGTGGAAAGCTGTCCTTGGGGCATGTCTTGTTGAGGTCTGTATAATCTACGCAGACTCTCCACTTGCCGTTTTTCTTCTTGACAAGCACGGTGTTGGCTAGCCACTCGGGATAGAACACTTCCCGTATCATCCTGGCGTCTAGCAGCCTTTGGACTTCTTCATTTATAATCCGATGCCGCTCAGGAGCAATCGGCCTTCTCTTCTGTCTGACTGGCGGGTGATCCGGATCCACCATCAGTTTGTGAGTTATAAGATTGGGATCTATTCCCTCCATGTCTTTGGTCTCCCAAGCAAAGATAGAGAGGTTGTCTTTCAAGAACCTGACTATCTTTTCCTGCTCGGTGTGTGTTAGGTCTGGGCCGATGTACAAATAACGCCCCTCTGCTTCTGAACTGACCAATACTTTGATGGGCTCGCCAACAAGTTTGGCTCGGTTGTCACGTCCCCTTGGGCTCAAGGGTTCTTCAATGTTGGAGGGGCAATCCTCCACCTCGGGAGAGTGAGTGAGAACCGAATCTGCACAGTCCCGGGTGTACTGTAATTGCTATTTAAGAGCCTTCTCCTTAAGGGCAATAGCATGGCACTTCCGGGAGGTTGGTTGACACCCTTTGACAGAGTGAACGCTCTGGTTGTGGATGTACTTCAGACACTGATGGAGGGTCGAAGTGACTGCCCCTATCTGATGCAACCAGGGTCTCCCGATTATGACGTTGTAGGGAGATCTCATGTTTAACACCATGTACTCCGAGATGGTGGTCTTCTGCCCTTCTCCCTCTCCTACAGTGGTAGGAAGGTCGACTCTCCCCAACGGGGTGCTGAGATTGCCATCAAAAGCTGCCATCACGGCAGTGGTAGGCTTGACGTTATCATGGTCTATCCCCATCTGTTTGAGCGGCTCATAGAATAGTATGTTGACGGAGCTGCCAGTATCGACCAGGACTCTCCTGGTTTCGAAGTTGGTGATTCTGAGGGTAATAACAAGGGCATCACTGTGAGGGCTGTGTACCCCTGCTAGATCTTGCTCGGTGAATTGGATCTCCGGTGCTGGCTTGAGCCTCTTTTCGACGTTAGAGATCTATAATACGTTTGGGGCGGCTCTGGCTTCCCGAGCGTATCTCTTTCTTGCCCTGTTGGACATTCCTGTGACAGGAGAGTCAGCATGGAGGATGTAGATGACGTGGTTGTTCTGCCTCTGAGGCTCGTTTCGTCCCTCCCTCTGCTCCTGCCTCTGTTCGGGTCTCTGGTCTGGCCGTTGTTGAGGCTTGTCTTCTTGGGGGTTCTGCCTTCTGTCCGGCTTGACGAACTCCCGAAGACGCCCCTTCTTTATGAGCTGCTCTATCTCATATCGGAGGGTCCTGCATGTGTTAGTTGTATGTCCATGATCTTTATGGAAATTACAATACTTACTTTGGTCCTGCAGGCTGGGATCTCCTTTGATTGGCTCCGGCCACCTCAGGTTCTCCCGATCTCGGATCTGCCGGAGTACCTGGTTCGGTGTAGTGTTCAAAGGAGTGAAGTTGGTGAACTCCCTCGGTCAGGAGTTGTACACAGCTCTGGGTGCTGTTCTTTTCTCTGGGTTCCTGGCCCTCTTTTTGTTAGAGTCTCTTCTGTGATCCTCCTTCTTGTGGTCCTCCCGCTTCGGATTGTCCCTCTGGGTCTGGTCTCTGCCCTTCTGGGACGTGCGGTTGGCTTCTTCCAGGTTGATGTATTTTCTGGCCCGATCCATTAATGCCGCCATATCGGCTGGAGGGCTTTTTGTCAAGGAGTCTTTGAACCCACCTTGGGTAAGCCCAGTAGTTAGGGCTGCTACAAGGAACTTTGGGCTGCAGTCAGTGATCTCAGTGAGTTCGGTATTGAAGCGCGCAATGTAGGCGCGGAGGGATTCCTCCCTGGTCTGTTTGACGTTCAGCAGGAATTCTGGCTCCCTTCTGAGCCTCCTGCTGGTCATAAACCTATCCAAGAACTGTCTACCGAGCTCGTAGAAGCTAGTAACTGAGTTCGAAGGGAGGTTGTGGAACCACTTCAGAGCAGTTCCCTTCAAGCTGGTGATGAACGTTCGGTACATGAAAGCATCAGAGGCTCCGTGCAGGGCCATCGTATGCTGGTAATGAGAGATGATCTCCTGGATCTCCAGATCCATCGTACAGGGTGAACTTGGGCACCATGAACTTTCTGGGCCTCTCCTCTGACATGATGGTGTGAGTGAATGGGGTGGCTAGTCTTCCGAGTAGCCTGGCCAGTTCGTCTTGCTCTGGAGGGTTCTGAGGTCCTCTCAAGGTAATTGTCCGATCCATCGACTCGGCAATTTCCTCTACCCTCCGCGGGTCTTTGAGTCTGACATCTTGTGAACCCTGCCTGACAGCCTCGACTTCAGGGTAGTAGGGTTGATTTCGCCCTTCGGATGGAGGAGGATTCTGAACCGGAGGGATTGGTGCCGCATGATGAGGCTCCTGCGGTGCCGGGTGTGCTCCCGAGGCCCTTGGAGTTGGGGCTCGAGTAGTGCTCGGGTAATGGACGTCGGGAACGAAGGCAGACTCCCCAGCCAGGGACTGTTGATGGCTGCGGATCTCGGCCAGCGCGAGCAACGCCTGATGGGTGCCCAGGCTAGTTAGTTGGAGCCTGCGTATGAAGTTCTTCATTCTCCGTGGCAACAGGAGGTTGCGTTCCCGCAATGAAGTTGACTGGCGGGCTAGGAGAACCCGCCGCTTGGTTCTGCGTGAGTGTTGCCAGCGTTCTAGTGATGGCAAGCAACTGCTCCTGCACCAGTTCATTGTGTCGTTTTATTGCTTCGATCTCTTGTCGCATAGGATTGGCCGCTGGCCCCTTTGTGCGAGGAGCAGGCGGCTGACGTTGAGCGTTTTGCGAACTCTGAGTATTCTGTCGCGGTCGGAGATTTGGTGCCATGGTTTTCCGGTGAGGAAAGAGATGAGTTTATGAATAGAGCACTTGGAGATTAGTCGTTCCCACAGACGGCGCCAAACTGATGCTGCACTTTTCGGCTCGCAATAAGTATGGACTCCGTGACCTGTAGAACACTCAGAAAGATGATTAGAGGACCACCGGATTGGCTCCGGCGGTAGCCGCTCCGATGCTTAAGTAAGTAAAAGAATTGAAAGACTGTATTGAAAGCCAAAGAATGAGCATAAAAATAAAGCGTACCTTTAGGGTTTAATTTATAGACCGTGGCCTTCCTAAGTTGATTAGGATTTGATGTCATGAATATAGGGATTTGATCATCGGAGATTGCAGTTACCTTGTGGAGTATTGCATAGAGATAACCATAGATGGTAGTTCCCTTGTTGAAGACTATTTCCTTGTTTGAAGACTGTTTCCTTGTCGAAAACTGTTTCTTTATTCCCTGCTCGGCATTCGCTAAGGCGGTGACGAGGTCTGGAGCGTTGATCTGGACCCTGTGATAAGTTCTGAGACCCTTGTCCGGATATGTATGCTCTGAAGGTATAAGTTTGGGCACTTCCGACCTTTTGTGCTGATGTGTCAAATGCTGATTGGCCTGCTCTTTTATGGTATATCAAGTACTAAACTAAAAATGTAGGCAAAATCGGTTAAGGTTTTGACATTCTTTGAAGGAATTTTTAGCCCATAATTACTAAATTGCAAATGTAAGCAATAATCGGTTAAGGCTTTGACATCTTTTGAAGGAATTTTTAACCCATTACTACCGAACTGAAAATGTAGGCAAAAATCGGTTAAGGCTTTGACACCTTTTAAAAGAATTTTCAGCCCATAACTACCGAACTAAAAATTTTAAGTAAAGGAGACATTTTGTTTTATTGATATTACTTTCTAAGGTGCTTAACATTCCAGGGAAGTGGTACTAGTTTCCCAAACAAATCTTCTAACCAGTACGTTGTTGGTCTCACAATTTTAATTACTTTGTATGGTCCCTCCTAGTTCGGTGAGAGTTTTCTAGCTTTGATATCTTTTGTGTTTGGGAAAACCCTTCTTAGAACGAGATCTCTAAGGTGGAAGCTTCTTGGTCTAATAGTTTTGTTAAACATATTTACGATCCTTTGTTATTTTTAGACTTACTAGTTCCCTCATTTCTTCCAAAAAGTCTAAATGTTCCCTGATGATTTCATTGTTCCGAGCTGGATCATATAGCTCCATTCTTGGTAAGGGTTTCCAATTCCACAGCTATCACTGCCTCTATTCCATATGCAAGGAAAAGGGGTTTCAGCTGTAGGGGTTCATTTCATTGTTCTGTATGCCCATCATACCCTGGGAAGTTTTTCCACCTATTTTCCTTTTGCGGACTCTAATCTTTTCTTGATGGCATCGAGAATGGTTTTATTTGTCATCTCGACTTGCCTATTTGCCTAAGGGTGTCTAGGGTGTCATCTCCACATTGCCCATTGGCTAATGTGGAGGCCGGTACAAAACTTAGTAAAAACCTTTCGTTCAAACTGTGTGTCATTTTTCTGTAATCTGTATCTACACACCATATTCTTCCATATGAAGTTTCGCATTTCAGACTTTGTTATCTTGCTTAGTGGTCCTACTTCAACCGATTTGGTAAAGTTGTCTATAGCCATGATGAGGAACTTCCTATTGTTAGTTTCTACTAAAAGAGGGCCCACAATGTCTATCCCTTATTAAACAAAAGTCCAAGAGCACTATGACCTTGTCTCAATGTTTTGGATTGATAGGGGGAAAGTTTCGTCCTCGCCTCTTAGACATACCTTTTCTGAGCTCTGTTGGACCATCCTATAGTGGAGTTATTGCCATGGAGGACATAAATAACATGTTATGCAGGCTCAACAGATGCTTGGTTTTCTGCATTTTGAGGCCGAGGTGGGAGCCCATTCATCCAATTTTCCTATTTCTAGCCTTGTTTGCACATATTCTCTGAGTTTTCCTCTCTTAATCGAATGCTCAATTTCTTGCTTCAAAACCCTACATCTGTCCATCGTATGGCCATGGTCTTTATGAAATTTGCAACACTTACTTTGATCTCGTTTCTCTAGGTCACTCATCCGTTTTGGCCACCTCAGGTTCTCCCTGGACTGAATCTGGTGCAAAATATGCCTCAATGGGGGCATTCAGAGAAGTAAATGGATCCGTTCTTTTGGGAAGGGAGCTTGAACTTGCTTAATTCTTTTGATCTTGTTTTTTCATACTCTTACGCTTTTTCTCTTCCATGGAGGATCTTTTCTACGTCTGGTCTTTGGGAGTTTTTAACATTTTCGAGAGTTATGTACTTTTGAGCCTTGACCAGCAGATTGGACATGTTCGCTGTGAGATTTTTTTGTAAGGAAGTCTTTAAATGTTCCAGGCCACAGTCCGGAGGTCAGTGCTGCTATGTTAAATCTTTCTTCTCCCCCATCAATTGAAGTCATTTTAGCATTGAATCGTTCTATATATTCCTTTAAAGTTTCTCCCTTTGGCTAGCTTAACGGTTAGAAGGAACTCAGAACCCTTCCTTACTCTCCTACTGGTAATAAAACGACCAATAATCCTCTTACTCAGTCCGATAAAAAAAGTGTTTTCGGAGGCAAGTGATGGAACTAACATCCCGAATAAAGCATATAGGTGTCAGTTATTCAAGTTCTGACGCGCACTTCCCTTTTGCTCTACCCGGTTAACTTCTTGAAATTCTATTTTCATCTCGAATCTCAAATAGACCTTGATTGATGTTAAAATCGTCACTGGTGTTGAGATGCATTGTCATTGTCTCTTGCTTGTAGTTACGCCTGGAGTCAAGTTAGTGGGGGTGCGAGCATTGGTGTTTAAGGTGGAACAGGAACCTAGGGATGCATTGGCTTCAGAGGTGGAACTAGTGCCTGAGGCGGCAGGGGTGCTTGTGGAGGTACAAACACTTCTGATGAAGTTGGTATATGAGGTGGCAATTGAGCTTATGGCAAAGGTGCCTGTGGAGGTACTGGCACTTCTGGTGGAGTTGGTATATGGGGTGGCATTGGAGCCTGTTACGGTTGGGGAGGTGCTTGGGGAACTTGTCCGTGTTGCTAGTTCTGAACCAGTTGTGCCACTGTTTGTGTTAGAATCTCTATTTGTTGAGTAAAGGAGGGTCTTGTCCCCTTACACGATTAGGTTGATTTGGGCGAGGATTGGGAACCTGAGATTGTTGGGACATTACTTGTTAATTTCTAGGTTGAAGTCTTGGTGGCATTATGTCGGATTTGCAAGAATGCAAAGGAGTTTTGCCTTCCCACAAACGGTGTTAAAATTGTTGTCATGTAGAATTGTTTCGACTAGAACTCTATGAAGATCTACAATATCATAGATCAAAACTCACTGGAAGTAGTTTGGTGAACTATTCTCTCCCCCTTTTAAGAGGACAAAAGTGGTTGATATACTAGCATTTTCAGCATGATCCTCTGAATCCCTAATTCTTTGAGATCTTGATATCCTTGAGATTCTCTCTCAGTTTAAATTTGGGATAAGGTCTTTTGAACTAAGGTTTTTCCTGTCGATCATCTCCCTTTTGTCTTGTCTTTTACTTCAGTTCGCAAATTACTAAGAGGATGCAAACCTTCTCTAAGGAATGTTAGAGGTGTTAAGTCATCCTTAGAGGTGCAACTTGGGTGAACCCCACCCAAACCTAACCTGAGTCTGGCCCAAATTTTTTAGGGCTTGGGTAAAAGATTTCAAGCCCAATTTAAATTAGGGTTGGGCTTGGGTTGATATTTTGAAAACCTGAGCCCAACCCGAACCCAAATTTAATATTTTATATATTATATTTTTTATACTTTAGTTATTCACCATTATATTTATAAGATTTCTTTACAAGAATTACTATTTACATTTTTATAATTTCAAAAACTTGTTGACCTTCAGCATTTTTTCAAAATTAAATTATGTTTAAGGAATTATTTTAATGATTTTTGGTTTCTTTTAGAAAGAGAAATAGAGAGAAATTATTGGAGCTTTTAGTGTATAATCAAAATAAGAAAAAAGATAGCAATTTATTAAAGAAATCGTAAATAAAATCTAAAAAATAGAATTAATAATTGGGTTTGGGTCGGGCTCAGGTTGACAGTTTTATAACTTGGGTTGGGCTTGGACATGACTCAACTCGAGCCTGGCCCGCCCGAGTTGTATCCCTAGTCTTCCTCAAGTGACTTCGGTAACAAAGGGGTGCATTTTATATATATATATATATATATATATATATATATATATATATTATGAGTTCCTCGTTTTTATGTTATTTTCATAAACTCGAGTTGTGTATTTGGATGGCATTTTGATAAAAGTTGTCCATCTCCTTGCAGTAGTTTCATCTTGAGTTGCCTATTCTATAAGCTACAGATGAGTAATATTCATCAAAAGAGAGAGAATAGAAATGGGAGAAATAAGTAGATAATGATTTGCATATATGGAAAAGATTGAAATTACTTTAATAATTCAGTTAAAGAGTAACTACTTTAAGCAAAATGTGTATAATTAGAAGCAATACATATTTTGTTACATGCAATTAGAAAGAGGCATTACTGGTATGGTATGGTTTCACTAGATTGAATGGCAAACATAATATATTATTCACTTATATTTACAATTAAGCCAAATAAAACTGGCTTATGCTAATTAATCGATGAAGTCAAAGTAATTAATATGGTGTCTCAATTGTCAAAGTAGCTTTACTTATTTTTACAAAAGTAGTTGGTATAGCACTTGCTTTGACATGGACAAATGTTGCTTTAGCAATATGTATTGAACTTATCAATATTTTAATAAAGGGGAAATTTTTCCAAATAATAAAAATAAAAGTGAAAGAAAAATCAAGACAGTCTCAAAATTTTTAAAAATAGATCCTATAGAATTTCATTGATAATGATTTTTATAATTCTTTTTTCAAAAGAAAATAATTTATATTTTTTTTAATTATTTTAGATACATATTTTTTTTGCTAGGAAATTTCATTTATTCAAGGAACCGTATGCTTCAATTAATTTAAAATTAAAATCTAATAGCCTTCTATATTTTCCGTTCAGTTAGAACTTAGAAGCTACAATGAAAATTCTTTTAAACAACACATATATAACAATACTTGACTCCAACTTAGACAGAGTAAGGGTGAGCTAATTTGAGCAGTAGATTTCTCAGGTTTGACATGTTAAAAATAACAAATTTCAAACTGTGATCAAGTTTTGGATCATTTATTTAAATCTCTAATCAATTCAATAACTAATTAAATTTGAGTAACTTGATTTTTTATATAACATTAGAATACTTATTAGCATATCGAGTCAAGTTCAAGTCGAACTTAATAAATTAAAGAGTTCTAATATGTTAAGTTTATCTTATTTATGTCATGATCTAATTTTAAATATATGATTATTAAAATAATTACAATTGAACTCAAGTTACTTGGTTCATTTTTCAACCATGGATAAAAGAAACCTCCTACTAGTCAACAATGTATCTACACTGTCATGCATGCAAGAAAATTATCCAATAAAGCAATCACACCACATCATTGTGCTAATGTGGTATAATCTTTTTTGATTTCAAAGATAGCCACTCTAATGTAAATAAGCTATTGTACAAATGTTTTATTATACTTGAAGGAAATACATAAAACAACACAAACGGTTGTTAACCCGGTTACCTCTTCAAATCAAGAATAGCGGAAGCAGAAGAAACGACTTGTATTACAAGCTTTCTTGGAATACCACGAAGATCTTGAAATGTTGTAAGGGATCATCATCGTTAAATAGGATGACTACAAGATCGAGTTGCTTATAATTATCATGATCCGCACAAATCTTGTGGATGACAAATGGACTCAGGTCCACATGACCCGATGTCCAACATCTCCCATTTATCCACATAGGTTGAGTACTAAGTTCTTTGCATCACCTTCTATATACAGGAAATGGATCGTGCGACCAGACAAGAAGGATTAGGGTAGGAGTACTATATTAAGCTACCATCAAACTAATATAATACCTTACTACAAACCTTGTCTATACCCCAGACTATTCTGTTACACTAGATTCAGTATCCGTTATCCCTCACGAGAGCTAATCTCAACGTGATGCATGGACTAACCAATATGTATTGTACTCATGATCATATCGATAGACACAAAAACCAACATGATCACCTGGGCAATGAGTCACAACACAATAATGTATTATAGAACCGTCTTCCCTAGCTACTCACGTTAATCCAATCAAACTCAACTACTTTCCTAGACATGCCCTGTCAAACAGCATCAATCATAGTCCTTTACCAACATGCTAAAGTAGCAACATCAAGCTTTCTCTTCATAAAGTAATCCTACGTCACAAAGGACATAGTAGAACTCAAAAAGGTTCCCAGAGCTCACACAGTGACAAAACAGGGATACATTTGTTCACTATCTTTTTTATAAAGGTCACATCAGTAGCACATACAATATATAATGTATACTATGGCGGATCTCCTACTCAATTAGGCATGTCAAACTCATTCTCAAAAGTATATAACGTCATACGAATCTTAGTCTAGTCGTTATCTTAGCGCCTAACCCGAACATTCCAACCCAGTCGTTCTCCTAGCGCTTGTTTGAAAGTTCCCATTCGGCTTTCTTCCGGTTACCTGAGGTGTGTGGTCAACCTTCATGCTCGATTATTTAAAAGAATCTCATCTTGACCTTTATTGTTAAGGCAACATATATGATAAAGATGAATTCTCCCTCCAACCAAGAATTCAATGTCTCGTCTTGCTCGCTATCTAAGCAACAAGGCGATTGCTCTATGAGAGAGCCAATCAAAACCTGTTAACATCTTTCATGTATGCTCACAACATTAAAAAATAATCTTAATATGAACACAAAATCATATAATGACAAAATAATATCACACGGTGTCCAATATATCAAATCCAAAATAAACCTAACTATTTAACACAAGATGTAAAACATCACTAAGTATGGGCTTAGGACCATCTCTCTTTGCACAACTCTATCTCAAGCATGTGTAGTGAAAAAATAATGCCAATATGTTTGGTTCTCCCATTACTGCTATTGGTTTACCAGTCCACTAACGAGCCTAAGCTTCCAACCTAGTGGCGAGTCCGCATGGTTTTGTTCTTATGAACCCTAAGTCCAAAAGACACCATAAAAGGAAAAAGCATCGCCTGCACTTATATCCCTCAAGCTTGTAAAGCTTATTAATAATGTGGAATAAAGTTGCGACAAACGCAATACTTGTATATGCTAGAGTTACCATACAATCATAGTTTATAAACATATCATCCTGCTTATACAACGTTATGTTAAGGTGCTACTAGAATCTCCACAACCAAACTGCTACCTCAATTGTGACGACCAACTGTGTATTCTTGACATCACTTAGATATCAAAGAAACCAATTAACTAAAATTCGATAAGCAAACACTAATTCGCTCTTATAATTTGACCATCTATACTAGCAAAGCACTAAGTAGCTTTAATAATTTGATAAGAGCAAATCACTAAGCTGCTCTAATAATTTGACCATTAATAAGAGCTACAAAAACAATTGAGTACACATCCTAGTGCACTTCAGAATCTCAATAGCGCTCAAATAGGAAATTCCACAAAAATATCTCTTTCTTTACTAATCCAATAACAATAATCAAAACTAAAGTATACTTCAATCAATTTGTCAATAGGTTAGGACTGTGCTAATAAGATCGCTTATAGATTTCTCAAGACAAAACGAGAAATCCCTCAAGGCAATCTTTATAGAACTCAAATCCAAGCATAATTTACTTCACCTACGTCCTCAATATAGGACAACCAACTTGAAGTGGTGACAACTAATTCCATATATGTCAGCAACCACACAAAAGATCAAAATATTTTCTTTGGACTGTTCATAGCTTCCTTGATCATCGTGAAGCCAATTGCTCGATGAAATCTAAGGTTCCACTGACTTGACAATTGCTTTTGGTCACAACTGAACAATTGAGCAAGCAGACTTTGTGCTCTTTGTTCATTAACCTTGAAGCCCAAAATTTCATAGATGATTACTTTAGGTCACAAATGAACACTTGAGAAAGCATACTTTACGCTCTTTGCTCATTGATCTTGAAGCCCAAAACTTGATTCACGAAGAATCATCATCTAATTCTCCATAGAAGAGATAATTTCTAAGTCCATTTAGAAAGTTTTTAAGATCTAACATATGAGACAATCATTAGAATAAGGTGGATGAAGACAATTCTCACCACTAGAAAAAATCTCTTTACATAGTCAATATCCCCTTTGGGATAGGTCATTTTCAAAAAAGATAGGGCATGATTATTAGTTAATCAATCCTACACAAAAAGATATCAACCCATTTCAAAGTTTAATTCTTTGCTAATTTAGCTCAACTTATCACTTATAGCAGCCATCCATACACTATTAGCATAGAAAATGTTTGTCTCTACATAAGGAGCAATATTTACATAAACATGTGGAGCAATAGTAAAAATTTCTCCCTTCAATCTCATAAAGACGATGAAAAAATATTTTACATATATTTCTACACAACTAAGGATCTTAAGAATCTTCCTCTAGTAGTACAATCCCAACTAATAGTACACTCCCACTAGGCGGCAAGTCACTCCCACTATCCAAAATATCATTGGTGATTCTAGAATGAGATAACAATTTCCCACCCTCGCCGAGAGATGGTGTGATTGCCATAGATTCCATTAACCCACAAAGTTAAAGATCCTTTAAAGTTTTCTCATTGTGCAACTCAATTTTGTCATTCCTTAACTTGGGGTGTTCAATTAAAAATCCAATGGCCCTTTAAACTTTCAAAAAGAATATTTTAAAAAGCTAACATTTCTAAAACTTAGGGCCAAGTTTTTACAAAAATAATAAATAATGTGAACAAATCACATAAACCTCAAAAGGTGATAAGCCCTCCAAATTAGGCTTTTCACCATTCTCAATTTTAAAGGAATTGACTATTAGAGCACTTGGTTAAGAATATAGGCCACACAAAATATATTTGCGCTATTATTGACCTAATTGTATTTAACAAAATTCAGTTTTCTCATTTTTCTCACATAATTGTCTTAAAGTAACCAGACAAGTACTCTCGCTTACAATCAGTTTGAAGAATTTCAGAATTCTTTATTTTTGACACTTAACCTCTTGACAAATGCTTAAAGCAACTAATACTTGAGTTAGGTGAGCAATCATAGTACGAGTAACAAAGTAAGAAAAAGGGGTTCTACTATGTGTCCAATTTTCATAACATCATGAGTTTGCAGAGGAGTGACTCTAGTGGATAAGGAGTCGGTCCATCTTACAAATAAGGTTTCTTATAGGCATTTCCAATCAAATAGGTTTTACACACTGATAGACTAATTTTTACGAGAAACCCCAACAAGTCTTCTCAATCTAATCTAGTCATCCAATCTAGTTCAATGTGTCCATGTTATTGCTCAGAAATAACATCATGGAAAGTCATAAAGAGATAAGTCCAAAACTATCAAATAACCTAATGAGACAGAGCCACTATCATACTCATATAATGAAGTTATTTCTACATGAGGTATATCAAACTAATCAATTTACATTAAACTATTATTTCACTAAGAATAAATAGTTTTATTCAATCCCAAAGACTGAAATTTAAATATGAGAAAATGACAAAAATCAATTGGATTGGAGGTGCACCAAACATCTAATCAAACACTAATATCCAATTATTTTATTATAAGGCCATATGTTACTCAAAAGAATTAATCAGCTCACTCTTGTGATGATTAATTCTTATGCTACCACTTGTGCTTAATGTACAAAACACTATGAGCATTGTAAAACCGCGCTCTTTACGCGTCATTTATGTCTTTTACTTAATATCTTCTCTATTTTGAATAAAATAGTCAACTTTGACTCAGTACAACTATGAGCAAAATGATCCATTTTATTCTTAAATAGCGGCTCATTCTATAATATATCTCATTATCTATCATGCATGCCCCTATTGCACTTGAATTTTTGTCAACTTTTGGCACAAATTTTTCAACCCCATCCTACTTAGTAACTTTTCATTGTCTTTAAACATGGGCCCAAAAGCCTTGTTTCGCCACCCTGAGCTACATGGTTGGCTTAGGAGTTTGCCTCTTGGCGCTCTACCTTTTGTCTCAAGATGGCAAACTATTTTGAAAAATATTTTTATTTAAATAAATAGCGTCATGTTAAAATTTAAAAAACATTTTAAATATGAATCAGGGTACTTTATTGCGAGAATTTGCTGCTCATCTAAGGCAAGTTTATATTTGTCATGGAACAAATCCAAACAAATTTTCAATGAGATTTATATATATGTTGCTCTACATAATAAAGTGCATTAAACAACTTAATTAATTATGATAGGTTTCCATGTCTCAAGGTATTGGATTATTTTTCCTATTGGTCAATGTCTACACATATGCTATATGTGTAATGTGGTCATTCTAAGCATTTATGTTGGTCAAGTCACCATTCAAATTTATTGATGTTATTTCACTACAATCATAATACGTAGGGTGACATTTAAGCATACATTCATTATATTATTCTGCTACCAGAAATTCATTTAAAAATATTATTCTATTTTACACCATGAGATCGAAAATTTCGCTAAGCTCATAATCATCTCTCATTTATGTAAACAGAGTATATTTTTAAATAATTTCGAGCAAAATAATTTGAATTAAAACAAATTTAATTCATTCATAGAATGATTTTAAATTAAAATAAATTTAATTCATCAACATAACAATAATAATCAGTGTGAATATCTTAAAGCGCATGGACTCTACTTAAGCCCAATTGGTATTCTAGTATATCATGCCCAGGTAATTTATATACATGTGAGTTTGCAACGAAAACACATCTCTTTACAGGGCTTCATAAATAAATACAACACTTTTCAAAATTTATTACATTGTAGAATGAACCTATTACATCAATCTACTAAAAGCAATAAAACAAATAGGGATGGCGTGCTAATATCTCACATATCACAAAATTAATCTTGTAATCCATATATTACAACAAACAAGTGTACTAGAACATCAATTAAATAAGCACATCCAATCACAACATACATCCACATGCATAACAATATAATGGGTCTTGATGGATGGCTTTATACACCTCACGACAATGGGAGTGGGTATTTGGGTCTCACAATTAATAGGGATCAATATTATGCAATAATAATGCACTAAATAATTAACTACTTAATAATTAAAACAAAAATAATCCACACATGATCCAGAAAAAAATGATCCACACATAATGTAATTGTTCCAAATTTTCAGAGCCTTTTTCAAGAATTTTTCACCTTTAAAATAAATTTTTTGAAATTTTTAACTAATTTTTGGGATAAAAAACTAATTTTTAAAGCCCCAAAAATATGTAAAAAATTTGCCAAAAAATAATTTGGACTCCCAACAGTTTACAAAATAGTGATATGTAATTTTAATCTCAAATATAGCACTACAAAATTTTTGAAAAAATATTTAAACACATTTTTGACACTTTTTCGTAATAAAAATTAATTTAAACTAATTTTCGAAAGCTAAAAAGTTACAAAAAATACATCATGGGATTACAAATTCAGTGAGTGAAGCACATTCTCTGGAAGTGTCAAAGAATAGGCCCCGTAAGATGATGCACGCGCTCCCATGCGCCCTGTCGAGAGTAGGGGTTGCATTTATCTACAATTCATCTTCTCCAAAAACAAGGTTTGATCATGGCTACTATCAAACTTTGGGACCTTATATCACACTCATTTTTCGACGAAAAATTGTGTACCATATATCATTGGAAAGCTCTTAGAACAAGGAACATATCGATATAAATTTCTTGCACAATAATCGAGATTTTACAGATCGTATTAAAACTCAAAGATTCGAATTAAAGTTTTATTTTCTTGAAAAATCAAAACTTTAAACTCAAATCTCTCACATATATGAAGGTGGATCATTATGAAATTTTAAAGGCTACCGACTGGTGCTATAAAAAATACATCCACCATGGCAGAATGTTCAAAATGTATTTTTATAATGATCTTTGAAAAATCAGTCATGTGGGTTTTATGCATGATTTTTTTTTCTTAATAAATACACATGCATACAAAACACATATCAGCGAATACAAGCCTATGATTCTGATACCAATGAAGCAAATACATAAAACAACACAAACAGGTGTTAACTCAGCTACCTCTTCGGATCAAGAACAACGGAAGCAGGAGCGGAAGAGGTGGCTTGTATTACAAGCTTTCTTACAACACCACAGAGATCTTGAAACGCTACAAGAGATCCTCCTCGTCAAATAGGACGGCTACAAGATCGAGTCTCCTATATATTTTCACAATCCAAGACCAAGGGTACTATGATGGTCACCCAACTCAGAGAGAATGTCACTCAAAATCTCACGACGTGATAATTTGGGAGACTGCACATGGATGAATTCATTACGCTTAACTAATGTGTATATGTTTATATCCCATGACCACAACTAATGGGATAACCGCAAGACTTGCGTGATAATATCTAAGTCAGTTAAACCAACCAGAACATATAAGAGTTTTAATCACATATAAACTCTTATCATAATTATCACGATTCGCACAAATCTTGTGGATGCCAAATGAACTCGGGTCCACATGACCTGATGTCCAACAATACTATTAGAATTTAATTGGGACGTCACATATATAACATTAGTAAAATGATATCGTCTGATTATTTTAGTACTAGATATTTTTTTTTAGATAAATTATACTGACTTCTTCGGAAATTACATCTTCCAATCAATTTTTACCTTCAAAATAACAAAACTACTCCTTTCATGTTTTTTTTTTTTAATTTTTAAAATTTTGACCAATTTCTTTTTCATTTTTCAAATAAATATTGACAAAAATTTTAGATTTATTTTTATATAAAATAAAAATAAGTTATTTAACTTAAATTAATTTTTAAGTAAAATCATAAAAATCTTTAAAAAAAAAGTTAGAAAAATTAATCGAAATTGAAAAATGTAAAAATAAATAAATAAAAGAGACAATTTTTTCATTTTGAATAAAAAAAAATTGACTGGAGAAGTGTGTCTATATATTATCAAGTAAACAACAAGAAATTAGTGTAATTTTAGAAACCTCAAGGAAGATCAGTGTAATTGTCGTAAATCTCTTGGGAAGTCAGTATAATTTATCCTTTCTTTTTATATGCCATGCATATGTATTTTATTTTTATTTTTTAATTAAAAATAAAAAGTCACAAGATAATCATATTTTTTTCACACGTGATATAAATTATGGTGTTCGCACAAGAAATTCTACCATCAATGAACCTAGTTTATAATATAATGTCATTTGAATAATATAGCTAGTATTTAAAAAACATAAAAATAATATTTATCTAATAGAATATAATTGGTGGAGTTCATCAGGCAGGTCAATAAATCTTATCCATAGTAAAAGTTTTCGTGTGTACACGTATAGATTCCTCTTAATTGGAAGTTTTTTTTATTAATATTCTATTTAAAAAGCGTTGGGATATCTAAAAGAGAAGAACATGTGAAAGAGAGAAAAAGAAATGGTTAAGTGCCCTCTTTATTCTCTCTTTGTCCACATTTCTCTCTCCACTCACCATTCTCACCTCTCTCTCTCTCTCCCCTTGAAAGTTCTATGTTTCTCTCTCTACATAGGGTGCGGTCCCATGCATCACCTTCCAGTTTATATTAATTTGAACTCCCAACTCTTTTTGTTGATTGCATCTGATTTGAGTCATATAACTTCTGCATTCAAATGAGGAAAAGTTTAAAGTCAAACCAAAATTGAGATTTTAACTCAACAACTAGTTTTCTCAATGCCATTAATACAGTTGTTTTTTTTTTTTTTGGGTCAGCGGGAAACATCAATGGCATTACAGTTGAAAGTAAACAACACACAACTTTGGTGATTTGGAATTCTTTTCAAAAGCAGGATGATGGATTTCCCATTCTATATATTATAATTAAAGAAGCATCCAAAGTGGGGTATTTTCTCCACCAAAGCAGCAACAAAAAAAAAAAAAAAAGTGGACAAGATGGACTTCAAATGATATCAAAGTCACGCACTTCAAGGCAATACCAGGATTAGAAATTTTCAAATGCATAAAAAGATAGTGGAAATTTATTAAAAGTGCGTGAATGTATGTGTGTGTGTCTCTCTCTCTCTATACATATACTAACTCATGGGATACAAAAAAACAAAAAAAAAACAATTTTGGATTGGCCAATTTTGTATGGAAATGTTATAAAATAGATCTAGAAGAGATGAATAAGTGTATTTGACAAATTAAAAATTATTTTAATTAATTTTAACTCACCTTCAAGAAACTGAGATTATCACTTTAATTAACTGTGTTAGGTTCATTTATTCGCGATTAATAATAATGGCATACATCAACATTGAATAGCCATAATAAAAAATAATAGGAGAGCGAATACTAAATTTGTTGACAAATAAACCACCATAGTTCAATTGAATCTGTTTTGAAAAATTATGAGGCACTGACTTAGATACACACAATTCACTAGATGAGTTTTAGTAATTATAGACTTCGTAAACATAGTGACTTAGTTCCTCAAGTTTTGTTCGCGATTTAAATCTCCTCTAACTCAAATTTTCAAGCACTCTTCAAATAAATCTTCATTTCGAATCCACAAACGGAAAATCTCAATCACAATTGTGAATCTCTATGCAACTTCAAGCTCTGCTGATTGTACAAACTTGAACTCCACAAGTTTGCACTCCAAGGATGATGTAGAAATTGAATTTCAGGTTATTATGCAATGGGTTTGATCTATAAAATCATAATGAACAAGGAAAAAACCATTTAAAAAGATTTGAAACTCTCTTTAATAACAACCAAAAGTTCTCTCATGAAATAGAGATCAAATTCTTATAAAGGATAAGTTTTGGAAACCAAAATGTGTTGTTTAAATCGAATTAGGAAACTGATATGTGTGACATTTATGCAAACAAATTTAAGTTCATTCGAACAAACAAGTTCGATCGAATTCGATCGAGTGCTCACTGGAATTTTCGTGAGAACAAATGATCAAACAAACTTCAACAAAAAACCATTGGAATATTCGTTCGAACAAGAGATCAAACGAGATCGAACGAATATGTTTTGGAAATTTCGTTCGAACAAATATGAGGTTCGTTCGAACAAACCCTAAACAGCGAGACACTTTGGTTCAAATTGAAATATAATAGCCTAACTACAATTCAAGACACTTTTTACTTTAGAAAACCTTGAGTCATTATTACTCAATTACACTCACTCACACTTAAACAAAGATTCATTTAAGAAATCTTTTTAATGTATGAAGCGTGTATCTATAAACCAAACTAAATGCATCCAAACCATTAAATTTGGTTACCATTGTAAACACTCTGTAGACACCTCATTTTGTGACCCTTGATTAAATAGTAACAATTCAGTAATTATACCAAGAAACCGACTTCAAGTAGGACTCTTCCCGATAGAGTCTTATTTCCATTAGGACTCCTCCTAACTAAGTTCTATTTCTGCTAGGACTCTCATACTAGAGTCCCAATTTCATTAGGACTCCTCTTAACAAAGTCCTATTCTCATTAGGACTCATATTGACATAGTTTTATTTCCGTTAAGACTCTCCGACTAGAGTCCCAGTCCCATTAGGACTCCTCTTGATAAAGCCCTAATAAAAGTAGGACTCTTCCTGACAGAGTCTTATTCCTACTAGGACTCTCCTTTCAGAGTCCTAGTTCTATTAGGACTCCTCTTGACAGAGTCTTATTCCCATTAGGACTCCTTTTGATAGAGTCTTATTCCCGATAGGGCTCTCCTATTAGAGTTCCAATTCCATTAGGACTCCTGATAGAGTCATATTCTCACTACGACTCTCCTACAAGAGTCCTAGTTTCATTAGGACTCCTCTTAACAAAGTCCTAATCCAAGTCGGACTCTTCCTCACAGTCTTATTTCTATTAGGACTCCTCTTAAAAGTTTAGTAATTTTCATATCATTTTATCCACATGGGGTTAATTTGGTAATTTTAGCCATTTAGTGACAAATCGGGGATAATTTGATCTTTTCACATGTCTTATGGAAATCTAGAGATTCTCCACCAAATTGAGCGAGTTGGTAATCTTGAGTGATAGTAGTTTATTTAGGCTTAATTAGGACTTTCCACTTTTAGAGTTTTCATAAATCTGGTTGCTTGATATTTCCTTAAATGGAGATACATCGAACCTGAACGTTTTCATTTAGAGTTTATTTCCTAATTAAATTCTATTTTTCTTTTATCTCATTGGCTCTTACATGTAGACACCAATTTTATTGGTTCGTGCATTGTCATAATTATTTATTAATTCATTTAGTTAGGTTAATCATTCTTATTTAATTTTTTATTTATTTAATTGGATAATTATCACTCAAGACATGATCATAGCCCTCCATTTTAGGGTTTCATCTTAGACCCTTGGATCAAATCTCTATATTTTCCTACAAATAAAGCCCCCTGGCTATCAGTTTTGACGTACAGAGAAAGACACGATTTCCATAACCTCACGCTGTTAATTAATTCTAGAGTTCTCTCTACAAAAACTCTCCCTCCCGAGGCCGAAACCTTGCTAAAGTGACAACCTCCTTTCACAAACAAGCAGAAGCGACGCTTTCCAATCCGAAGAACAAGCCAGAGATCTGCTAGACTGAAGCGTCCAGATTAGACCTCCCTAGCCGAAATGCAGCCCGACTCCCACGACTAAATAAGGTACGCTCTCCAACCCTAAACATTTCTTTTTCTTTAGATCCGGTTGATCTCATCTCTTTTATCACTTTTGATAAAAGATGGTAAACCGGAGAACTATGTGACTCTGATTCCATTTTCTGAACGTATACATAAGAAGCCTTTAGGCCCGAGTCAGATCTTCTTTCTGTCTTTTCTATTCTATTTTGTTTCTTTACACTAGATCTTCTATTATTTATCTCTTCTGGACTCATATCTCTCTTTTCAATTTTTCTTATGACAAAATAGCCTTGCAAGTGAATATTCGAGATTGATCCATTCGGATCGAAAGGGTGGGTGCCTAACACCTTCCCACTCCATACCTTAGCCACTAGATCCATGTTTTCTTTGATTTTTTGCTTTATTCAGTGTCTTATTTTATTTTATCCATATCAAGGGATCTTTAGAATGTAATAATGAGATAAGGCGATGTAAATTTTGAGTATTCCATTCATTTTCAGTTTTCTTTTGATTATGTTCTGCTGTAACGGGTTTGCTTATTTCTTACCCAAAAATAAGTTGGCGACTCCTCAATCTCTCTATCTCTCATAAGAGGCGTTCCTTCCCACCTTCAGGGAAGGAGACAGTTGGGATCCCTCTAAATCCATAGAAAAAGGATGACACACGTTTTTCTTTTTTCGGGTGCTGACGCCCATAGTGGCAACTCCATTAGGAACTAAAGAGGGCTAGACTTTGTGAAGTATTCACTTCAAGGCTGTTTTGTTTATTTGCTTTACATTCATTTGATGTTTATGTTTTATGATTGATGTATTAATGTATAGATGCTCGAATGTATAGATAGATGAATAAAAAAAGGACTAAGATTTGAATACTTTGCACACACGTCACTCCATAACATTTGTATTTGCATACCCTCTAAACCTCGGATAGTGAGTAGCCCTCGCCCCGTATGCTCACTTAGCTAGACGGGTGTCGCCGATGAAAGCCCTCCAATCCTCGATCAAATACCGCTTAGCCAGGGACACTAAATTCTAGTGGCCTTGGGATGGTATGCAAAAAGGCGATGCGGTACCGTTTGACCATAGTCATTACAATCTAATGGTTGTGGGAGGTATATGTCACGTCTTGTCAAAAAGGGAGCCTTGAAACCTTTCCCAATTGAAGTGTCGTGCATGTAATCTGCCATAGATTCATGATTCAGGAATTTAAACCCAGTTTTGGTAAGGCTCACACGGACTTTTTTGTGCAATTTTAAAAAGTTAGAAAAATCTAAAAGGTCAAAAAAAAATTACCCCTTTCTGTTGGCCAATTGGCACAAAGGTTGAAAGCCTCTACGTGCCGATCGACACACAAGTGAGTACCGATCGACACTCCTTGTGTGTCGATCAGCAAATAGAGAGCTGCCCTCCCGTTTTGCAAAATTTTGTCTAATTTTTTGAATTTTTCTGAAAAACTCTGATTTTTTTCTAAAAAGACAATTTTGCAAGCTGCAATGAGGTTACAAATGAGACTTTCTTAGATTTTTCTTGACACCAAACAAGTTAAATAACACAGGTGTTTTTTGAAAACAGGTACCCACAACTGGCTTGGAAACGGACTAGTTGAGGCCGATTGATCCGAACCTCTAATCTTCTAACAAATCAGAAAAGCACAACTTCAGTTGCAATGGACCCTAAATAGATACATCAGATTTTGGCCGACATCAAGAAAGACATGGCCGATTACTGAGAGGAGAACCAGAGACTCTCCCTCACAATTCAAGATCTGGTACAACAAAGTTTACCCCCACCACTTCTCGTCCCGGCAGGTAATGACAATCCTCGCCAAATGCCACCAGTCCCACCTCAAGACTAATAACAACAGCAGCATCAGCAAAAGCAAGATCCGCCAGCCCATAATCCTTATGATTAGGGAGAACAGTTTGGACCCATAGAGTTCCTGAAGCAAGAAGAATAAGGCCTTGCTCACAGATTGGAAAAAATGGAGATTTTCTTTTACAAAGCTCATCGAGGTGATGATATGGTCAATATTCACAAGTTATCTCTCTATCTAAACATTTGGCTTCCCTTCAAATTCAAAATGCTGAACCTTGAAAAATTTGATGGAACCACATGTCCAAGAACTCATCTTAAACAATATGTAAGGGCTATGCAACCCCTAGGGTCCAACACCAATCTCTTGGTCCAAATGTTTCACCAAACCCTAACCGGAGCCGTTCTATGATGGCACCTGAACTTATAAGATGCATTTTCTAAAGATTGTGAGGAACTATGTAACGCATTTGTCAAGTAGTACAAGTATAACAATGAACTTGATATCACTCTTTGAGACTTGGAGACCACCAAGCAAGAACCAAAAGAAAGTCTGTCCACGTTCATCACTAGGTGGTGGACTATAGTAGCTCAAATGATCAACCGACCGAATGAGGCCGAATAGGTTGAGATGGTAAAAAAGAACTTGCTTCCGGTCTATCATGAAACTCTTTTCACCCAATACTTTGAGATGTTCAAAGCACTAATGGGGGCCGGAATACAAGTAGAAGATACGGTTAATGATGGCTCTCTCAAACCAAGTGACCCAAAGCCTCGCAAGATCTTTCTAACCTCAAAACCAAGTAGCCCGACACACATGATCATCGTCGTCAACACATCAAGGTCATTTTCATGGCCAACATCACAAGGTGTCCCACATAAATGCCCTCAAAGACAATTCTCATATTTACCAGCACCAATGGGTCAGATATACAATAACCTCCGAGAGAAGGGGTTTTTTTAACCCTTGGAACCTAGACCGGCTCTGAGCCTTCTACCTAAAGGGTTTGATCCGAACTAGCATTGCGCCTATCATCAAGGAGACAGACATAACACAAGTTAGTGTCAAGCTTTAAAGCACGTTATTCAAGACCTAATTGATAGAGGAATAATAGGGGCTCCACTAGCAAAGCCCAATGTCACCACCAACCCATCGCCGACCCACAATGCACAACTTGATATCAACATCTTAAGTCTCGAAGACTCATATCCAAGTGGCCTTATCATTGATTTAAAAAATGCCTCTAGGTGTAGCATGATCACTTAGGACGAACTCATAGGTAAGAAGAGTCATTTTGGTTCAACCAATACAATACATGTCACACGAGAGATGAGACCATTCAAGCCCGCTCGTTTACAAGCAGATGACCCACTCATAGAGTTTTTAAAGCCCTAAAAAATCAATAAGAGTCCCATCTCAAGTTCTTATCAAAGGTGAACTCCTCAAACAGCTCAAGAAAACACAAGCTAACATCTCAGTATGGGGCTTATTGACATCGTCTTTTCCACACAGACAGGCTATATTAAGGCATTTCAATGAAGCACAGATTTTTACCACCACTACCCCTGAGCAACTCACGCAAATCATTGGAGGGGTCCAATTCAACAATATTGTCGCTTTCACTTATCATGACTTACCTAAAGGAGGGGCCGACCACACTAAGGCTCTTCATATTACTATAGATGCACTCGAAAATAGGATACCTATGGTGCATATTGACAACGGCTCTACTCTCAATGTTTGTCCTCTTAGGACTACAAAATGCCTTGGCTTAGAGGTAACCGATCTCACTCCATCAGCCCAAGCGGTTAGGACATATGAAAACACTCGGAGGGAAGTTATAGGGGTAATGGCACTTACCATGAACCTCGGACCGGTTGAAAGCACTATATATTTTTAAGTACTAGACATCTCGGCATCCTTCAATTTGCTACTTGGAAAGCCATGGTTACATGAAATGAAAGTCGTAGCATCCACTTTACATCAGAAGCTCAAATTTGCCTATCAAATAGGGGCAGTCACTATACACGGGGATGTTGATCCTGCCGGCGATGCACTCCTCGTACTAGAGATCCAACACAATGCAAATGATTTACCTCTATCAAGCTTCGACCATATAGGGAGTCTTGAGATAGAACAAGTACTTGACAGAGGCTTATACAAATAAGCTGTGATAAACATGTTGGTCCACATGGAATATGTATCGGGTAAAGGCCTTGGATTCAATTTGCAAGGTCTACCTACACTGCCCCGCCAACCGGAAAGAGAATACACATTCAGGCTCGGATACTCACCCACTGAGGAAGATTTCTGTGAAAATTCTTTGGTTGCACAAGCTAAAAAAATTTCTAGAGAATAGAGGTTACCCCCCAAGCTCATAGAAATAAAGCCTTACTTCCCTACCTTGAATGAGAGCCTTGTCAAGCAAAGAGAGAAATATCAGTACTATAGGTTCCTTGAGCCATGGTATAATGCTAAGGCCAAGACTAGAGTTCCCGGTTGGGAAATATTCGGTGATTACACCGGTGGTTTCGATGAGGAGGTGGTGGTACCAGTTAAACAACATAATCCTTAGCAGAAGGACAGGATCAAAGAGCACGAAAGACTAACAGAATGTTTCACTAAGATAGAGCTCACTGATGATATTGTTGACATGATTTTCACAGGCAACATGGGAAGAGATCCAATTAAAGACATTACACCCATCCAAGTTCCAATCAACAATTAGCTCCTAGTCAAAGAGGTGCCAGCTTTAGATGAATAACTTGAGCAGGAATTCAGTTACTCAGACTTGACTGATATAAATTCTGATAATGCTTTTGATTCCGAGTTTGAAGACTCTCTTTCTTTAGATTTCATTAATCTTGATGAACTCACTGACTTTATTTTACCTTCTTTCGATGAAATAAATTCTTCTTCTGAGTATCCTTTAATTGCAAATAATGAACATGATGATGAATTTGAAGAATACAATAATCTTGACATAGAGGATAGGAAGTTTCTAATAGACTTGGCCAAAATAGTCACCATATCTCAAGATAAGGCTCAACCTGTCATAGAACAAACAATGACCATTAACCTAGGGTTAGAATGTGAGACTAGAAAGGTTAAGATCGATGCAACCCTTAGCCAGGGTGAACAAGAATCATGTCAAACTGTTAAGAGAATTCCAAGATGTCTTCGCATGGTCCAACAAGGACATGCCCAGTTTGGACATAAACATAGTCCAACACAAAATCCCAACTTATCCTGATGCCAAACCAATCAAACAAAAATTGACGAAACTCAAGCAAGAGTGGTCCCTCAAAATCAAAAAACCACTAGTCGTAGGGTTCTTAACCATGGTCAAATACCCGCAATGGTTAACCAATATCATCCCTGTCCTTAAGAAGGATAGGCGATTTCGCATGTGCATTGACAATAGGGACCTCAACAAAGCCTGTCCAAAAGACAACTTTTCCTTACCAAACATAGACATTTTGGTAGACAACACAACTCAACATGCCATGATGTCTTTTCTAGATGGCTTCGCGGGGTATAATCAAATCAAGATGCACCCCAATCACTTGGAAAAAACTGCCTTCACAACATAGTGAGGGATATACTACTACACAGTTCTGCCTTTTAGCCTGAAAAATCCAGGGGCTACATATCAGAGGGCAGCCACTACCATCCTATATGACCTTATTCATAAAGAGGTCGATGACATGATCATAAAATCCAAAGGCAAAGAAGGTCATTCTGACTACCTAAGACGGTTCTTCGAAAGAATCATGAAATATAGAATGAGACTAAACCCTCAAAAGTGTGTGTTTGGGGTCACATCAGGAAAACTCCTAGGCTTTATGATAACTCAATAAGGGATAAAGGTGGTTCCTGCAAAAATCAAAGCAATTATGGAAATGCCTTCGCCCAAAAAATAAAAGCAAGTTAAGGGTTTCCTAGGGAGACTTTAATAAATCAGCAGATTTATATCGCAACTAACTACTATTTGTGAGCCCATTTTCAAACTCTTGAAGAAAGATTCTCCCAAAAAGTGGAACCCCTCAAGCCAAGAGGCTTTCGAAAAGATCAAAGAATATCTTACCAATCTGCCAGTCCTAGTTCCCCTACAACCCGACTTTCCTTTGTTATTATACCTTACGGTAACTGATACAGCTGTTGGGGCCATATTGGCCCAAAATCAAACACGGGAAAGAAAAGAGAAGATCGTTTACTACGTGATTCGGAAGTTGTTCTCCTATGAGCAAAACTATAATGCACTCGAAAAGACGTATGCTACTCCTATCTGGGTCACCTAAAAGCTCCACCATTACATGATGGCTTATACAATACATTTGGTTTCCCACATGGACCTTATGAAGTATCTCTTTGAAAAATTGGCCTTATCAAGCCGCACTGCTTTGTGGCTATTATTGCTTTCAAGGTTTGACATAGTGCACATAACTTAGAAATCCATTAAAGAAAAGGTTGTGGCCAACTACCTAGCAAACCGCCCAGTTGAGGGCGAGACTATTAAGGAAGTTGAATTCCCAGATGAAGAAATCATGCGAATTTATAAGGATATGTGGAGTCTTTTCTTTGACATTACTGCCAACAAGAAATGATGTGGCATTGGCATGCTTCTGATAGCCCCAGATGGGTCACACCACCAATACCAAGGGACAATAATAACCAAGTTAAAAAATGTACAATTCTACTACATACCTGGGGCTAAAAACAGTTTCGCAGATGTCCTAGCCACCCTTTCCTCAATGGTAGACATTCTAAAAAAAGCCACAGTTAAACCGCTCTTGGTATAAACTCAGGAAATTTCAATATACTATTGCAACATCGATGAATTCATAGAGGACTCGACATCCCCACCTTGGTACAACGAGGTTTCGCCATTCATCATACACTTAGAATACCCCAAAGGTCACACCAAGGAGGATAGAGCAGCCTTGAGATGATGGGTCACCCAATTCATCATTTATGGGGAAAAAAATTTACAAAAGATCTTTCAATCGAATACATCTATTGTGTTGCATAAACATGAAGCTGAACATGTCATGATAGAAATCCATGAAGGAGTCTGTGGACCTCACATGAATGGACACATGCTAGCCAAAAAGATAGTCCGACAAGGTTACTACTGGAATACTATGGATGAAGACTGCATTGCCTTCGTCAGAAAGTGTCACAAATGTCAGATACACACCAATCTTCAACATCTCCCTCCTAGGGAGTTTTACAACTTGATATCCCCTTGACCTTTTACAACTTAAGGTATAGATATTATTGGCAAAATCACACCAAAAGCCTCCAACGACCATAAGTTCATTCTGGTAACCATCGATTACTTTACCAAATGTTTAAAGGTCACTTCTTATGTTGTTCAATGCAAGGAAAATAGATTAATTCATTAGGGCTAACATCATTTGCTGATATGGAGTACCCCATGAACTAATTGCAGACAATAGCTTGCACTTCAAAGGGGAAGTCACTGATTTGATAAAAGAGTTCAGAGTCACCTATCATCATTCCTCACCCTACCGACCTCAAACAAATGGGGCAGTAGAGGCTACAAACAAAACTCTAAAGAACATTTTGAGGAGAACAACAAAAACTAGTAAGAACTGGCATGAGAAACTCTCATTTGCTTTATGGGGGTATCGTACATCTATCAAAATGCCTACTGGACAAACCCCATACTCCCTAATATACTTGATAAAGGCAGTGTTACCTATCGAGCTAGTAATACGCTTACTTAGAGTATTTCTCGAGAATCAAGTTGTTGAAACTGATTAGTTACAAAGCAGATACAATCAGTTAGCCTTTCTGGATGAAAGACTGCTCAAAGCTTTATATCAGACACAAGGGTATCATAGAAGGGTAGCCCGAGCCTTTAACAAGAAGGTGAAAAAAAGAGGCCTGAAAGTGGGAGATTTGATTTTAAAGAAAAATCGAGTACCGGTACTTGACCTGAGAGGTAAATTTTTGCCTAATTGAAGTGGCCCATTCATTATCAAATATATAGTCACTAGAGAAGCAGTGTGGCTCACCGATATGGATAGAGACGAGTTTTCATCACTAACCAGCCTTGACCAATTCAAGAAATCTTTTGTTTAGCAGCTAGCTGCCCATTGTACCGAACTACGACGACCTGACCCCACATTACACATCTTTGCTACACATGCAATCCGGGGGTACGTAGGTAGCTCATGAAGTTATTGTGAGGGCGGTTTAAAAAATTTGCAATAAAAGTTTCATTCTTTCAAATCCAAAAGTAAAAGATCATCTTTTATTTAATAACAGGTAAAAGCCCTATCAACATGGACTTAGTCTAAAATGGAACTAACTTCCTCTAAAAAAGAGAAAAGAAAAATTCTAAATCTTCATTGCTAGAGGATACTCAGAATCATTCTTCACTCTTTCTTCTCCACCAACCTACCCCCAACTCAAAGTGGCAATCTGTTTCTTTCTCAACAAAACCCAAGTAATTCCTTGCTGAGACTACATGTAGAAGAAAAAATGCCCAAAGTCAAGCTCACCATTGTTACTTTTGAATTTGGGTGTCTTCTTTGTTTCCTTTTCAAGCTTAAAGGGGTTGTTGCCTCTGTTTCCGTCATAGCTCATGGTTGACTCACTGCTACCTAGTCCAACTTTACCATTCCTCCTCCTTCGAAGTCCTTGTAAGCTTCTTTGATTGCTTTCAACTTTGAAGTTATATCTACACTAATGTCTATTCTAGTTTATTCAAAAAAGATAGAATCCCTAAGTTGTAACACCCCAATTTCTTGACTGACATGTTTTGTGTATTGAAAACTGTTTTGGGAATGAAATGTCGGGTTTAGCTAATTTAATATCTATTTTTAATAGTGATAAAACTCGAATTAGCTAATTATGAGAAACTCGAGGAAATAAAAACTGACATTGGACCTTGATCAATGAAAGATATTCTGAGTAGGAAGTGACAGAAAGAAACCGCACTGAAAAAGGAGTTACGGATTGGGAGTTAAGGCCAAAATAGTGAAACTGGAATTCTGCGACAACCAAACAGGGCCTTAACCAGAAAAATGGGAGAAAATGGTCACTTGAGAGGCCAAGGGGAATTGAACCCTTGACCTACCAAGGTAAGTAAATTTGTCCCAAAAAGTTACCAACTAGGCTGTTGGTTACTTTGTGCATATATACAGCAATATATGTATATAACATATAATCTTGCCCAAGCCACCACCCAAATTGGCCAATGGCCTTGCATGCATTCCCTTCATCATAGCCCTCCATCACCTCCATCAGGTCAGCAGCCACTAACCCCACTAAGGGCAGAGATACACTCACATATATGTATATGTGTATAGCCCTATATGTATATGAAGCTATAATATATATAAGCTATAACTTGCATCAAATTCTCTTTTTAGAGAATTCTGAAAATACAGAATTGTGTGAGTGTGTGTGCATACGTGAGGGACTGTGAGAGAGTGAGAGAGTGTAGTGAGAGAGAGGGGGAGAAAGCTTTGCATGCAAGGGAGTTTGAGGAAAATTTGGCCATTTGAAGTGCAAGGGGGGACTTGAGGATCACGGTGCATGAACTGAGAAGCTTTAGGGACATTTAGAAAGGTCTGAACCAAGCCAAGAGTGTGAACTGCTACTGCTTGAAGGTAAAATTCTAAATTATCTTCAATTCTTGTTTTGTAGATTTTGGAACTGTTTGATAGAAATAGACTGCATGCATGATCTAATCTTGATCCTAGGAGTCATTCTGAACATGTTGCATGGTTTAGAGGTCTCGGATAGGTCAAAAACCATGAAACCCGAAACCAACCTCCATTGATGAAGCTTGAAACACCAGGTCTGATTCGACCATATCCATTTTAGATTTTGAATGTCGAGACCTGAAATAGACCCCAAGAGGATCTCAACCATCTACCTACGCGACCCCAGAACTCACTGTAGCTCCACGAATTTGAAAATGAAGCTACGGGTTTGCAACCCAAATCTTCTAAAACCGAGACCAAACTGAAAAATAAAAATAGGGGCATGAACCTTATGATCCGTGGGTCACATAGAAACAAATTTGGTGTAAAACGGTTGAGAAATGAGGATGCTAGATCGTGTTACAGGTCACGGCTATCGTTTTGAAAACAGAATGGTTTAGGTTGATTCGAAGCTCAAAACCAATGCCAAAGTGTTGGTGTGACCCTCAGGAGTCGAAAACAGCAAGAAACCGTGTCCAAACCATCACGAAAATGGAAGTGAAAATCTGCAGAAATTAGGGCAACTCCGAGTCAGTTAGTGGGGAAGACGGAGTTGACTCGACCGAGTTGACCGAGTCAAGTCGAGTTGGCCCAGTCGACTAGGACACGTGTCTGTCCAGGAGACGACCACCACATTAATGAAACTGCGTCGTTTTGGATAACTGGTTTTTAAATTATTTTAGGGCTGACGTCATCGTGACGTCAGTAATGTAACAGAACCGGTCAGAACCGGACTGAACCGAACCGGTTCAGTTGTAAAGAGACTGAACCCTTTGGTTCAGTTTTGAATTTTTAAATATTTACAAACTGACCCCCACTGTTTAACAGAATCACACTAAGGCCCAGATTTTGAAAATCTTTTGCAATTATACCCCTGAAAAATTAAATAAAATAATAAAATAATTATTTAATTATTTTATTAAAAGGGAATAATTACCATATTGCCCCTGGACCTTAAACAAGTCAAACGAAGTCCGAATTTAATAACTGAATAGTGTAATCTTATTATTGCGGGCATTCCGGACTCAATGGCTGAGTCCGATTTGTGAAACCAAGTCCCGAAAAATACAGACATGTAAAGGGTAAATGACCGTACTGCCCCTAATGACACATAGGGCCAAATTACACTGAAAGATAGTCCATTTTAACTATGTTGGACATTCTGGACTCAATGGTGAGGTCCGTGACTGCAAATAAAGTACCGAAAAATACAACATATGAAATTACCATAATACCCCTGACACTGTACAAGGCCCAAATGAAGTCCGATTAAAACGGAATTAATACCAGTGGTAGACCTGACACTTGTAAGACTGTATACATGATTAGATGACGAACCCGAGGTAGAAATTATGTGACGGCAAAAATGACCAAAATACCCCTGACATACCCGAACCTAGATTTAAAAGCCGAGAGAGTCTAAATTGACTTTCTTCGACCTTCCGAACTCAATGATTAGGTCCATATTATGAAAATCAGAATCGATAAATGTGTGAAGACACTGAAACCCTAAGCCAAATGCTTAAGAGGTAAGACCTGTGAACTAACCACTATAAGTTAGTTCCATGAAACCCATCATAGGGTAGACTTACTCAGTCTAAGGTCATGAGTTGATAAATCTCTATAAATTGTTTTAGGCTTAAGGAGAAAAGAGGAAGGCTCCGTTCATAGCTTCAAACTCGAATATTGAAGGTGAGTAACTTCTGACACTGTTTAAGTTACTGCTCCTTGATCTGATGAATTGTTTCGAATACCATATGTTTTAAATGCAATTGTTTTAAATGCATGCTTTTATCACCGATGACATGGTTTTTAGTTTCTCAAATGATTAACTATACTTCTGATTGATATGCTAGCACTCTGAACCGTTTATCTGTTTTGATCTATTGAATTTGACTTGGATTTATTGAACTATTAATTCCAAACTGATTTAATTACCATGTGATTTAAGCAAAGATTGAATTCGAAACTCTTGCCTAGATATCTGTGTTACTCACTGGGCTTTTTAAAGCTCATTCCATTATTTTAATAATTTCAGGGGAACTCTCAGATGGACAGGTTTAGCAGGTCCAGAACTTAGGGGGAAAATGTTGGAGACCCCCAGATAAAATGATAACCCATTTTTGAGAATCTATACCATTTTTGTACTTTTGTGTAACTGAACAGATTATGACCTTTTGTGGTGAAACTGTTTTGTAATCTTGATTAAGATAGGACTGACTATGATGTATCCTGAATGCTCTACCAAGTATATATGTATGCATTCTCTTGTGAAAATTCCGCTGCTTAAATTATACATGTTGAATGCATTATGCTTGGGATTTATATCGGAATGGCCTGTGGTTAGGATTACCGTCGGGGTTTTGCTTTCAAAAGAAAAAAAAAATTGATAAAACCCGATGGGTGCCTAACTGGCCTTTGTCACGTGCCCCAAATCCGCACAGGGTGGGTCTGGGGGATGTGACATAAGTTCTTCCTTTTCACTGATTAGGTCCCAGAGCCACCATAAATGTTTTTTCGTCATAAGCACTTTGGCAAAATAATCTGTATTATTCAGGTCTGGAACATAAGCACATTCCCAATAGTTTGATATCTTCGTGGCTACAGATAGAGTCAATCTTTTCATAATGAAATGAGGGCCGCAAGTACTCGGAGCAACCTGCATACACCGAAATCAATGCAGTATCCGGATGGGATAGTAAAAGGAGGTCTTTCACAAGCCTGCCAAGATAACACAAGAATAACCAGGAGAGCACAAGCGAGGGGCTCTGCTTTGCTAGTGAACAATGGACCAATCAATAACATAAGGTGAAAGTTGAGCGCTCATACCAATCTCTCTCATTATCTTTGGTTACCAACAAGGCCATTGAATAATAATGTTTTGACATATAAGGGATGGTAACTGAAGGTGCCAAGAGTTTTAACTTATCACGCAGCCACATCGTCAGCAGTAAGGGGCTACCTCTGAAAACATTTGAGTCATTATGAACCAAGTCTGAGCCACTCAAAGTCTCGACAAAAATAATACCCATCATATTGTTGTCTTTGTTCAGTTCAGTCACAACATCAATTAGTTAGAGATCAGCCTAATCAGGCTCTTGGACAATCAAAAACCTCGGGATAATGTACAGAGCGAAGGCACACAGCTTGGTTCGACTAGTTTCTTGATTCATGAAAATTTCCAATATGAGAAGCAAGGAAAAAGATTCACATTAGCAAGTTCTTTGCCTTCTCAACATCCAAGTCAAATAAAGAGGACAGAGAAGAAGAATAACCACATTATATAGAAGGGATAATTAGTTTACCTTGAATCGTGAATCAAAAAGAGCACAAAACTCTTGAAAGGTGAGACATATTTCTACTAGATGAAAGCAAAATTAGTGATCAACAGGATCCCAAAAACGAGCACAAGCTCACAACAAATGTCAGTCTACGGTAGTTTGGGCAAGAGAGAAAATAACTTTCACTCTCAAGGCCCTAAAGTTAATCTTCTCCAAGACCGAAAGACAATACAGCCATGTATGAATTTGTTCAAAACAAACAGCCACATCCATGATTCTAGAAGCCATTAGAGCAGAGAGACAAAAAATACAAAAATGGCGCTGTCAAGAGGCTGAATATGATGAGTTGGAAGGTTTAAAGTTTGCAATATATCTTGAAATACTAGCAAATTTGTTTCCAAGTTGTCTTACAAGACTAATTTTTGGAAAATGCACAAAAACATGCAACAAGCCGCGAAATGCCCACGACAAAGCACGTTGCCGATTGGCATGTCACGACCCGAAACCCACCCTGTGCGGATCTCACATCGCGACCGCCACCCTCAGGCCCGAGGACCCTTGGGCGAAGGCTCACATAGACAGCGGTATCGAATAGATGTGCAACATACGTTTTGCGGAAGCGTGAAAAACTTTTTCTTTTCTTTTCTCATTTTTAAATTTATGCACATCCGTCCGATACTGCCGCTCTGTATATAGCATACATGGTTACACATTCAGAGTATAACTAAAACTTAAAACTTTATAAACAATAAATGTTTAATTGCCCCGTAGGGCTTACACATAACAGGGTACTATTTTACTAATACAAAACTTCATACTTAATGTTCGTAGTACTAGACAAAAACTACTTGAACATAACCTCCAAAATCAGCAGATTCATCATCGTCGTCCTCAAGTCAAGACTGCTGCTAATTACCTGAAAGGGGGGTCCGAACAAAGTCCGGGTAAGCTAATCTAAGCTTGTGAGCAATTCCAGTATTCGTCATGGGGTTTTCAATTAGCAGTGGTTTTTAGTACATAAGAGTTGTAAAATAATCACCGCCAATTATTCGTATACTTTGAATACAGAATATATGCATTCCTTGAAACATGTAGCTTTGAAACATTTAAAGTATTCAAGCTAAACTCATACTTCGTCAAATAGAGTATATAACTCAAAACATATGCATTTCATAAAACAGATAGCTTTGAAACATTTAAAGTATTCAAGCTATACTTATACTCATGAACTTCAAAACATCTAACATAACATGTATTTCTTAAATAGAGTATATAAACTCAAAACATATGCACATTGAAAATGAGGGTAAAACCTGCTTCCATTTTCGAATCATTTGTCATCTTATCACTTCCATTAGTAGAATCTGTTTCGAACCGGACTCCCATCTTGCTTATAAATGGAGATATCTCAGTGCCTGGGGGACTAGGTCCTGCTACTGGGCATTTGACAGTCAATTGAGTTCGTATGTAACCCAAAATCTTGTCACAGGGCAATTGAGTTCGTATGTAACCCAAAATCCTGTCTATGTGCTTATGCACCATTATCTTATAAAACATTTATCACGTGACTTTTCTCATAAATACTTTTCATAACTTCGTAAAATCTTCGTATACTTGAAATAAGAAAATTCAGGATATTTAACAATAATTGCATTTTAACTAGACATGCCGAAATATATTTGAAGGAAAAACTGTTGTGGGAAAAACCAATCACTGAGCATGTCACAATAGAGTTATAAAACAGAACAACTAAAAACTGAATCATGTAAATACTGAATTTGAAATTTCAGACACTTCATATCTTTGAACTTAAAACCTTTTCAAATCCATGGAGTTAAATCTCCAATTCAAACACAGGGTTACTCACCTTGGTCCTTTAGGGTTAGTGCTAATAATGCGCTTTCCCACTTTCCTTGTAGTTCCTAAGAACAATTCATAAGCATCTCATCAACTTCACATTCATTGTAATATCATCTCGATATTCCTTAACTTATGCTTAAATCGTATTAGATCCTAAAACGATTTCATAATTTCATATATACTTAACTTAACTCGTACTTTTAACCTATGACACAATTAATGTGTTAGGAATTGAATTTATTTCAATCTATACTCTTCTGGTAGCTCCATAAACTTTAATTTAAAGTTATTTATTTGACATGTTTACGTGTCGTGTCTTTTCGTATTTTATTTTCTCGTATACGCCTTAGTATTAATACTTTGGCATTACTTTAATTCATAGTCATCTGACAGATTCTATTCATCAAATTTTATGTCTTTTTATTTTAGACATCTCTTTTGGTCGAATAGACTCTACCATTGAGTTCGGAGTGTCGAAGAAAGTCGGTTTAGGCTTTCCTAACATTTAATTCAGACTATTACATGTAAAAGGACAAAATGGTCATTTATCGTTTTACGTGTCATATTTTTCTGTACATCGTTTCGTAATTTGGACTCCATTTTTGAGTCCGGGATGTCAAAGAAAGTTAATTTAGACCTTCTCTGGTTTTATTTTGGCTTTCGGGGTACTAGGGGTAATTTGGTCATTTTACCCCCTTAGTGTCTTTATGTTCGGGACCTCATCTCGAGTTGTGGACCTCACCATTGGACTCAGAAGGTCCGAGATAGTAAGAATACACTAATAACTTGTTAATTTTGGTCAAGGGGTATTTTGGTCATTTACCCCTTTACGTGTCTTTATTTTTCGGGCCCCGTCTTGTAAAACGGACCCTACCATTGGCTTCAGAATATCCAAAATAGTTGGAATACACTATTCATATGTTTAATCTGGACTTCATTTGCTTCATATATAACCCAAGGGCAAAATAGTAATTTTACTTATTTATTAAATAATTAAATTAATTATTTAATTATTTTTCAGGGGCTTAATTGCATAAAATTTCCCTCAATTGGGCCATAGTAGGATTGTCCAGAAGTTCTGGGGTCAATCCGTAAATAAGAAAAGTGTTGGTTTATTTATTTTTAAATAAATTAGAAAACCAAAGGGTTCAATTGAATTTTAAGTGAACCGGTCCGGTCTAGTCATAAACCAACCGGCTCAGTCGGTTTATTTACATTGGCTGACGTCATGATGACGTCAGCCCTAGCGTTCAATTTAATTTACCCAACTCAAAACGCCGTCGTCTCATTAATTCGGTGGCAAGCCCAGAGGCTGCCACCTGTCCGAGTTGACTCAGCCTCATTTAAAAGCCGAGTTGACCCGTCTTCTTCTTCCCCACGAGACCCGACTGAAAACCCTAATTACAGTTTTCCATTTCCTTCTATTTTGTGACTTTCTACTCAACCAATCTCTACTGTTTCTAACCTAATCCATTTCTGAAACATTGGTTAAGAGTTTGGCATTCATTTTAGACTTTAAAATCTCTTCATATGTTCGGTTTAGGACTGGATAATCCAAACTGTAAGTTGGTGGCAAATGCTTATTTCTGAGCTAAAACCCTTCGGGTTTGATCCTTTATGATCCATTTTTCATGTAGTTTTAGTTTTCATTTTGATATACTCGTTTTAGGGCGATTTTGGAAAGTTGGTCCCCAAACCCAAATCCTGCAACTTCACATATAGGGTTTGTTCCATAGGTTTTGTGATCGCGGCTAGGGTTTTTCATAACCCTCATGACCTCTTCGTGAAGCCTTGACACACCATTTTTGGTTTAGTTGCCATGGGTTCAGACCTGCTTCAAGCAAGGTCCTCCCATGGCGGTTCTTCATGGGTTGGCACTTTCTTGATATTTTGAAGCCTAAAAATCATGCTAAATCAACTCTAAAACACATATCTAACATTATACATGCATAACTAAGCTTCAAACAGTTTCTATTCATGCATATTTCTAGAGAGAGAAACATTAAAACTTTGAATATCTCTTACCTTTTGCTACGGTTTTAACCTTCTTCTACCTCTGGTTCTTCCTCTATTCTCTTTCTCTGCTTCCTTAAGTGGTCAAGCATGCAAGACATGCATTGGTTTCTTTTTAAAGAAAGGAAGCCGACTCTTCTCTCTCTTCATTTTCTCTTTCTCTCTCTACACGTTTGCAGCCTCTATTCTTGACCTTATCAACCCATCTTACACTCCATTAATTCTGCTTTTTCATTTTTGGCAACCTACATTAAATGGGTCCTTGATATTTTTGTGTTAAATGTATATTATATATACACACACACAAACTCATCTACACACGCTCACACACAACAGCCGACACACACACCCACTTGCACTACTGTTCACACCTTTATATATATTTACTTATATATATTTTTAATTTAATTATATACATACATGCATACATATTGGATCACATATATATTCATGCATACATGATACACCTTCCATGTTGCTATAAAAGTGTGTTAAAATATTTATTTAATTATAATTAAAACTAATTATTTCATATAAATAATTAATTAATTATTATTTAATTAATTATTCTCTTTGAATGTAAATATTTTTTACACTAATTTTCTTTAATCTCGTAATACGTGTCTTATGACCCGGTATCCCGGGTCGGGATATTACATGGCACACCATGAGTGCCAATCGGCACACAAGCGAAAAAAAAAAAAAAAACCCTTTCTATGTGCCACTTGGCACACAGAGAAATTTCAGGCCATTTTGCTCAGTTTCGTATGTGTTTTCCCCTGTGCTTTGTCAATTTAAAACATGTCGGATACCAATTCCTTTTCATTTTTGCTAATATTGCACACATCATAAATAAAAGTGCATACATTGATCATTCATTGTTCAAACAAAACAAAGTCAAAAAATAAGAAAATCAAAAAAAGACAAATTGTTCATCAAACAAAGTGTTTATCGAAAAAGAAAGGCATCATCTAACGGCGCACTCGCTGCCCTCTTTCTTGTCATCAAGACTAACGAGGGGGAGCCTTATCCTCTTCAGTGTCCTCACTTTCGCTTTCCACCACATGTCTCGACATCCTATACAGCCTAGCTAGCGGAGTGCGAGAACTACTCGGTTGACTCCCGCCTTTCTTCTTTGGCTCTGCTCCTTGTCTCTCGCTAGGAATCCCTCATCCAGGATGATCCTGTCCTCAATTTATGTTCTCAAGATGAAAGATTCTAGCAGCCTGAAAGATCATAAGTTTTCAAGTCAAAATCAATGAAATGTCAAAATGCATTCGATGCATGAACAGTGAAAAAAGGGGAATCATGTCCTTACGATATCAGAGTATGTTCGGCAAGTGGCTTTCCGCCATAACTCCACGGTGACTTGAGAAACCTTATGCTTCAAGGCCGTGATGTATACACATGCCTCTTCGTAAATGGTCCAATCCACTTGAAATTCTAACAAAAGCTTGTTGCAACTTAAGAAGCACAAGACCATAAGATTTTAGGTAAAAAAAAAATTCTTACCCCAGTTAAATGGTCTGGAGTCGGTAACCGATTAATAGCCCTAGTTGGTCAGGATAACTCTTCTAGCCTAAAATCCCCGTCATCAATCATCACCGATACATTGAAAGCCGAAAAAACTACAGATAGCCCTACGTCACTCGCTATGGTGGCAGCCTCTTGAGATGAATTGTCACAGGAGGCATCAGCTCCTCTAAGTAACTCGTCATATGGTCAAACTAGTTAAAAAATCGTTGCATGGCCACCCCTTCATAGAGCTTCAAAAAGTCAGGGTCAGAGTCAAACGAGTCCAAGTCTCTCATGTTAGTTGGAGGCGATATAGGCTAGAAAAGCTGCATAGCCTTGTCTACTTGGCGAATCACTCTCTCGCCCAAGTAATATACCTTCTCAAAAGGGCACTCCAAAATCAAGCGTCGGTGCGCTATGTCAATACTCCGCTCCATTGAGGCCGGAACCACTCTCCAAGGATTCCATTAAATCTATCATAAATATAAAAATTGAGTTTCTGGCATCACATATCAACAAAATTCTATTTCCAAATAAGGGGAACTAACCGTGTTTGTTTGGAGCATGTCCAAGGCCTCCCGGAATCTCTACACCACATTCGCCCCCCAGCGAGTCTGCCTGTTCGCCTTCCGCTACCACCACATGTGGGGAAACTTGTTCTATTCTACCTCCACCAATGGGTAGGGTAACAGTTGGATGACTTCATACGCCCAAATCTGTCCAAAATAGGAAAGTCAGTAAAAATGACATTTTCTCAAAAAGGGAAATGAGGGAATTCAGAAATTCATACCTCCCAAACAATTTTGAAACCACTAAGTCCCATGGTGACCGCTTGACATAGTATGCACATCCAGCGGTACAAAACAGCCGTTGTGGCACCCCTTAGCTAAAGGGCTTGAAGTTTTCCACATCCTCTAAAGCGGGGAGGCACCAAAGGTGGATAGTGTCACCGACATTGACCAAGAAGGTCCGACCAAAGACAAAAAGCATAAAGGCTCTAGTAAACAAATCCTCCTCAAAAGTGTTACGGCATTCTCAAAAGCGAAAGTTCTCCAAAATATTCGTAACCCACACCGCACCACTAGAGGCTAATGTGGGCCGCCACCCTAGAAGCCGGAGAATCTCATCACCCCGGCTTGCATTTCACTGTCCCATGGAATTTGATCACCACCGACTCAAAGGCCCATGATCATTGAGAAGTCCAGGGAGTCAATGTTACCTCCTCGAAGCAGAGGTGGAAAGTGTTAGTGGTGTCCCACCACCTATCTGCTGGAGCATAAACAACTTTCTGATCATGGTCAGCATGGATTATCCGGTCTAAGAATGGTCCAAAACCAGCCGCTCTTACCTACCTTTGGCATCGGAGGGGCAAATCAGCCCACCACTCCGTGATATCCACCGCCGAGCCCCGAGCTCAAATTTTCAAGTCCGGCTGCAAGGAATCAAAATCAGCATGTTAGAAAAGCCTTTCAAATGCCATAAGCAAGCCAAACAAGCATCAACCAAATGCAAAAAACCAAGGCAAAGCAAAACCTGCCCATTCACGCATTTTCACAAGTGCATAGTGTGCACTTTCAAAAAGCCCATGAGTGAAGCGCCTATGCTTGCATGCAACCAAAATTTCATGTAAAACGTTTTCAAAGCGTGAAAAACAAACCAAATGCATCAAGAATCAACTCAAAAAGCTCAAAACAATCGGAAGAAAACTCAAGAAAATCCATACTTGGCCATTGCGGTACCGTTGCAACAAATGGTGCACCACCTCTTGAAGCAAGCTCATGTTTTTCCTAAAGCTCAGGGTTGGTTTGTGTCGAATGATTGTGCCATGCACCAATCTGAACATCCCCAAATCTCAATCAATATCGAACATTGGGTCCGAATCGCCAAGGCCTTCATTTGACATTTTCTCTTAAAAAATTTTGGATTTGTTGTTGGAAACCAAGTTGTTTGATCTTCAAAGAGGTCAAAAAAGTGTCAAATACTTCAATCTAACTTCATTCACAACTCTACAAAAAAAGGTCACAATAGGGGTAGGAAAGAACTCAAAAACGCAGTGAGAAAAATCAAAAGTCCCAACATTTTAAAGCATGCTGCCCAGGCGCCCACAAGGGCTGGAAAAACCAACTTTCGGGCTTTGGCCCATTTTTTCACAAATTTTGGCCCATTTCAACCCATTTTATGTCAAAATCAAGCCCTTTTTGCCAAAATATGTCTAAAAATCCATTATGATTCATCACCAAACATCCAAGGGCAAATTGATTATTTGCCAAAATTGATCGATGTTGACCAACTAATGGCGTAGGCCCACTAATTTGAAATCGTCATCAAATAACTCCCGATTTCTTTCAAAAGATCATATGCGTAGAACTTCCTTTAGTGGTCCCTCAAGATCCGGGCCACGTTTTCCAAGCCGTACCCAACTGCTCATTTCTCAAAATCACTGAGTCATCTCAGTCCATTCCCTAGTGAAGTCTGAACCATTATCATTTTCTCAAGGAAATTTATCTTCCTAACAAAATACATTCTCGTATTCCCTTTGGAGTCTTTATTCTTCATAAAAAAAAATCACCTGAGAGCGTAATCCATCTCGACAAACCGTATGAGGATGTAATCCATCTCGAAAAAATTGTCTAAGGACGTAATCTATCTCAGCAAGATCATGTGAGGATGTAAGTTGTCTTGACAATCCGTTCATTAAGGACATAATCTCATAAAAATTCTATTAGGATAGCATTCCTTTTAGAAGAATCCTATGAGGATCGCATTCCTTTCAGGTAAGCCGTCTATCCCATCACCATCATGTTAGGATAGCATTCCTTTTGGGTAAGCCGTCTATCGCATCACCTTCTTGTTAAGATAGCATTCCTTTAGGGTAAGTCATCTATCGCATCACATTTTATCATCCTCTTAGGATAGCGTTCCTTTCGGGTAAGCCATCTATCGTATCGTATTTTATCATCATATTAAGATAGCGTTCTTTTCGGGTAAGCCATTTATCGTATTCTCTTATATCAACCTACTAGGATTAGAATTGCCTTTTAGGTGAACGTCCGAAGATGTAAGACCATCTCATGAGAAGACAACCTCATAAAAGACTTGTTAAGATCGCATTTCTTACCAAGTAAGGCTCTAAGGAGTCATTTCTGAGGGCGTAACCTCACAACAATCCTATCAAGACGAATCTCTTTAAAGAAATCTGGTAAGGACAACACTCATTTATGTTAGTCATGAACTACGAACGGTCTGATTCAACTAAGGGTGATACATAGGAATCTTATAGAGGAATGAGTCCGACCACGTCAAACAAAAAAAATCATAAATCAAGGTCAAAATGGCTATCTCTTTTTCTTGCATTGATGTTCACTAGCTTGCAAGTTCCATCAACGAGGGGCTTTATTGAAACACCTCATTTTGTGACCTTGATTAAATAGTAGCAATTTGGTAATTATGCCAAGAAACCTACTTCAAGTAGGACTCTTTCCGATAGAGTCATATCTCCATTACGATTTCTCTTGACAGAGTCCTATTTCTGCTAGAACTCTCATATCAGAGACCCGGTTCCATTAGGACTCCTCTTAACAGAGTCATATTCCCATTAGAACTCCTCTTGACAGATTCCTATTCTCGTTAGGACTCTCCTACCAGAGTCCCAGTCCCATTAGAATTCCTCCTGACAGAGTCCTAATCCAAGTAGGACTCTTCCTAACAAAGTCCTATTCCTACTAGGACTCTTCTACCAGAGTCCCAATTCCATTAGGACTCCTCTTGACAGAGTCCTATTCCCATTAGGACTCCTCTTGACAGAGTGTTATTCCTGCTAGGACTCTCTTACCAGAGTCCCAGTTCCTTTAGGACTCCTCTTGACAGAATCCTATTCTTGCTAGGACTCTCCTACCAGAATCCCAGTTCCATTAGGAATCCTCTTGAAAAAGTCCTAATCCAAGTAGAACTTTTCCTGATAGAGTCCTATTCATATTAAGACTCCTCTTGATAGAGTTCTAGTCCAAACAAGACTATTCTCGACAAAGTCTCACTCCTGTTAGGACTCTTTTGCCCATCGAAGGGCTTTTTTGTAATTTCGATATATTTTTGCCCACTAAGGGCATTTTGATAATTTTGGCATAATCTTAACTTTAGTAGGACTTCCTATTCACTTGGGGGGCATTTTGTAATTTTTATATCATTTTACCCGCATGGGGTAAATTTGGTAATTTTAGCCCTTTGGTGACAAATCGGGGGTAATTTGGTCTTTTTGCATGTCCTGTGGCAATCTAGAAAGTTTCCACTGAATTGGGGGCGATTTGATAATCTTAAGTGATAATGTTTGTTTAGGCTTAATTAAGACTTTCCACTTTTAGAATTTCCATAAATATGGTTGATTGATATTTCTTTAAATAGAGATACATCGAACCTGGACGTTTTTATTTTAGTGTTTATTTTTCAATTAAATTCTATTTCTCTTTTATCTCATTAGATCTTACATGTAGACACTAATTCTATTGGTTCGTACATTGTCATAATTATTTATTAATTCATTTAGTTAGGTAAATCATTCTTATTTAATTTTCTATTTATTTAATTAGATAATTATCACTCAAGACATGATCCTAGCCCTCCATTTTAGGATTTCATCTTAAACCTTTGGATCAAATATCTATATTTTCCTACAAATAGAGCCCTGTGGCCATCAATTTTGAGGGATGGAGAAAAACACAATTCCCATAGCCTCACGCGGTTAGTTTAATTCTAGAGTTCTATCTACAAAAACTCTCCCTCTCCCGAGGTCGAAACCCTGCCAAAGTGACAACCTCCCTTCATGAAGAAATTTAAAGCAATACTTCCAGTCCAAAGAACAAGCTAGAGATCTATCTGACTGAAGCATCCGGATCAGACCTCCCTAGCCGAAATGCTGCCCGACTCCCATAACTGAATATGGTATGTTGTCTAACCCTTAACAATTTCTTTTTCTTTAGATCTTATTGATTTCATCTCTTTTATCACTCTTGATAAAAAAAAAAGGGTAAACTGGAAAACTACGTGACTCTGATTCCGTTTTCTAAACGAATACGTAGGAAGCCTTCGGACCCAAGTCAGATCTTCTTTCTGTCTTTTCTGTTCTGTTTTATTTCTTTACACTAGATATTCTATTATTTATCTATTCCAGACTCACATCTCTCTTTTCAGTTTTTCTCATGACAAAATAACCTTCCAAGTGAATATTCGAGGCCGATTCATTTGGATCGGGCAGGGTGGGTGCCTAACACCTTCCCACTTCGTACCTTAGCCCCCGGATCTATGTTTTCTTTGGTTTTCACTTTATTTCAATGTCTTATTTTATTTGATCCATGTCAAGGGATCTTTAGAATGTAATTAGGAGACAAGGCGATGTAAATTTTGAGTATTCCATTACTTTTTAGTCTTCTTTTGATTATGTTCTGTTGTAATAGGTTTGCTTGTTTTTTGCCCAAAAATAAGGTAGCGACTCTTCAATCTCCCTATCTCCCATAAGAGACGTTCCTTCCCACTTTCAGGGAAGGAGACAGTCGGGATCCCTCTAAATCCATATAAAAAGGATGACACACGTTTTCCTTTTTTCTGGTGTTGGCGACCACACACTCCACTATCTAAATTTGAGTTAAGACTTCTGACTATTGAAACACTGCTTTTGACTTCATAATGTTGAACACCAGATAGACCTACAAAATAGCCACTTAACCATACCATGTGAAATGTATCAAATGATAGATAAATACAAACCAATTGAATCACAAGAATAAAAAATAGTAAATAAACCAATGTAAAACATGTAGTCATAAAGAAGAAGTAATAAACCAAGACCATAAAACCAAAAAAAAAAGTGTAAAATCTCCCCTAAAATATCTTAATATCATGCATTGAAACCACTCCCCCTTACTATGTACTCCCAAAATTCCCTATTTTTTTGTCACGCAATGATAAAGGAATAGAAATGACAATAACCAACATGAAATACTGTAAGGAGAATTTTAAAAATTAGATAGAATGAAAAGTTTAATTACAAAGTTTAATCTAAAATCTCCAAAAATTCAAAGTTTTCAAAAACATATTTGAACACGTGTATTAGAGGCAATGATCAATGTTATTAAGATTTCTAATTATCACAATTACTACTAGAATACTTAATCACATTCAAGTTTTCCTCTACACACTCCTTCATGCTACAACTAATTTAAGAAGTAAAACAAAAAATCTTACCTACAAACCATAGACCTAGAAATAAGATGAAGAATTGTAGACCATCTTAGGCTATGGATAAATGAAATGAATTCTTTTTGCAATTTTCTACGAAAGACCAAAATAAAACCTATTAAAATTTAAAGCAAAAAGATAAAAAGCAGTTCATATGTCTATATAAGATAAGTATGAAAAACACAAACCCTAAACTACTAGATTCCCACCTAATCACATAGGTGAGGAATTCACTTTTCTAGAAGAAAAAACAAAATGAGTAATGTGCCTAGTACCACCACTATGAACCTCAGATTGATTGGTGTAATGAGACTTAGAAGCAATATAAATTTCAAGACCTTTCAATTTGTATTTTCTAACCTAAATTTACCTAATCCTCTGAGGTTGGTTTGGTTTAGATTCAACATTTTTAACTTTTTTCTTATTTCCTTTAGTTCCAATCTAAGAGTTGTTTTGAGGTTTTGGAGCATTGGACATTGTCATAATATTTTCAACCAAACTCTTAGATTTTTAAACTAACGTGTTCAATTGGTGTTTCATGATTGATAAATGAAATTTGGCTTGTTAGGGACTTGGAGACTTTTGTTCTTTCGAGCTTCTCTACAATACTTCCTAGGATGACCATCAACCTGACAGTAGGTACAAAATGATGTTTTTGGTTAAGGTAGCTCCATGGGCCTTTTTATTGGACAGACAAACACTACAAGCTTAAAGGTAGCTTGTTCAGCTTGATTGGTCATAGTAGGATTTTTAGGATCTTTCAAAGTATCATAGCCTAGACGAACCTTGTCATTCTTGCCTTGGACAATGTTTAACATCTTACCTAATTTGTTTAATCTGTCCTCGAGAATGACTTTGACTTCCCTAATTTTCTTAAGCTCTATTTCAAGCTTTTGAAGTTTTTCTTGAAGGTTTTTCTTTTTAACATCACTAGAGCCTAAATTCTTCTTTAAACTATCAACCTCCACAACTAGGGGATTTCGCTCTTGCTCCACAACATTGAGCTTCTCAAGTAGAGTTTCTCTTTAAGCTTTGAGTGGACTAAAGAGTGTTTCATCAGCTTGTATTGCACTCTTTTCCTTTTCACACAATTTGAGTTTTACAACCAAATTCAAATTTGCTTTCTTGAGCTTTAATGATTCCAAGTACAACTGTTTATAACCAATATATATCTTATTATCATCTTCTTCTTCATTCTTACTATCTTTTATCTCATCAGCATCTTCATCTTGTTCAATATCATCAAAGGGTAGTGAACTGTCTTGATTATCAGTGATGACTATGAAGGCTAAGAACTGTTGTTCTTCATTATCATCATTGTATTTGCTCCACTCATCCTCTTTACCTTCATTATTAGTTAGGGTTGATTTCATTTTTCGATTGTTGTTGTTTCTATTGCTCATTTTGTTTGGGCAATCAACTGTTATATGTCCATAATTATGACAATCATAGCATTCAATGGAGGATTGACTTGTTAGCTGATTAGAGGACCTTTTGTTGCCACTACTTGAGTAAGACCTGATGAATTTTCCTTTTGAGTTCTTTGAATTTGAAGAGGGCCTCCTACTTGGACTTTCCTAATTTTTAGAGTTAGGTTATTTATTCTTCCAAAGGTTGTTGATTCTTTTGACAAACATAGTAAGCTCATCATCATTGAAAGGTAGTAACGTGGTGTCAAACCCCTCTTCATCTTCCTTTTAGACTAACTTAAATGCTAGACTACTTTTCTTTTTAGGTTATCTATATGTCAACTCATAACTTTGAAGAGACCCCACAAGTTTGTCCAATTTGAGAGAGTTAACATGTTTACTCTATTCCATAGCAGTGATTTTTGGTTGAAACCTCTCAGGTAAATATCTTAAAATATTTCTAACAATTTTTTGTTCCTCCATCTTATCTCCAAGGTTAAATGAAGAATTAACCACATCACTCAGTTTGGTATAAAATTTAGAGAATGTTTCAAATTCTTCCATCCTAAGTGTTTCAAACTTGGTGGTCAACATTTGAAGTTTGGACTTCTCAACTGTAATAGTACCTTTATGGGTAATCTAAAAAATATTCTAAGCTTCTTTAGATGTTTCACACATCAGGATATGTTGAAACTTCTCAACTGTGACGGTATTGAAGATGGCACTTAACCTCTTAATATTATACTCAATCATTCTAAGTTTAGTTTCATACCAAGTAACAACAGGTTTTGATGTTGAGGGTTTTTTAGTGGTGGTTGTGGTGATAAAAGCCTTCCAAACACTCTCTACTGCCAATTAAACACCCGCATCTATTGATCTAAGGAAGGCCTTCATTCTAGTTTTCTATTAAGCATAATTGGAGCTATCAAAAAGTAGAGGTCGGGTTACGGAACCGCCTTCACAAAAATTACCCATCTAGACAAAAGTTAGGATCAACTTAATGCCTAAGATTTTTACTCTGATACCAATTTAAGGGGCCCTATTTGTATTTAGATGATACAAAATAGACCTGTAAAGGGGTGAATAGTTTTATATGGTAAATTACAAATTATCTTGATCAATTTTAACTTACTTTTGGAAAATTGAGATTATTACTTCAATTACGTGCTTACTGGTTCACGTGTGTTCGATCAATAATAATGACATGCATCAATATTGAATAGCAATAAGAGAGAGAGGGAGAGAGAGAGAGAGAGAGAGAGCATCGAATTTGTTGACAAGGAAAGTATTACAATTCAATCGAATCTACTTTGGGAAATTTTGAGGCACTGACGTAGATACACACAGTCCACGAGATGAGCTTTGGTGATTACAAACATCAAAGATACAATGACTTAGTCCCTCAAGCCTTATTCACAATCTGAATCTCCTCTAACTCAAATCCTCAAGCGCTCTTCAAGAAGATCTCTATTTCGAATCTACAAATAGATAACCTTAATCACAATTGCGAATCTGTACGTAACCTCAAACTCTGCCAATTGCACAAACTTGAATTCCATAAACTTACACTTCAATGAGGATGTAGAAGATGAATTTCAAGTTCTTATGCAATGTGTTTGATCTATATGAGCATAATAAACATGGAGAAAACCTTTTGAAAAAGTTTAGAAACTCTCATTGATAGTAGCCAAAAGCTCTATCATGAAATAGAAATCAAATCCTTATATAGGATAGCTTTTGGAAACCAAATC